>JAJHJA010000592.1:0-447813 GCA_021202915.1 Heliconius himera
TACTTATTAGTTGAAATGCGTCTCGTGCCTATAGCGATGAAATCATAATATTAAATATCTCATTTCTCCTAGTGGGAATCGAATCGTCGTGTCAGTCACGCTTATGCCCCTATGCCACAACTGCCTCAACTATCTAAATAAACTATCTATAAAAATAATTTTCACGCTGTATCCCGCACATAGCAGGGTAGGCACTCCGTTCCCCACTTTCCCCCGAATTTTTCGAGACATTGCGTGTTGAGTGGCGGATCTCAATGCGGGCTTTTGCCTTGGTGCCAGAGCGTAGAAATGTAAATATAAAATATCCGATTCCCTCTATTAAGAATCGAACCCGCAACCCCGATTACAGCCGTACACTAAGCACCTGCGCCACTACGACCTATCGAGTATCTAATATTCTTATAAATACTCTTAATTCTTCTCTCAGTTCACCCTCTGTCTGGAACAGATGTCGTTCTGTATTAATATAAACGTCGGCCCGCAAATATAAATTGACAGCGAAATGTTGCTATAGGAAATAATCCTCGAACTGTGAAATATAATTATATAATTATATTTGTGAAACTAGCCGTCGTGGTGCATTGAAAATGTGTTTGATCTAGAGAAGATGGTCGTAGGTTCGATTTCCAGTCGAAAGAATGTTTTTTTTTCAGCTTCATTCTGTATCACATGTATAAAGCAGGGTAAGCGAAGAGAACCTAGTGTCAAGAGTTGCTGCTAGTATTTTGTTTATTTTAATTGTATCGGTTTGGTAGGTCAAAGTGCGGTGTTGAGTTCCATCATCAGTTTTCCGAAGAGCGGAGAGTTTTTTTAACTGTATTTTGTCTGTCTACCATGTCATATGTGGGAGATGTATTTAATTAAAATTTACAAATGTTTAACTATTCGTTAAAAACAACACTGTCTTGTATTTTTTTTTTCATAAATTAACACGTTTTTACGAAAACGAAAAGGACTTAGTAGGTCTTGGAAACGTAGCAAATGTAGTGGAATATTGGGATGTATAGAATAATGTAGTATGTATGTATTGAGAAGCCAGTAGTGGTGCAGTGTGCTACTGTAATCGCTGAAGGTTGTGGGTTTGATCAGTGGCGTAGTGAGGGGGGGGGGGGGGGGGGGGGGGGGGGGGCAAGGGGGGCATCATGCCCCGGGCGCTACTCACAAAGGGGGGCGTTGAAAAGGTATTTTGCACCGGGCGCGACTTACGCCCGTTACGCCACTGGGTTTGATAATAAATTAATTATTAAATAATTATTTTTCTTCCATGAGTGGGAAATCGAGGAAATTAAATATTTAATGTTTTCATTTTGTCGCTTTGGTAACGAGGCAAAGCACTGCGTTCAGTTTTGTCATCCAACGCGCAATGTCTCCAGAATTATCCGGAAAATGCGGAGAGGAAGTGTCTTAATGGGAACGAAGTGTTTCAATATTAGGTTCCCAGGTTCCTTCTGCCTATCCTGCAATATAGCTAAAAAATATATATAGGTTACGAATCTACAATCAACAACATTGAATTAATTCAAAAATAGCTACACTTCAGTTGTTATTATAAATATGTATTCCTATTTTACTTCACCATATAAAGTTTCAAGCACATTAAAATAACTACAGCGTAAAATAAAAATTGGAAACTTTTTAACAAATTTTAATTTTAACTTCTTTGTTACAGGTAATTTAATGCATTATGAAGCTGTTCAGTACTTAATATACTATACAAAAAGATTTTTAATTAAGGTGAGTCTCTATAAAAAATATTTACTTAAAAAATATATGTATGTACGTCCGTATGTATAGTTATTACTAGCGACCCGGTCGCGGCTTCAAATGACCCGGCTGAATTATACAAAAAAAGATTTACTAATCTGATTTACTTTTGTGTCCTAATAATATTATTATGTTAAAAACAATATTTACCTAAATTAAAACTAAAATTTCAGCCAATCCCATAACACAGTTATTTTGTAAGTATTTTGTCAACAAAATATTTACTATATATATGATACAACTTTTTTATTTATGAAGAGATTGAAATTAAATAAACCCTAAATATTAATAGAAGCCAGCTAAAGTACAATATTGAAAACTGCATTTAAGTTTCTTTCTGAGATTAACAGATTTACCTCCATTTTTGAAATTGACATGCACAAATACAAAGATAAAATTACTATTTTGGATACTATTTAATTTGTAAATACCACCAACAGTAGATTGTTTCATTAACCTTCGATGGACAGAAAGAGATTAGTTACAATATTATTAGATATTATTATGAGGTTGTCGAGGCTCAATTGTATAGTACCTTAGTTATATATTGTATAGTGCTTGGTATGGTTGTGGGTTTAATCTGCACTCTATTTTTCCACTTTGTTAAGATATTAGGCTTGGACACTCAAAACGCTAACGTTGGTCCAACAGTCCAAGTTATATCCAAATAGATTTAGTAATTTTTGAGTACGCCTTTCTGGAAGTTTCTTATAAATCTTTAATGTATATTTTCCCTATAAAGGTACCTAGGTAATAAATGACAGATACTAAAAACAGGCTCATATTTTTGAAATAACTTTTAATATTGAATAGATTATCTGAAATTATTGAAATACAAATCATCCGCTATTATACTAAGACTTAACTATTATCTAAATCTATACACAGACACAATACAAATGCATTAAAATCAAAATTGATAACAGAGTTTTAAAATAACTATCAAAGTTAAATTTAACCTCGTCAGTTAAACCAGCACCTGCAAGTGCTGTGGGCGGCACATAACAAGATAAACACATCCCCAGAGGACGACGGTTGTGATAATTTGTAGTATAATTTCTACAAACTGCTTAGTTGGCTAGTCAAATATGTGGAGATACCTGTGATTGGGACTCTGTGGATTTGGTAAATTTTTGAGTATTGTGTTAGAAGCTATGTTCGTGTTTTTTTTTGTGTATGTTTTTTTTATGTGGTTTTTAGTAGGAAAGTTATTCTTTTGAATGTTTTCCTTTTTCTTTCTTGGATTTAATTCTTTATTTCGTAGTTCTTTTGGTTCCTTTTCAGTTCTGAATTTAAGCGGTTCAGTGAAGTTTTGCAATGATAATACTTTAAACATTTTAAAATTATCTTAAACATATATACTTTAATTTCAGCAAAGAAAGATATGTATATATTTTCCATTAACCAAACCGGGTGCTAAGTTAAAACACTAATAATCAAATTTTATTTTTATCTTTATTTTCTATAAATATATATAAAGCAAAAAACGGAATATTTTTGGACTAGGTCCTCTCATCTCTATTTATTCTGCTTTGCAGGATACAGTGTAAACCTGCAAAAAATGGAATATCTTGCGACTAGGTCCTCTCATTTCTATTTATTCTGCTATGCAGGATACAGTATACACCTGAAAAAATATTATAGTAAAAGTTCATTTACGTAAATTCATTTCTAAATATGTATTTTTATAGAAATAAAAATACACATTTTTACACAAATAAGTATTATATTTAAACACTATGCATATGAAAACTGTTTTGTATAGCCAAATATTCTTACTTCTTAGTCCAACTCCTACTCTGTCGAGGAGAACGGAGAGTAATCTATATAGATCATAAATAAATATAACAATAGGCTCCCGCTTTTTGTCTCTGAATATACAAAAAATAACGTCACTCATAACATTTAAAAAAAATCATACCGCAGATTGAAATACATACATCCTGGATAAAAACCGCAACAGAGTTGCTCAAAGAGTCCTTATTGAATTCACTTTGCTATGAACTTGCTACACTGAAAAACGACCTTATTTTGAATGAAATATGAGTTAAATTTCATTGTACGTAAGCCCCTGTGTAATGTAGTGGCATTTTAAACTTTCTGCGGTTAGAATAGGTTCAGTTTTTGTAGTGCATTAAATTGTGTAGCCATCGTTAATATGAAGTGTAGAATAAAAATTATAGAAGTGGTATGGCGCCAAGTTGTAAAGTTGGATATGCCTTATTGGTCTCGTTGGTTGTGGGTTTGAATCTTGTGCAGGTTATTATTGTATGTTTTATATGTTTCTCTCATCTGATCTGGTGTGGCGTTGTGCTTCGCCAGTCTGTAGGTACTTTGAGAGAGTGTTGTATCACTAATTTATCTAAGTTATATTATACTATCTTTTTCGATTTTTTTTTCTCGAACTTGTAAGTGTACTTGCTTTAGGTATAGTTGTATTTAATAGAAAAATGTTTGATTATTTCATATTTACCTGGGAGGTAGATAAGTCCCGATTCCGCGCAAATACAAATCTTTGTTCAAATGAAAAACCCATAAAAATAGATTGAGCGGTTGCTGAAACAAAAAAAAATTAAAATTAAATTAAATTAGCTTCACGCTATATCCCGCACACAGCAGGGTAGTCAGAGGGAACCTAGTGTTAAGACACTCCGTTCCCCACTTTCTGCCGAATTCTGGAGGCATTGCGTGTTGAGTGGCAGAACTCAACGCCGCGCTTAGCCTTGACACCAGAGCGAAGAAATCGAAATATAAATTTAAGTAAATATTTCATTTCCCCGAGTGGGGATCGAACCCACAACCGTCGCGTTACAGTCACACCCTTGTGCCCCTGGGCCACGACGGCCTCAATAAAATAAAAGATAGATGCAAATTAAAAAATCATCTGTTTGTATTTTTTATTTATATTTTAATTTTTTTTTATTTTTACTAATCACGACAAATATGGAGGTCAAATAACGTTTTAGCTATAATTTATATTTACAAGATCAAAATATTTTTTTTTTATTTCCATCAATAAAATGAGCGGGAAGTAAAAAAGAGAGTGCTTTATTATTATATCCCCTAAAAGTACGTTCAAACACAATTTAATTTTTATGCTATATAATTAAATACTATATATATATATTAAATACATACGTATACTTTATTTTATACATAACAAAAATTAAATTCTAAACTATTTAAATTAACATACTTTACGTAATTTCTAATAGTAAACAGTTCTAAGGTCAGAGAGCAATTCGTCGGCGGAAATGGACAGAATTTCTACGTTGTACGGGAGAGGCATGCATTTTACTACCCTTAGAGCGTGTTTTAGTATTTTGAGCAATTTGTGTTATCGTTGAGGCCAGTCGTGGCGAAGTGGCACAAGTGTGTGACTGTAAACGCGACTGGTTGTGGGTTCGATGTCCAATGGAGGAAATGAAATATTTATTTAAAATTTTTTTTTTCATTTTTCTGGTGTCGAGGCAAATCCCTCTGCCTGTCCTGCTGTGTGCGGGATTCAGCGTGAAGCTGACAATCTAATAAATCTAACACGAAACAGGCCGTATTAAAGATATCAAAGCATTTTTTTTCATATTACACTTTCAATTTTGGAATTCATATTATGTATATGTCTTTAATTAAAATCTTTGAAGTAACTTAAAGAGATTTTCTGAGAAAATGTATCGTAATAAACGTACTTATTTGGAGATATAACAGCCACTTTACATTGAGCATGCTATAATGACTTAATGGGGAAAGTATGTTACCAAAATATTTTGGAACCGTAATGTCAGTAGGCGTATATAGTACGATTGACGAGTCGTGGCCGCCCTGAAGTCAGCAGTAAATGGCTGCGCAGAGGTGTTTTTAGGAATTTAGCCTTACTTTTGACTATTTCTTCCTGAATACACAATACGTGAATGTTCAGGCAACTTAACTTCAGGACGGCCACGACTCGTTGAGTCTACTGTAGTGGGGTTAAAAGTTTTTATTTACCTCTATATTACGTATGGGAAACCATATTTTGTGCGTGCAGAGAAATTTTGACACATAACTTCCTTTTCCTCCTTCCGTTTGAGCAAATTGTGGTCGTGTTATATGAACTGCAATGCCAAAATTGCTTCAAATAATTTAGAAAGGATCTAATGTTTTTACTTAGTGTTAAGCTGTGCGTGTTTAGCGGAACTCAACTCCGGCAGTTGTTTCATGTTACAAAAATAGCTTATTAAATTATTCTTAATTCCTCGAGACGCATGAGTATAACTGTGCGACTGTAAACACGACGGTTGTGGATTCGATTCTTAAGCCTCAAGAATTTGGTGGAAAATGAGAAAAAAAAATATTACCAAAAGTAAGAAGCATCGAGAGTAACCAACAACACAATAAGATTTTTCACTTATAGCTGATTATATCTCAAAATAACAAAAAACGTAAAAAAGTAATAAATCTTAATCTTTGTACTGGAAACATAATATTTTTGGAATTTTGGTAATTCAGATTAATATAAAAAGGAAAAAAGTACATATATAATATATGTACTTTTTGTTATAAAGAAATATTAAAATATTAAAGAAATATTAAAATTAATTACAAAATAAAACAAAGTTTGTCTGTAAATGCGACTGGTTGTTAGTACTATCCCGCTTCGAGGAAATTAAATATTTATTTAAATTTATATTTCCATTTCTTCGCTCGGATGTAGAGGCAAAGTGCGGCGTTGAGTTTCGTTGCTCAACATGCAATGCTTCCAGAATTCGGCGGTAAATGGGGATAAGCGTGTCTTAGCACTAGATTCCCTCTGCCTACCCTGTTGTGTGCGGGATACAGCGTGAAGCAGATTTTTTTTTTATTCATACAAATTCACAATACAGTTACATTTGTGAGTAATCCTTGATTACACGCAGGTCTCATCCGCAATCAAGCAACCGGATGTACGTTATTAGGCCATCCGCTGCCAACCGGAAGTGCCCGAATCCCATTCTCAGAACCCTTTTGTTTCAAGAAGAATAAACTAAATTGGGAAATAATTTAGAATATATGCAATCTTATTACTCATTTTTACGTTTATAAAAAGCTGGTTTATAAATTTAAGTAGAAACAAATGTTTTCTTGTAAAGTATTTTAAGTAAAAACAAACGTTCTCTCATGTATTTGAACCCACGACACGTTTCATAAACTGTATGTATAAAATATGCATGTTATTCCGTTTGTACCAGGGAGTGCAGAGAGGAAACCTAGTGCCAAGACACTCCACTCCCTACTTTTTGTCTAAATTCGATACGTTGTGTGCTCAGTTGCAGATTTTAACGTCGCGTTTCGTCTTGCCAGAGCGGCGAAATGTCGATAATATATTCCAAATGGGAATCAAACCCACAATCACTACGTAAATATATCATTTAACATTTAACAATAGCACTACGATAGCTCTATAAAACAATATTGATAGCGTGAAAATGCAAAATATGAAATTCCTTTTTGAAACGTATTTGGGTGAAGCTAAAATATCACGAGTGAGCTATGGCTCAGTTATTCTTGCAGCGTGTTACACCATCTGTCGAAAATAAGTTGAGTTCGCTAGTTTTAATGTTTTGTTAACTTTACTATGGAGTAAATCATCTATATTTGCATTTTGCAAGTTGAAGTAGAAGTTATGTACAGTGGATCGCCAGTTAACTCACTGGGCGCAGTATTACGATCGCTGTTGATAGTTTCTGCTTCGATTATATGCCCGTTGACGTTAGAGTCCCTCAAGGCTACGCGCTATCGCCTCCAATGTTTCTTCTGCATATAAATTATATATTAGAGGATTCTAACATACACTGCTATGCAGATGATAGGACAGTAGACGCTGTATACTCTCACCGACAGGCATTCCTCGGGAATATTTTCTCATGCTTTCTTTGAATCTCTTTAAATTCAACCCCCAGAAGATACAATTTTCCGCGTTAACTACAATGAAAACCACATTTGTTGTATGAACAGTTCAGTTTCGAGAATTCTTCTCTTAAAGCCACGCTCGGTGTCAGCACATGGGGCCTTCATATTTCGAATGACTGCCAGCATTTCGAACATCTGGAAAGCAAGGCCAAGTTGGTTTGGCAGATTAACCCTGTAGGGCCAAGCTTTGGCCTCATATGGGAGTACTGTTTTCATCTCGGAACTCGTGCATCCCAGGACCAGCTTGAATCATTTGATCGTATACAAAGTAAAGCCGTTTGAATCATTAAGAACTCAATAGTCTTTGAAAGGCTAGACACTTAGGCTTTGCGTAGAGAAGTCTTGACGCTGTGCGTTGTCTACCGCATTTATCATGGTAAATATTTTGTGGAAGTCTTTAAACGAGTACCTATAGACCGAATCGAATTTTTGAACAGCATAGTACATCACAGACTTGAATATGGTCCTCACCACCTGGATACGTAGAAATCTACTTCTGTACGGTTCAATAGAAACTTCCTTCCTACCTGTGATAGTGTTTCCGGGTCGATACGACATAGGTAAGGATACAAATTGTGTGTGTTATTCACCTTAAAAAGCTGTTTTTTTAGTGATTATTTTTCACTATGTGTAACACCAGCTTTTACTATCTGATTTTCCCTGCGGTTACATGGATATAACTAAAAGTTGCGAATGACACAAACTAATGGCCCAAAGCGGCAGGAAAATACATAGAAAATCATATAGTATGACTGCTATTGTCGATATGCGATCTATGAATTACAAAAAGAAATTTTCAATTACAACCAGTACTTCCTGAGATTAACGCGTTCAACCAAATAAACTCATCAGTTTTATTATATTAATAAACCTACATAATATACGTATATAATAAAATAAAATAAGGCGATTTATATGCATTTCTCAACTTTGATCACTTTAATATACACCCACTTAGAAGATTGGTTTCAATACACTGTAGATTTGTCCCTGAACAAACGAAATAAGGGAAGGGAGATTCATTACAAATTACAAAAGATTTATATTCGTTTAGACGACCACCCTTGTTTTTTAATAAATCAATATTAGGACACCATCCTTACATTTTTGAAATCATAAAATGATCACAAAAGAGAAATTAAAAGGCATTTATAGATATTAAGTACAAAAAAAAATGTATAAAACGCGACGGTTGTGGACTCGATCCGCATTCAGGGGAATGATTATTATTAAGGATTAGATTAAGGAATGATTTAAACGATATTAATTTCCTTACTCTGGTAAAATATAAAAAAATAAGATGTTACTGAAACAAGTGCAGTTGTTTAAGCAACATTTATTAACATTCGCTACATTACCATATTTTTTTTAGCTTCACGCAGTATACATTAGGGTGAGCAGAGAGAACATTGTGTTAAAACACGCGGTTCCATATTTTTCTTCAAATTCTGGAGGCATTGCAAGTTGAATGGTGGAACACCGCTCTTTTTGCTTCGACACCAGAACGAAGAAATGGGAATCGAACACCTAACCTATCGCATTCACAGCCACACGCTTTTACTCCTGCGCCACGACTGGCCTCATATGCATATGAGAAAAAAATAAATTAAATACTTTATATAATAGGAACACTTTAAATGACTTTTGCTCTTTAAGTATTTAATACAAGTCGGAGAACATAACTCTAGACGTCAGTAATACGTGCGTATATAATGATGATAATTGAAAGTGATAGTGTGTAGAGCTCTCTTTATCGTTTCATAGTAAATTGTGTAAGTAAAATGCTATATTGTATAAAATCACCTTCACGCTGTATCCCGCACACAGCAGGGTAGACAAAGGGAACATCGTGCTTAACACGATGTTCCCCACTTTCCGCCGAATTCTGGAGACATTGCGTGTTGTGTGGCGGAACTCAACGCCGCGCTTTGCCTGTACACCAGAGCGAAGAAATGAAAATATAAATTTAAGTAAATATATTTATTTAGAAATTCCTAAGTGTGGAATAACACTTTAAAAATGTTTAAATTTAAGTAAATATTTAATTTTCTCAAGTGGGGATCGATCCACTACCGTTACTATGCGTTTACAGTCAGACGTTGTGCCCCTGCGCCACGACTGGCCTCACTGGTGTATTGTATGTTTCTTATATATATATTTTATTTTCCTTCATATATTTCTAGATTCCCACAAGTGGGAATTGAAATTCTGCCTGCTATGCTTTATGCGGGATACAGAGTCAAGTTATAAAAATACAGATTTATTGTGGCATTTTATACAACTAATCTAGAGATAAATTGAACTATTGATATAGTTTTCATCTTTCCACCTCTTTAAAATAATTATTAACTATATACTGGACATAATTTTAATGATTATTAATAGTATTTTCCTTACTAAAATTACAGGCAATTGCCAATTTCGATTTAAACTAAAATTGCAATGTTCATTTTACTATTAGTAAAATTAATGAATTTAATGTTCAAACTAGTCTTCTTTCATTTAATCTGTTTAAAATATTATAGACATGATTGGCGTAATTTATCCCTACACCATAATTTTAACATTCAACATCGATATCTAACGCTATACAATCAATACAGCGTTAAATTCCGCCACTCAACTCCATTCAGATTCTAATTGATCAGAAAATGGAAAAGGGAGAGATGTATCACTAACATACCCAAGTCGAATGAATCATTAGATTCAGTTAAATCAATTAATATCGCCACGTGATTCTATGCAATACTAAATCTACAGCTATTAATGGCACGTACCGTACAATATTCTGTGAGAGCTCTTGACTCGGCTACTGACTTGTGCGGGTGATAAAGGCGTGTAGGGCGACTGTAGTTTTAGAAAAAAAATATGGAAAACTAAAAAATAATAATAATATTATATGTATATAAGTTATCCAGTTGAATATGAGTTAATCGATTGACTGATTAAATTAAATCAGTTCTGTTATGGATAGTTAATATGGGAACGTGCATATGCAATTAAGTTGAAAATGAGTAAAGTATAAAAGTAAATGAGTGGTCGTGGTCCAGGGGCACAAAGTGGGACTGTAAAATCGACTAGTTGTAGGTTGGATTTCCACGATCGAGAAAATGCAATATTTGGTTACAGGCATATTTTTATTTCGCTCTGATGTTGAGGGAAAAGCGCGGCATTGAGTTCCGCCACTCCACATGCAATGCCTCCAGAACTCGGCGGAAAGTGGGCAACGGAGTATCTTATCACTAGGTTCCCTGATGTGTGTAGTATACAGCGTGAAGCTTTTAATACAATTGAATAAATGGGTTTACTATGCTTGATTCAAAATGAATATGCGCATTTGTTACTTACAACTTATTTAAAAATCTAAAAATTTTTAATAGGTAACTTAGGTGACAGTACAATATAACATATGGTCATCGAACTGATCTGATGATGGAATCAGAATCTGGATAGTAGAACTATTCAGAGGAGAGTAAGCCATTAAAGTTTAGGCTCATATAATTTTTATTCTAAACACATTCTACTTTTGCTCTTTTTAATTTTTCCTATATTATGTTGTCAATATTTTTTTATTAATTTTCTTTCTTGACAGAAAACTATTTCTTCTTACTTCTCTCTTGCTATGCATATCTTTTCTATGGATATCGCAAGGGAAAAATACGAATAAGTAAAAATATTTTTTGAACCATATTTAATTGTTTAAATAAGCATTTTAAATTGCTTTAGAGGCAAACCGCGGAGTTGAATTCCACCAATGCTCTATGCGTGACAATAAAAAAAAATGTTTACTGAATTCCTAATGTAGGTAAAAATGATATACACCCTAACAAAGTCATGGATGGCGTCATATGTAGACGATTCGGCACTCAACTCGCAAAGTGTATCGATTCGGCGCACTAGTACAGTGGCCTGGTTTCCCCCCTTTTATAAAACTACGTATATACCAGCTTCAAACGCGATGTGAGGCTTTATTAGCTTCACTTTTGTATTGAGATTTCAATTTGAACCGTGTATTTTGAACTGGTGGTGAGAAATTGTAAAGACCTTTATGGAGTGAGTGAGATTGCTGTTGGATGGTGAAGGCTTTAAGTTCAAATCTTTCTAACTTAAGTTGTTTTTAGATATAATTTTTTGTTGAGACGTATTAGCACAAGTGTGTCACTGTAGACGCGACGGTTGTGGGTTTGTTTGAAATATTTAGTATTTTATATGTTAGTTCTAATATCAAGCCAAAATTCGGATACAGCATGAAATTTTAACAGTATTGTTTTCGATGTTTCCCTCATGGCAGAGTGTAACCTAGTGTCAAAACATTACTCAACTTTCTTTCTGGATTCCAGACATTATATGTTCAGTGGGACCCCACACCATACTTTAATTTTACCAGAAAGGATGGGTTCTCTGGCATATCTACATTTATATATGTTTTAAAAAAGACTCGCGGCGTTGAACTCCGGCGCTGCGCCTACCTGTAAACGGCATACGGCGTAAAGCTAATAAAATCAATTGATTTTATTTAACTTAGGTAAATAATTATGAATTATTATTGTTTTCATTAGTAAAAAAAAGTACTTTCAGATATTTATTTAACTTCTTTGCAAATTTATAATAACAGTTACGGATTTATTTTTAGTCTTTTTTATGTTTCTTCTTTTTACTTTTAGGAAATAATCAATCTAGACTTTTTTTTAGCTTCACGCTGATATCACGCATATAGCAGGGTAGGTAGAGAGAACCAGAGAACCTTGTGTTAAGGCACTCCGTTCCTATTAAGACACTTCCATTTCTCTTTTTCCGTCAAAATCTTGATGAATTACGTGTTGAGTGGCACTCAACGCCGCGCCATACCTGGTTACCGATGCGAGAAACTGAAAATATTTAATATACTATTTCCCCGAATAGGAATCGAATCCACAACCGTCGCGTTTACAGTTGCACGCTTGTAGCCCTGCACCACGTAGGCTTCTGTTCTCTTATACCTATAAACACATCTATTTTGATTAAAAATAACCTGTTTTCATTTGACATACATTCCTAAACATAAATAACAATTTAATTTGTAATATTATACTTCACAGCGATTTATAAAGACGCCTACAATGCTATTTAAATGGCGATATAATTTTTCTGACGAAACCGTCAACTGCTGTTAGGTATAGTGTTTGGTCCAAAAGTAACATTGTTTCAAATATTATGAATATTTTTTCATCTAGAAAAAAAAGGTAACGCCAGCCGAGACAGGTCGCAGATTCCATTCTCACTCGAGGAAATGAAAATATTCAATATTTACTATACTCAAAAGGGAATGGAATCCACAACCTGTCGCGTTTACGACCCCACACACTAAATAGTATTAAATTAAATAAAAAATCGGCTTCACGCAGTATCCCGCACACAGCAGGCTAGGCAGAGGGAACCTAGTGTTAAGACACTCCGTTCCCTAATTTTTGCCGAATTCTTGAGAGGCAGAACTCAACGCCGCGCTTTGTCTCGACACCAGAGCGAAGAAATGGTAATAAATAAATGTACGTAATGATTTCAATTCCTCGAGTAGGAATCGAACCCACAACCAGTCGATTTTACAGTCACACTTTGTGCCCCTGCGACACGACTGACCTCACTATATAATATTTCAATATTATATATATATACCTACCATAGTATAGTCAAAATCATTCATGAATTTCACCTTTAGATGCGTGGGCGCACGAACCGTACTTTTGTACCGTTATCTTATTTAAATAGCTCTATTTGTTTTCTTCACTAAAATATGCGATCGTTTTTGTGTGCCCAAGCATATATGTGTTAGACCTATGTTAGATTTCACACTTTAAGTGTAGGTTCGATTACTAATCATTAAAATGATGATAGCTGAAACTTTTTCAGTCTCTTTTAGCTTAAACTTCATTTTTTTGGGCTAGCGTTTCAGTCTGTATATAGTGGAGAAGGCAATGATAATCAAATTTCAATTTTCTATCGATAAAGTCATTTAGAAGTTTTGAATAGTTTTATTTATTTCTCTTATATTCACTTGAATTTGAGAAATAGCCTGTCTGGTGGCAAAACTCAACGCTGCATTTATTCTATCAAGGGGGAAGGAAAATGATTTATTATTTCGAATGGGAATCGAATCCACAACGAACGCGTGCACAATTAATCGCTGTACCACTGTAATTTATTTGTTACATACATTTTGAAATTTCAAAAAAGTTATGTGGGATTCAATTCTCATTCTGTGAAATGAAATATTTAAGATTTTTATTTTCCCGTTCTGTTAACTTGGGGCAAAACTAAAGCAAAAAAATAAATTTTACACTAAATTTAGTAACTATTAATAAAAACAATAACTTTAATAAAAGCTCAAAAGATTAAAGAGAACTAAGATTATTCAAGACACAAACGCCTAATATCTTAAAAGAAATTCAAACTCCCAGTATAAAACTTTTATATTACAGGATTTAACTTAATACTTCAAAAGATTACTCTTTATTAGAAGTTTTGAACGGTTTTGGTAATATATATATATATAATTATAATATATTTTTATTCATTGTATGAACGGTCATTTGGAAAATTTCGGAAAATCATCTATTAGGGGTGGGAGGGGAGGTTGTAGAAGAGCACTCAAACGTTACGTCCAATAGTCTCTACGGTTTCCAAGCGGCCAATGCGGGTTCCAATCCCGTTTCATATTTTTTTTCTAAAATATCGTAGTATTAAATTAGAAAAAAAATAATATGTATGTATGAGGCCATCGAGGTGCAGGGGCACACAAGGGTATGACTGTAACGCGACAGTTGTGGATTCGATCCCCACTCGAGAGAATTATTTATTAATATTTTCATTACTTCGCTTGGGCACCAAGACAAAAGCCCAGCGTTGATTTGAAAAACTGAAAAATGCGACGGAAAGTGGAGAACAGTGTCTTTACACTAGGTTCCCTCAGCCTACCTTGCTATATGTATGTATATTTTATGTACACATTACCACAAAAACCAGTTTTTATCTCTTAATGACTTGATTAGGACATTATATTGATGTTACAATGATAAACGTTAATTCATTAGGCGAGCTCAATCGTGGTACCGACGTGGGCGGTAGTACGTTATTTTATTTTAATATGGGAACCTTATATTTGGTCATCGTAACGCAGTGGAACGCAGTACTCTAATTATAAATGCGATAGTTGTGAGTTTGGCTACCACTTGGAGAATGGTTATATTTTAGTTATTTTTATTTCCTTGCTCTGGTAATATATAACGCGACATTGAGTTCCGAGTTCCGACACTCAACACGCTGTCTCGGAATTGAACAGAAAGTGGGAAACGGAGTGTCTTAACATTAGGTTTTCTCTGCTTACTTCGTTGTACAGGAAAAATCTTGAGGCTTATTTTAAACATTTGTAAAGTGTTAATCCACACTTAGGAAAGAAAAATACTTATTTAGAACTTTCTCAACTATGATCACTGACCCATACGTTGAGAACGTATGGCTCAGTGGTCAGAGCGCCTGGTCGGTATCCAGGAGGCGCGGGTTCGAGTCCCGCTACGTTCAAATTTTTATACGTGTTCTAAATAAGTATCTTGAAGCTTCTTACGAAATAAAACAAACTAAGAAAGTAACACTAGCTCAACCTAGCAAGCGAGTTAGCGTGTCAAGTGTGATCAATCTATTGCGTTTCGTCCCACACGTATTTTACATGGTAGCTGTGGTGGATTAGTAGTTAAAATCCATTTTTTTTTTATTTCTGTATTTACAAAAAAATATTATACATACATGAGGCCAGTCGTGGCGCAGTGGCACAAAGTGTGACTGTAAAACCGACTGGTTGTGGGTTCGATCCCCACTCAAGGAAATGAAATATTTACTTAAATTTATATTTCCATTTCTTCGTTCTGGTGTCGAGGCTAAGCGCGGCGTTGAGTTCTGCCACTCAATACCTCCAGAATTCGGCAGAAAGTGGGGAACGGAGTGTCTTAACACTAGGTTCCCTCTGCCTACCCTGCCGGATGCGGGATACAGCGTGAAGCCGATTATTATACATACATATGTAGAGTAGTGAAATCAAAGTAAATTAAATGTGCGCTTTACCACGACACTAGAGTGTATTCTACAGATTACGAAAGAAATAACTAAAACAAAAGAAATAAAACTCTCCATCTTTGTAGGCCTCGGTGCCTTAATTTAAACTTCGCCCACGCTAACTTTCTATCCCGGATGTACCTATAAGTAATAGTCAATTCAATTCTATATATGATTTTCATAATATATGGTATAAATAAAGATCGGCAGAGAAAACTTAGTGTCAAGATATTCCGTTCCTTGCGGACCGTCGAATTTTCGCAATGCGTGTTTTTTTTTTAGTTTACTGCCGTATTCCATATATCGCAGTGTTAAGACACTCCGCTCCTCTCTTCCCACCATATTTTCTAGGTATTTCGTATTGAGAGGTAAAATTTAAATTCGCGCTTTATCTTAATACTAGATCGAAGAAATGAAAATAATTCCCTTCTCCAAGTGGGAATCGAACCCTCATCCCTTGTGTTCTCATATATGTACTTAACAAAATTATTAAACGATTTAACTAACATTATAAAAAAATATTACATTATTTTTTAAACAACAATCACTTAAAACCGCGCTACGCATACTTGGATTCGATAAGTGCTTAATTAACATCAAACGTTACGTTGACTCGTGTCGGTTTAATTTAATAAGTACTGGTTGGTACGCGGTTCTAATTCAAATTTGGGTTTAATTAATAATGTATAGGGATGGATGATCTGGGTTAGATCACAAGGGAAAAATATTATATATTCTTTCGAATTCTCCATCACTTGTAGGCAGATTTTTTTTTATATGAAGGCTTGAAGTTGTTACCAGCAAAGAAATAAATGACATTAAGATATAACTACGACAAAACCCCTTGTCGACATCGGATTAAATAAGTTTTTTAAGTTAAAATAATTAAAATATTATTTTCTACAATTTTCATTTTGTTTAAGTATGTACATATAGGTGTAGTTTTAATTCAGTTTAGATTTATTTTTCTAAAAAATATTTTATTACACTCTTGACTATCTGTTACGCAAAAACAATGTCAAAATATTCTTAATTCAATTAAGCCATTTTACCAACCGACCAGGAATTTCGACGTAGCTTGATGAGAATGTATGGCTTAGTCTTAGGTCAGAGCGCCTGGTCGGTTTCCAGGAGGCGCGGGTTCAAGTCCCCCTACGTTAAAATTTTTATACGTTTTTAAATAGGTATTTTTCTTTCCTAAGTACGGAATAACACTTTTAAAATTGTTAAAAATATTTTAAGCACTATTAAATCAAGTTACATGAAACAGTCAATTGTATCTGACATTACTGACATTATGCTGAAAAGCGCCAGCAAGAAAATCAAAAATTGAACTCAAATCACCGGTACTTCCCAAATATCTAAAAGGAGGATAATAAAGAACAGAGTGTCTTATCACTTTTTCACTCACAATTAACTCGGCTATGTGTGCCTTAACCTAGTACGCCATCTAAACAACCACGACCACTGTCTCAAGAGTGTATGACTCAGAAGAGAGTCTTGTCACTAAACAAAATACCAAAATAAGCAGACGTGAAAAAATTCAAGGTTTCACATTAGTGCCAGATTAAGAACAAAAAATAGTAATCAAATGCCTAATGCCTACGATTGTCATCAGCATGTCCTTGATCTTTGTTAATAATGTATTAGTAAAATGGCCTCTATTACTATAGTATTAAGGCAAATATTAGCTTAATAATATTCTTATGTCACGGTTTCTTATCAAGGTGTTTCCTTATTTACTAATGTATCAAATGTACTTAAACTAATGATGTACTAGTAACTTTTAGTTTTTATTAAGATTTTTATGAAAATGTATTGAAAAATTCTCCCGTTTCTGTCTAATTTTATAAGATTGTGTGTTGAGCGGCGGAATTTAACGCCGTGCTTTGTCTTTAATAGAGTGGGGAAATATAGTATGTTTATAAATCTGTTAGTGAAAATTGTGCGAACGAATGAATAAGAAATTCGGTACACTTACAGTTTATTTGAAGGAGAAGTGCAGAACGCTCATATTTTTCAATAATTCGCACACAACAGGGTAGGCACGGGGAACCTAGTGTTAAAACACTCCGTTCTCCACTTTCCGCCGAATTCTGGAGGCATACCGTGCTGAGTAGCGGAACTCAACGCCGCGTTTTGCCTTGACACGACAAATGAAAATATAAATGTAAGTAAATATTTCACTTCCTTGAGCGGGGATCGAATCCACAACCAGTCGATTGTACAGTGACACTTTGTGCCTCTGCGCCACGACCGGCCCCAATAATAATGATTATAATTAATACAATATTTGCACCTATTAAGGAGACGTATAAAATTTTGAACGCAACGAGACTTGAACCCGCGCCTCATCTCATCGCCCATTGTTATACACGTAAGTTGGTACTCTAGTTTTATTTAAGAAGGTCCATCGTAGCGCATTGGATCAAAGTCTGGCTTTAAACGAGATGGTTGTCGGTGCTATCCCGACTCGAGGAAATAAAATATATAAGGCAAAGTTCGGCGTTGAGTTCCGCCGCTTAGCACGCTCTTGAATCGAGGCGGAATGTTTTACATTCAGGATAAAGGATAAATCTAAATAAAAAATATTTTTTATATCTTTCCCACAAAAGTTCGATTTTTATTAAAAAAAAAATTCCAGTAAAGCACATACAAGTATTATTAAATTATTTCAATTAATAATCATTAAAAAAAATCTTAAGCGATCTGTACTGTTTTAATAAATTGCAAATATCTATAACAGATTTAAGGAGATTTAAATTTTACATCCTTTTAATAGGTGCTAAAATAGCGTGCTATAATTATTTTTGTATGGGTGATTGTACGGCATTCCGTAATGTTCCGGGTTCAATACCCGGTTAAATGTACACTGTGTAATACACGCTGTTTGTATACCACTGTTATGACAATGTGAATAATTATTAATAAATTTAACAATATTTAATAATGATCTATTAATAGTATGAATGGTATGGAGTGGGTTCGATTTCAACTCGAGGAAATAAAATATTTATTTTTTTCATTTCTCCGCTATGGTAACGCGCGTGGAAGTGTCTTAACTTATTTAAGCGGAGTGTCTTAATACTAGGTTCCCAGGTTCCCTTTGCCAATTCTGATATATGCGGGATATAGTGGAAAACTCATAAAAACAAAACAACCATCGAGAGGCACACAGCTTATGTTACTTACTATAAGTATAATGTACTACGAACAAAAATTAGGTGTAATTTTTAACATTTTTAAAGTGTTATTCCACACTTAAGGAAAGAAAAATAATTTATTTAGAAAACGTATAAAATTTTTGGAACGTTTTTTAAAAACGTATAATATACGTTTTCTAAATAAGTAACTAGATGTAAATTTGTAACGAAAATAACACCTTAGCCCTTTAATCAAAATAATACAATGCGGGTACAATTTCTACAAAACTAATAACAGTAATTTAAAAAGGCGTAACCGTAGTTTTAAAAACTTCACAAATTATAATTAATCACTATACAAAACTGTTATTATTTCATTGTTACTTAATATTTTGACGCCCACGTCAAAAAACGCAAACGGCCCTACCTAGTTTTATTTTATAGCTTCACGCTATATCCCGCATATAGCAGGATGTGCAAGGGGAAAGTAGTGTCAAGACACTCCGTTCCTCACTTTTCGCCTAATTCTTGAGATGCAATGCGTATATAGTCACAAATATCAAACGCTACAATCTGATTTGCTATACGAGCGAGAAAATAAAAATATTCTTTTCTTATGTAAGAATCGAACCTAGACTCGTCGCGTTCTGCACCACAACGGCGTATAAATACATGTATAAGTACATAGAACGTTCAAAATGCGTGTGACCATATAATGCGCGGGCGCATGCGCGTGGGCGACGGACCGTGGCGATTGAACCTCATAGAGCATTTCGATCCTATGTCTTTATATGGATAAATTTAGTTAAAAACTTTTAATTTTAAATTTGTGTGTTAGTTTGTTTTCGGAGTGTCTTAACACTAGGCTTTTTTTGTCTAACTTGCTTCATACAAGGTACAGTTTGAAGCAGAAATATAGAAAAATATATTTTTGTTAAATTTTTACGTTATAATAAAAACACTGATTTATTTATTTATTAAATCACTTTTCCGTCTTTTGCAAAAGTGAAAAAAAAATTATAAATGATAGATTCATTTAAAAAGAAATGAAAAATGAATTGTTAATTATTATTAAATACCATATGTTGGTACTGTTTGTTGTTAAAAGTAAATACGTTTTGTCTCATTAACAAAGAAATATAAATAAAGTATAATTTAGCTTAACTTTCGAAAGTAGTGTAAAAACATTCCGTTCCCTATTATCAGTCCAATTGTCTCACATTGCATGTTGATTGGCGGAATTCAACGCCGCGTTCTATCGTGTTACGAAAACGAAAGCGGAAATCAAACCCACAACCGTCGCGTTAGCAGTCAGGCGCACAGCGATATTATATTGCATAGCTCTTCGGGTATCCCACGGGAAAGATTTAAAGATTAGGACATAACCTTACATCTTCTTTACATGGACTAAGTTAGTTTTGAATAGAAATTTAATAAAAATTTCAATATTTTTTTTAAAATACAATATTCAGTTGAAAATAAATAATAATAAGATACTTAAACTTATACGTTAATAAAATTCTGGTATATTGAGTCGATTTAAGCAGTAGAAAAAAACTCAATGTTTAATCTCTCCGTTCTCTACTTCCTTTGATACGTAGCATATAAAAAAATATTCTGCTTATATTAAAATATATTTATTCCACATTAATATACTTATGACATCACTACCAATAATATTTATAATCCACATAACTCTCCCACAATCCTTAACATTTTTAACTTGAAAAGTTGATTGTTTTAAGCGTCGCTTCAACCCAGTAGTAAGTTAAACTTACCTTATAGTTTATACTCTATGGCCCGTTAGTTAGTGTTACGCAAGGCCAGAGCGGGACGCACGAACTGACAGACAAGCTCTTATTCAACAAAGTCGGTCGTGATCAGTCGCGTGTGGAAAATAAAACGATTTTTTTTTATATATATATATATCTATATATATATATATTTCGATGTACAAATATATATTTGACATTGACAGTGACAGTGATTTGACAGGATTGCAATTTTGATTTTTATTCTGTGTTTTGTGTTGGTTTTTCGGTTTTTTTTTTTAAGTTTTGGTTCAATGAAATGTGTCAATGGAATCGATTTTTCATGCGTAAGCGCATGTCCATTCATAAAATGTTAGGTAGGTACGTATTCTATATAAACTATAGGTATATATTATTATGGTTGTATCTAATTCTATTAAGCAAGGTCGACCTTGCAAGATATTAGTATGTTCTAGGGTTTTGCAATATTGTTTGTTTTTAGTATTTTAACCTCACTTTGTGTTAAGTGGCTTTTGTGTTCAATAGTGTTATTTTTAATTTATGTGTATGTTTGGATTTTTTTAATTTTCAGCATTGTTTAGTTTATTCTATCTTAAAAAATTTTGTAAATATAGATAAAAAAATAATGTTCTTAAATTATATAACCCATTAAATGGATTTATGAAACTATTTTCGGCTACTGAACATATATGTATTGTAATAATACAAAAAAGTTTTTATAGATCGTGGCGCGCAGGGGCACAAAGTGTGACTGTAAAACTGACTGGTTGTGGATTCGATCCTTACTCGAGGAGATGAAATATACAGTATAATAAGTGGGGAACGGAGTGTGTGCACTAGGCTCCCTCTGCCCACCCTGCTATATGCGGGATACACCGTGAAGCCGATTTATTTATTTTTTTAATTAAAATAAGAAACAGTATGCTTCTAAAATAAGAAACAAAATGATTGGACTAACCCTTTCTGTTTACCCAAAACGAAATATGTACTCGTATATTCATTATTTAGAAAATTCTAGTTGTGGGTTCGATTACCACTCGAGGAAAAGAACTATTTTCATTTCCCGGTTCCGGTAACAAGATAAAATACGACGCTTACTTCCGCCGCTCAACATGCAATGTCTCGAAAATTTAACGTAAATTTGGTAACAGTGTCTTAATTGCTATATATAAAATAAGTAAAAAAAAAGAAAGAAAACCATACAAACAATTGACAAAAACCGGAACCACTGTCAAAATGTTTAATACATTTATAGTTATACGTCTAATACCAGTCGCGTGTATGTATGTATGTAATTACAAAGCCGTTATGTATGCTAATGTATGGTAATGCGGCAAAATTGAAAACGTAGCGAATAAATATCGTTTTGTAGGAAATTTGTGTCAAATTAAGTGGTATTAGATTCGATATAAATTTAATTTGTTCATTTAGTTGCGTATTGTGTTGTTTTTGCTTGATTTTATGACTGTATTGTTTGTATGGTATGTTGGTGTAGATCTGTGGACGCGATGTGTGTAGGTTTGATTTTCGCTTTTTATATTTTTCTGTTACTTCACTAAGAATACTTTTTTTTTTAGAAAATGTAAAATTTGATGTATGGCTTAACATACGACTGTAAGCGCGACGGTTGTAAATTCGATTACCACTCAGGGAAATTAATCATTTGATGTTTCTATTTCTACGCTCTGGTAACAGAGGCAAATCGTAGTGTTAAGCTCCACCACTCGTCACGCAATGCCTCTAGAATTCGTCGGAAAGTGAGGAACGGAAGTTTTATTATAATAATAAGCATACAACCCACAGACGAAACCACTGAACTTAAAAGCTTGAAATTTGACAGGTACGTAAGTTACGGAGGATAGGGGAACACGAAAAGAGAAAGAGGAATTCCCGTAATTGCAATGGAAACGGGAAAAAATACGGAACTTTCCATTTTACGTCTTAAGATCAACGCAAGAGAAACTTGCGGGTGACGACCATTCTAAGACTTGTGAAGACTATCTTATGAATGTAGAAGTTCGTGATGGATGGATGTTTGTTCCACTTCCACGCAAAATCTACTAAACAAATTTGAGTAAAACTTTATAGTAATACAGCTTATACATCAGATTAACACACAATCTACATTTTATATAAAGATTTTATCGAAATTAGCTATAATATAATATTTAATTTAGTCAGGCAAAGCTGCGTTCTGGTCGCTAGTAACTATATATATAAAAAAACAAACAAACTCCAATTAATCGTAAAGAGAAAGTCAATTTCGTTACGTTCCGTTGTCGTTCACAAAAACAATGTATGGACGTATATGGCCGTATATTTTAAATATATATATTTTTTGTAAGTAATCATTTCAGTATCTTTTGACGTTTCGTTATACGTAGGTACGTTGATTGGTTTTTTTTTTAATTTAATTTTATTTCCGTTGCAGCTCTTAATGAGACCACCAAACGTCGTCGTTTCTTTCTCCGTTTTTAATACTTAGTTATCTGTAATAATTTTTGTGACCGTTTTCTCTATTATTTGACATTTATTTTCTGTTTGTTTTATTAAGAATGCTGAGAGTTGAAGCATTTGATATATAAATGAACAATATTGATGTCTTAAACGATGAAATGCGCGGCGTTGAGATGCGCCACTCATCACGCAATGCCTCCAGAACTCGGCGGGAAATGAGAAACGGAGTGTCTTAACGCTAGGTTCCCTCTGCCTAACCTGCTGTGTGTGGAATACAGCGTAAAGCTGATTTATTTATTTATAATGAAAATATCAAAACGTTTCTAAAAACCAAATACATTTTCAATTTCAAAATAAAATGTATATATTATACACTTTTCACACATTCTTCTATGGAAATGGAAATGGGTGCCCCTATTTCGATTTCCATAGAAGAGTGTGCGCACTAAAATATTAACAGCCAAGTTTTACAAACATTCGTGTTTACAAATACACGATCAAACGTCGTATATTGAATTTAAAGGTTAAAGGTCATGTAGTAATTTGATTTGAACTACCTTATATCATCTCTCTGTATAAATTATGAAATGGGCTATTTTTAAGAGTAAATTTTGAGTGGGTGAGGTTCTGTTCTATTGGGCCATCGTTGTAGGTTCGATTCCCACTAGGGGAAACGATTCTATTTTTTATTGTAAATAGTTTTCATATCGCGGTCAGGAAACTAAAAAGAATTGGTGAAGTCTAAATGAGACTCGCGCACGAACGATTCTGTATAAACGGCAAAATATACTTATTTGTTGTATGGGAGCCCTTAAAATTTTTATTTAATCTCCTTTAAGTAAAATCATAATTTTGGAAAATTTTACCGCGACTGGTTGTGTGTTCGACCCCCACTTGTGGGAATGAAATGTTTATTTAAATTTATATTTTCATTTCTTCGCTGTGATGTCGAAACAAAACACGGTGAGTTCCGCCACTCAACACGCAATGCTTCTAAAATTCGGCGAAAAGTGGGTAACGAAGTATCTCTACACTAGGTTCCCTCCACCTACCCTGTTGTGTGCGGGATACAGCGTGAAGCTGATTCTATTTTGACATCATTCCTATCAGAATCGAATCCACAACCATAATATCACATTACAAGAAGAACATTATAAATCAATATAAGTACATACAGCACTAATTTCAATTTACCAACAACTTATTTCACCTTAATCTCAATTATCGCGGTAGATTAAAATAATTTTCAATTAGAACCCCAACTTTAAATGTTCAGGTTCGAAACTTTACCTATTATTAGCTTTTCAAAATCACTTTTAATAATAAAAAGTTGATCATTGCATTTTGTTTGAAATTTCCTGTATTTTAACTTTAATTCTCATTATAGAATCCAATCCAGGCCAGGTTGTGGCGCAGCGGCACAAGCGTGTGAGTGTAAACGCGATAGGTTGTGAATTCGATTCTTACTCGAGGATAAAAATATTCAATGTGTTTATTTATTCGCTCTGGTTTTGAGGCAAAGTGTGGTGTTGTTCTGCCATTCAAGACGCAAGGCCTCCAGAATTTGGCGCAAAATAGGGAGCGAAGTGTACACTAGGTTCCCTCTGCCTACTCTGCTGTATGCGGGACACAGCTAAAAAAAATAAAGGCTGTCGTGGCACAGCAGCACAGCGTCGGATTGTAAATGTGGCGATTGTGGATTCAAGTCCCTGTCGGGGGAATGAATTACTGTCATTTTTCTTTCTTTGGTAACACTAGTTTTCTCCTACATACAGGATACTAGGTGAAACTGATGAAAGTGTATAATTTTTTTTTGTTATAAAATAATAAATTTCGTAAGTAATATATTTTCGAAATAAAAGATTATTTTATTTAACCTTGTAAGCTATTGTATTAAAGGAGAAAGAAAAAGCCGCGCGGATTCGAGTTCCGCTACGTTCAAATTTGTTTTCATTTGTTAAAACATGTTAAAAATATTGTTATTTTGATTAAAAATATCAATCTATCAATATTTAAAACATTTCTATTTATCTGAAAGAACAAAAATAGCAAATATTTAAACAAAACAAACAGTATTCTAATCACAAAATTGTTTTTTTTTTTAAATATAAAATATCTATTGTTTTACCATCAATTGATAGGCGCGGTCTGTCAAAATGCTCTTGACAGCTTTTTGTGTGTAATCTTTTTGTGTGTTTGTGCGTGTATCTAAATGTCATGAACTCAATTGTGTTTTTTTTATATATAGATAAAAGTTTTATACAAAATTCTCTTTATTCACTAATGTTATAGATTAAATTTGATAATATATTATAGTCTTATTACGTAATATGCTTATTATTTCTTTTTATTATATTGACTTTAACTTTGAATAAAAATAGAATAAAACTCTCTTTCCTTGAAAAAAAGAGTAATACGAGTTCGAAACAATGGCATAAAAATAACAATTTTAAAAGGTAAAACCAACAAACGAATATAAAAAAGCTTCCCCGCGTAGCAGAGTAGGCAGAGTGCACCTGGTGCCAACAAATTCCGTTTTCTTCATTATATTTTCGCAATTTCTGCAAGACATTGTGCGTTGAATGGTGAAATTCAAGTGTTTTATCTACAAAGTAGGAAACCAAAAAAAAACGTAAATATAATCAATTCATCGAGTTACAATCGAACCAACAGCCGACCCATTTACAGCCAAATCGCGATCCCACTGCGCCACGACCACCTCAACAACATTCCTTTTAAATACCCTGACAGTCTGTCACACTTTTAAATATTAGATCATATAAAAGCCAAAATCTTTTTTACACCCTACAAAAAGTTAAAGGTTCATTATACCTTACTATACCTACTGTGTTTAACAATAGAAAAATTTCGCCATTTTGACATCACAGTACCGACAAAAAAACCTAACGCCGAAACGTCACTTCAAGAACTATGTAAAAAAATAATGAAGTCATAGTGTGTATATAAATACATCGTACGTTCGAATAGAATGGATGGATTGTTATTTTTATTTTTGGCATACCGTTCGGTTTCTTTTTTTTTGTATTTCTTATTCGGAAAAATAACATATATTAGATGACTTGTTGTAATTTTTTTATTTTTTTTGTTAATTTTAATTTGGTTGAGTTCTCTTCATTTTCATTGGATAGGTAAATGGACGGAACAGAGAGAAAGGATGAAAACGGAGTATTTTACCAATAGGTTCTAGTGTTGAGATACTACGTTCCCAATGCGCTTCCCAATTTTCAAAACAGCGTATTGAGCGACGGATCTCAACGCTAGTAGTTCACTCTTTATACTTTTTACTATGCATCATAGTAACGAATTGAATTCAGTTATACCTTCTATTTTAAAAAAAATAATCGTCAGTCTTTTAAAAAATAGTAGTTCCAATAGTTGGCACACCAATTTTCTAAATTTGAAAAATGTAGAAAATAGTGTATTTTATAAATATCATTTAGTATCTTCACGCTATATCTTGCTATTGTGGAGAAAGCAGTAAGATCCTAATGGACGGAGTATATTACACTCTGTTCTCCACCTTTAGCTCGTGTTAGAGACACAGCGTATTGTAATTAACTTACTTAAATAAGGACCAAACCCACTATCAACTATCCCACAGCACCACGACGACCCTTCTATACTACAATAAATTTTAATTAATATCTAATGCCAAGACGTACATTAAACCTCCTTAATATTAAACTGTTTAAAGCAATCAATCAATTGAAATGTATAATAATTTATTAATATTACTGTCACGTTGAACGTCTATTGCTCCAAAACGTATCAAATACCTCAATTTATTACCGTAATAAGATCTAAGTGGAACCGAGTTAGGGTGCCTCTTACACTAGTTTTGAAAAGAAATAATATAATGTTTCTAAGAGTATTATGAAGAAACTTTGTTTGTTGAAGGCCTAATTTTTGTGAATTTTCTTTTTTTTTTTGGGCCGCATTCTGGAGGCATTGCGTGTTTGAGTGGCGGAACTCAACACCGTGTTTTGCGGCGTAACCAGAGCGAGAAAATAAAAATGTTAAGTAGCCGAGTAAGAATTGTCTCAGCGCCACAACTGACCTCAGCCTTATAACATATTTATTTATTTATCAAACCTTTACAGTGCTATAAATCAGAAAACAAAAACCTAAATAGAATTTCAAACACAAAATCCTATCCAAGGAAAATATTCGATCAAAACTATTCCAAACTATTGTGATTCCCAACTTCTCCATCCATATTCTTCAGATTGTAGGACGCCTAGACTTCCCACAATAGTACCAAATATCGTATGTCAAATCTATCCTCGAAATTCTATTATCTTATTTGCACAGAACGAACGGTTCAGATCACTTTGAATAATGCTTCTGCTTACAAATGTGCGAAAATAACCTTTAAATTAAACCAATAAGGGCTAAAATACGATAGCGCTGGAATAACCAAGTTTATAGAACGGTAACTGTCAAAGGCATGCGTCAGTAGCCATAATATTTTCTTTCACTACAATTTAACTTCTTATTCTGTGACTGACAAGACTTACTATGGACTGTCAGTATATAAAACCACCAAAAGCACTGGATATAAAAGATTCTGGTCGTACATTCGACTCTTTGCTGTGATTATTAGTTTGGACTTCCATTACGCTTTTTCGAACCGGTTTTCATCCGGAAATATCCGGATCAGGGCTTTGAAGTTCATTCAGTGCGTCTAATACATGTGCATCAAAAGAGTTTTAAATATTTGATACGTGAAACAAGGAAATGAATGTTTCGTTGAAATTTTATGTTAATTTTTTGAAATATTTTCAACGTGTTCCATTTTTTTTTCATACTATTAAATTTTTTAGTTTGTTTGGAATTTGTTTTAAGTTTGTTTTTAAATAGAATAGAAAATATTGAAGTGTTTATACTTTCGTAATATAAAATATTATAGGTATATATATAGGATAGGTTCGATCTATACTTATTAAATATATTTAAATGAAATGATGAGATTGTAAACGATTGTGAGAGACGGTTATGAGTTCAATCTGCATTGGGGGAAATTCTTTTCCCTTTTATTTTCATCTTCTCGTTCTAGTAACAAGACAAAATATAAAACGTTCCTTACATTTTGTCTGTAAATGGATACTATAATTTTAATTTCAAGAATTTATTCTTGTCCAAAAATAAATAAAAGAATGGCAATATTTTTTTGATTTAATTGTAATTTTCTTAGTGAAATCGAGCTAAATTTGACACATTTTCCAGAGTCCGATTGAGCTGAATTTGGATTATGACTTCAGTTCCCGCACCTAAGGGTAGGCAGAAGGAACTTAGTGTTAAGTAACTCCTTTCTCCGTTTTAAGAAGGCAACTAAGAAGGTATTGTTGAAATTATTAATAAAATGAAAATTAGCCGTCTCTGGAAATATGCTATACAACATATTTTATTTAATTTGAATCGGTAGTTCCTGCGATAAGTCTTTAGCTATATATTGGTAAAAAGATTTAGACATTCCTTTATTTCATTTTAGATGATCGATAAAAACCAACTTACGATTCCGCAATTCAACACTTTGCTCCCATATAGGAAAGCGGAGGATAATTTTTCCAGAAGATAAAAAAGAACAGGTACCTGGAAAGGGGTATACTTAGAAAAAACTAAAATCTCTCTAAATATTAAATTGAACTTGTAACCTCTAAATAAAATGCTATGACCACAACGTTATTACATACCAATAAAACAAATTGTCTATTTTACCCAACACAATTACTTGGCTCCCAAACTTCCCGTGCAGGCACGTATTAGTTCACATCCTGCTGTGATTGATACAGTCAAACCATTGAGATTTATTGCTTTAAGTGTTCAGGATGTGTTGATAGTTTGATTGAAATGCTGAATTGGATATTATTGGAATATTCATGGAGCTCAAAGGGCCATGAATATTTAATTTGGATACAGCAGGTTCCCCCTGTACCCCACATTTAGAGAGGAAGTAGTGTTAAGACATTTCGTGCGCCATGCAGTTGAGTGATGGAATTAGAATAGGACAGTAGAATGATCATCATTTGAAAATAATAATTCCCCCGAATGGGTGTCAAACCGACAAACATCGCTTTTACAAAGTGACACTTTTCCACTGATCAGTGGACTCAACTATAGCATTTTTTAAATTTTTAAATTAAAAGGAATTGAAATTACGCGTTGATGATTAGTTGATGAGGCGAAAGAGGTATGCAGAGATCGTAGCTTTTGGCGCTTCGTTCTTTATGGCTACCCCGCTAGGGATACAGTGGGAACCTAAAAAAGAATTATTAAAACTACTTTCCTTTTTAATTATTACATAGAAAAGTTCACATGAATATGATTGAAAAAATATAAAAGGTGGCCGTGATTTTTTATAACTAATTGTATGAATTTTAAATTTTAATAAAATCTAATTATATCTTTTTTTAATTATAGGTAAGTTTCATTTTGCTGTCAACCTTGGTAAGCTTTTTAAATTAAGTTTCATAGCTTCTTATAGACTACATACAATGATGTAACTGGAAGAATATATAAAAAAATTGAAAGAGTTCCACCAGGACAATCAGATCAGGTTCAGACCTTGACTCTATCATCAGATCAGCTCGATGACATCATATTATGTATTATGTTTTGTTCCCTACGTTACGTACAACTGTTAAGTTTGATGATGATACATACTCGTATACAATTAGTTAGTTACAAGTACTACGAGGAGTTTATAAAACGCTTAATTTGTAACTGAAAACGTTATTGCTCTAATTTACTGACTGTGAACGCAACAGTTTTTGGGTTCGATTTCCACTCGAGAAAATGAAATATTTAATATTAAAATCTTCTTGCTCTGGTAACGAAGCTAACATCCACCGCTCAACACGCATTGCCTCTAGAACGGAAAGTGGGCAATGGAAGTGTCTTAATGGGAACACGATGTATAAACACTAGGCTCCCAAGTTTGCTCTGCCTACCGTGCTATGTATAGGATGCAGTGTGAAGCTGCAAAAATCTACGAAACAGAAGTAAAAAATATATAATCCTGATTATCCTTGATATATTAGTTTAGTTCACAACAGCAGTAGCTAATCTTCATAACTTCTATAGATAAAGAGTTTACTACTACAATAACAGTGTCGCAAGCCTAAACTGCCGTAAAACAAGCTGATAGGCCTTTTAAATTGTCTTATAATTCAAAATTTGTGACGAAATCCCAACCCTTATCATCTTGTTTTAATGCTGAAATTATATTTATGTCAAAAGTGACGAGGCCTAGAAAGATTATATTATTCACATTCACTGTAAAGACCTTTGTTGGGCTGTCAAATTTTCGGAATTTTCATTTAGGTATGTAACGAAATTTTTCCAAAAATTTTACGGGAATTTGAAATATTTTAATTGTGTATTGAATATTTTTGTAGCTGCATGTTTTTTTGGAATTCTGTTATTTCTCAGTACAATGCGGCTCGAATTTGTATATATTAATTAAAATTGGGGAGGAGGTAGGTACCTTGAAAAATGTCATACCAATTCGGATTTCTTGCCAATTTAGAGATATTCTGTGATAAGTGGCGGAATATAAAGCCGTAAATTATCTATCCAGATCGCAAGATTTTTTGAGAATAAATTTATAATTTTGAATGTTTAATTATAATAACCATTTACTCGATACTGCGACACGATACGAAGAGGCCGTTGTGGCGCAGGGGCTCAAAACCCACAATCGTTACATAAGAATATAACGCGACGATTATAGGTTCGATTCCCACTCGAGGGAATGATTTTATATTAATATTTTCATTTCTTCGCTCTGGCACCAAGACAAAAGCCCGGCTTTGAGGTCTGCCACCCAATACGGAATGCCTCGAAATATTCGACGGAAAGTGTGGAACGGAGTGTCTTATTATTAGGTTCTGTCTGCCTACCCTGATGTGTACGAGGTACAGCGTGAAGCTTTTTATTTTTTATTTACACGATGTTATCAGTTGAAGAAAATGACTATTTAATACTCACAAGCGTGTACCAACAAACTCCGATTTTCTCACAATCTCCTGACTCCTTTAAGCCATTGAAACAGAATCCTGACATGATCGAAGAGAATACAAGCGAGATTGACAGCTTTTCTTAGACACGTTCATACAATTTTAGATCTCTAAATCCTTGTTGGGTTTTAATAAAACATTGAATATTTTTTGGGATATTTTATTATCGATTTATACCATAGATAAGAAAAAAGGTAAGATTGTTGTTTTTATAAAATTTGTTTTTCTAATATTATTAATAGTATCTCCAAATCATCTGTACCCAATTTTGATACAGTGAGTTTTGAGTGTCAGAACTCAACGCTGAGCTTAGTCTAGCACAGCGGAGTAAATATTACCCCGACCGAGAATCGTACCCGCAACAATAGCATTTAGACGTCGACCACGATAGTCTTAAATATTTTGGTATCTTATCATTTGCGATATAAATTACTTGCCATTCTATTTTTTTTTTAATTTGCCGAAAAAAAATACCAAAATAGGAAACAGCGTGTTATTTTCACATGGGACATTCGAATATAACATTTCTACGCTATCAGGCTTACCGGATTTTTTCCGCGACAAATTTTTCTAGTTATTTATTTTGGATGAAAAAAAAACACGTTGTGGGCCGCTAGGATAAACTGTAGCCTAAAGCCATACACTGCTGTTAATCCTTTGGATTAATGGCAAACTATAACATTTTTTTAAGCTTCACGTTGCGTTGTATCCCGTACATGTAGCAGAGTAGGCAGAGGGAAACTGGGAACCTAGCGTTGAGACACTCCATTCTCATTAAGACACTCGCACCCTACTTGCCGTCGTATTCTGGAGGTATTGCTTGTTGAGTGGCGTAAACCTGGTAACGGTACCAGAAAATATAGCATTTTTCATTTACTCTATTGGCAATCGAACCCACAACCTGTCGCGTTTAAAGTACACGCCTGCATACAGTCTCACGTTTGACCCCCTGCGCCACGACGACCTCTGACATAGAATATATAGTAGCTTTCACAGTATTAAGTTGCTTCCCGCTAATGTAGTATTAATGGACTCCTAATTATTTAGAGTATTTCCTTTTCATCTTTCTATCGTCATTTTTTTTTCATTAATGTAAGAAAAATAAAATGTAATCATATCTAATAATTAGTATGGTTGTGGGTTCAATTCCAGGCAATGATTTTTTTTAAAATTTATTTAGTACTATTTCTTTTATACGACGTTGTATTAAGGAAACTAACTTTTTTGTTTTTTTTTATTTTAATTTCAATTTGAAATAGGTATAAATCAGTACTAAATTGAAACATATTCATAGAAATTTTTTTTTACCTTTACGCCGTATCCCATACGTAACAGGGTAGGCATAAGAAATCTATTGTTAAGACACTCTGTTTCCAGTAAGAATATTCCGTTCCCAATTTTCCGCCTTTATTTCTGGAAGCATTGCATGTTAAGTGGCGGAACTTAACGCCACTCTTTGCTTCTTTAACAGATTGAAGAAAATTTTAAATATTTCATTTCCTCGAGTGGGAATCGAATCCACAACCTGTAGCGTTTACAGTCACTTGTGCCCCTGCGCCACGACTGGCCTCATAGTGTTACTTTATTGTATTTAAAAAATATATTTTTCCTTCAAGTTCAATTACTTGTCACCTATTAATTTTTTAATTTAACGAATGTTCTAAATTCAACATTCCCTTGTTATATGACCGAATAGAAATGTTTATCTTACACCTTAGAAAAATATGACCATACATACCAACCTACGTATATGAGGAATGTTACAACTAATAATTGGTTCTTGGTGAGGCCATCGTGGTGTAATGAGATCATCCGAATCTTAAAACGATAGTTGTGGGTTCAATCCCAACTGGGGACAATTCATCATTCATTATCACAGCCTTTCGGCACTCACTATTGGATATAGGTCTCCTCCGAGAATCTTCACGCTCGTCAGCCCTGTGTTATCTGCATCCAGCTCTATGGAGTTCTTTTTTTATTTCTCCGCTCTGGCTGGCTGGCTCTGACTCTATCATTCAATCTGTACTGTCACGAGAATTAGATGGGAAGTAATTTTAAAGCTAGGTTCCCTTTATCTTTTTTTTATCTGCTATGCGGGAAGAAACGTGAACTTCTTTTTGTGAATGTCCAATAAGTTTGAACATTGCTTTCAATTCGAGCAATTACCTCCTACTTTGAACGTTCGTAAACAGAATGGTTCTATTGAATTTGTAAGTCCCATTTTAGATATACGATACGATAAAACTGTTCGTTTGTTTTATACGATTTTGGTATAAATTACTGGAACATAAATGTATATATTGTTATTAAATTAAAATCAAATTAGCTTCACGCTGTATCCAGCACACAGCAGGGTAGGCAGAGGGAACCTAGTGTTAAGACACTCCGTTCCCCACTTTCTGCCGAATTCTAGAGGCTTTGTGTGTTGAGTGGCAGAACTCAACGCCGCGCTTAACCTCGACACCAGAGCGAAGAAATGGAAATATAAATTTAAGTATATATTCATCTCCTCGAGTGGGGATCGAACACACAACCAGTCGGTTTTGCAGTCACACCTCGTGCCGCTGCGCCACGACCGGCCTTATTGTTGTTTACATTTTAACCGACTTCTGTAAAAAAAGGAGGTAAGCAATTCGATTGTATTTTTTTTATGTTTGTTACCTCAGAACTTTTGACTGGGTGAACCAAGCCAAAGAACTGCGTGGGTGCCAAGTAAAACAAACAGGCTTGCTACGAATTACTAAGTATTGTAGTAAGATTGTTGTAGCATCAGCTTGGCACCGACTACAAAATTATAAAATATTTTTAATTAGTTGGCACCGACTTCAAAATTATAAAATATTTTTCTAATTATTTTTGCTTAACAAAATCAAAGTACGTTTTATTTTATCTAAAATTATTTATTACTTTTTAGTTCGTTGTTTTAAGTCAGTTTTTTTTTGTTAAAAAATATTTATTATTAAACAAATATGTCATATATATATAACAGTGACTTAAATTTTTATACTACTTTTTATTTAATATTTTTATATTAAATAAATATATTTTTTAGCTCCACGCTGTATTCCGCAAATAACAGAGTAGTAACATAGTCGACCTAGTGTTAAGTCACTCCATTTCCATTAAGACACTTCCATTAATCACTTTTCTTTGACATCTGGAGACATTGCCTGATGAATAGCGGAACTCAACGCCGCGCTTTTACCTCGACACCAGAGCGAAAAAATGAAAATATTTAATATTTTATTTTCTCGAGTGGGAACCGAACCTACAACCTGCATTTACAGTCACACGCTTACATATACATACATACATACACACATACATACATACTGAAATATGGTACTTACACATGTGTTCTTCAAAACCACGTTTTTCCTTCTATTTGTATAATTTATTATGGAGCTTATGCTTTTCCCATTTCCAACTCAAGAGGATTAAAAACCTGTTAATCAAATCGCTAGCTGTCGCGTCGCTTAGAGGGAACTCCCCTAAATCCCCTCATATTATGTATAGTAGTAAAATATGTGACAAATGTAAACTTATCGCGATTGAATTAGGTTGTTTATTTTTTTTTGCTATACAAACAGAGAGACAATTAATTTCTGTAATACTGAAGTTAAGTCAAAAAAACTTATATTTTTTAACATTTTGTAAGTGTTATTCCACACTTAGGAATGAAAAATACTTAATTAGAAAACGTATAAAAATTTTAACGTAGCGGGACTCGAAGGAGGTCCAGGAGGCGCGGGTTCGAGTCCCGCTACGTTCAATTTTTTATCAAAAATTTCTTTCCTCCGAGTAGGAATCGAAACCCACAACCGTCACCTTTGCTTGCATTCCTGCGAAACAACGGCCTCAGTTTTTTATTGCCGCTTAGATAGATAGCTTTATATTTCAAAAATCAGCTCAAGCTTCTCGCTTTATACCTGTCAGTTTATACAGACAGAACGAAGTGTTAAACGCTGTAAACTCTGCATACTTCTTTCGTGTCGTCCACTGTCATCAACCTCTTCCAATCCCTCCAAGTCCTCATACCTTTTAAGTACCCTCCAATATAACCTATACTGTACAAAAAAAAAGCGTAAAAAATAATTTATAAACTCAATCTTCTGTTATTTCGTAAATTAATAATTTTCTATTTTCCCATTTCGCCGACGCACCAAATAACAGAATGATGTCGGCCTTCAATTTACAAATGGAGTTCGGTTCGTTTATTATTTTTCGGTAGTACCTACTAACTATAGGTATATTTTTGACGTGATGATATTAAATTATGTTATAGAGAATTTTTGTTTTGGTATTTCAATTATTTTTGAGTTCAAAGTTTAAAAAAGTCAGGCCCAGGCCAGTCGTGGCGAAGGCCACAAGTTTGTGACTTTGATATGAGTTGTGGGTTTGATCCCCACTGGAGGAAGTAAAATATTCATTTAAATTTATATTTTCATTTGATCAAACTGCAGCGTTGAGTTCCGCCATTCAACACGCACTGCCTCCACAATTCGGTGGGAAATTGGAACGGAGTGTCTTAACACTAGATTCCCTCTGCCTATCCCGCTGTGTGCGGGACATAGTGTGAAGCTGAAGCAAAAGTTTAAATAAAGGTTTAATTTTAATTTAGTTCAAATGTTTTAATATGGCACGCGATTATTGCGAGTTTGTTACTAAGTCGATCTATTATTTTCATTTGCCAAGAAAAATAAAATGCGGCGTTGAGTACCTTCGTTCAAACGCAATGTCTAGAATTTGGGCTGAAAGTGGAGAACGGAGTGTTTTGACACCAAGTTATCCTATGTCAAACAAAAACATGAAAACAAACTATTCAGACCTCAAATTACGTAATATAAATTTTATTTAATGAAAAAATGCTTCTAGCAAATATTATCACTTTCTTATATTTAACACAATCATTCTTATTAGAACCCACACTCCATAGATTTCACCACTTGACCACAGGTCACTATATTCACATTAGTATTATCCATTATTAGGTTAAAACAAAACAAAGTTAGAAACGTCTAAACAACATATTCGCTACGTTAGAACCGACCATCATTCGAAATAGACAGCGTATAAACTCAGTTGAGTTGATTTCAATAGAAAATATATATAGACGCCAGTCGTGGCGCAGGGGCACAGTGTGACTGTAAAATCGACTGGTTGTGGGTTCGATTCCCACTCGAGGATTTCACATCCTCGAGTGGGAATCGATGATCGAGTGGGATATTTATTTACATTTATATTTTTCGCTCTGGTTGCGAGGCGTTGTGTTCCACCACTCAACACGAAATGCCTACATTCCCTCTGTCCCAGCTGTTCCCAGCTGTTGTGCGGGATACATCGTGAAGCTGATTTATTTATTTGATATATATATGTATATATGGATATATATGTACGACTTACGCTTCACAAATTTTCATTCGATTATATAAACCAATTTATGCCTTATCGATAGCCTTGTGAGATTTCAAAGTTAGCAGTTAGGTTGGATACTCGGTTTTCGATTGAAGCAAATTCTACATTTATTTCAAGGCCGTCGTGGCGCAGGGGAACAAAGGTGTGACTGTTGAGCGACGTTTGTGGGTTCGATTAATTATTATTTATTAATTTCATTTCATTTTTTCGCTCTGCAACCAAGAAAAATCCCGGCGTTGAGTCTCTGAAAAGCCACTCAAAAGGCATTGCCTCGAAAAATTCTGCGGAAAGTGAGGAACGTAGTGTCTTAACACCAGGTTTCATCTGCCTACTCTACTATACGCGGAATACGGAGTGAAGCTGACATAAAAAATAAAAAAAAAGATATTTTGGCATATTTTTTCCTTATACTACATGTATATTGTTATTTTGTAGCTTGATACTTGCCCTATTTTATCTACGTATACATATAGAATAATCTAATTTTATGATTACGGTCTATACAGTCTATTGCATTTTATGTTTCTAGAACGAGGAAACGAAAAGGTATTTTATTAACCTAAATATAAATGTTTAACATATTTAATTCTGTTTGTCTTATTTTATAAGATGAATGCTAAATAAAATATATTAATATTATTATATCAGAAAAATCTATATATATACTCAATTTTTTTAAACTTTTATAACTGAATGTCTAACAGACAACGCATAAACTTAACTATTCACTTAAAAAAAAAATGGTATCTACATAGGACAGAGTATCCGGGAACAAAAAGAGAAAGAGAAGGGATTTCTCGAAATTTCTACAACAACGGAAAGAAACGGGAGTTTCCATTTGACAGCATCAAGTCCACACAAACACGGGCGACGACTAGCTATTCATAAAAGTATTTATTTGTGTTTTTAAATACTTCTTAAACGTTGCTTACACACGAAATCTGAATCGGATTTTATGGAGACCTTCACGCGGTTTAAAATCGCTTTTTACGACATGCTCGTCTTTGTGTTAGCATTGTGTCTAAAATAAAAAGTATAATGATGCAATTTACATATTACATATGTATATGTTATCGGTATTTTTAAAATTCTATGTAAATCTATTCTATATATTCTAAATAAATATTTCTAAAACGTGTATGTTATATATGAAATGTTAAACTTTATCTAGGTATTCAAATATATAGAAATATATTATATAAAAGCGCGGCGTTGAGTACCGCCACTCAACATACAATATCTCGAAAATTGGGCGGAAAGTGATGAATGGAGAATCTTAACACTACGTATCCTCTTAGAAAAATCACTTTGTTTTTGCGATTGTGTTTTTAAAACACGGTAAGTATCATATTAAAAAGGGAAAGGTAAAATCCTTTTTACTCTATTCCACTCTTTTTTATTTAGGTCACTAGCTTCGTTTTTTATGTAATAAATTCACTGATTCCACGTTAAATCTGTATCTGACAACATTTTACATTGAAAAAGAAATAAACAAACTAACGTAGCTATCAAATGTATGTAAAATATCAGTTCACTCGTATGTTTCGTATAAACAAACATAAATAACATACAGTTTTAATAGTGTACTTTTATTATCTCGCTTTGATAGCGAGGCAAAGCGCGGCGTTAATTTCCGTCACACAGCGACAGAAAGAATTCAGCAGAAAGCGGAGAACGGAAGTGTCCTTACAGGAACTAAGTGTCTTAACACTAGTTTTTCTCATTTAGTGCTTTACAAGTCCTACGTATATTCTTACCAACTTTGTTTTACGAGATCAAATACGATAATTCTTACCTACGAAAAGTGTAAAAAAGTGTCTATAATTTTTTTTTTTTTGTAGTGATTGGCGGAACTCAACGCCGCGCTTCCCCTTGTTACCAGAGCGAGGAAATAAAAATATAAAATATTCCATTTCCCCAAATCGGAATCTAATACACAGACCGCCTCTTTAATTCTTCTATTAAAAAAAATATAATATACTTTAAAATCCCAAAATTATTATAATAATTGCAAACCAAACGTTGACAGTACGAAACGGCAATAAACAAATGAACTAGCACAGATTACACCTGGACCTTAGCCAGATGTAGATTACGTAGCACAAGCACCTGTAGCACCTATTCTCATAGATATAAGGTTCAAATTTAACCGCCACGATTTAAACCCACGAGCGAACCGACCGCTAACTACTTTGTTAACTGCAACAACTACTATAATATTATTAAGTTAAACTGTGAACGGAATCTTGGGAACCTGGTAATGTTAGTTCCGTTGTTTCTAATCGTACGGTTAAATATAAATCAATGTTAGGTTTAACTTTGATTTCGGTTTTGTATTTGGAAAGGAATTATTACTAAATCGTAAGAGACCAGTCGAAAGGTCGACACAAGTGCTCGATTTGAAAACGTGACAGGTTGTGAGTTCGATTCCCACTAGAGGAATTGAAATCATTTTCCTCGCTGTGGTAACGAGGCAACACGCGGCGTTGACTTCTGCCACTCAAGGAGCAAAGCTTCCAGAATTCGAAACAAAAATATTATAAAATCTCCCCAAACGAGAACCGGACCCACAACCTGCCATGCTTACAGTCGCATACTAGCCCCTGTGCCAGGAGTAGTCTCAATAGCGTATAATTTGAAATATGACGATTAAAAATATATGACAATTTGAATCTGGTATTACGAATGTGGTCACAGGCCATTTAAAATTTATCGCTTCTTCCCTATCCTATATCTATGTCCGAGTAACATTTTTTTTACCTTCCTTTGTATCCCGCACATAGCAGGGTAATAAAAGGGAACCTGGAAACCTAATTTTAAGACACTCCGTTCCCATTAATACCGTTTCTGTTCCTTATTTACGCCGAATTCTGGACGCATTGCGTATTGATTTTGTGGTCAAAATATAAAATATTTCTCTTTTCCTCGATCCGGAATCGAACCCACAACTTATCGCGCTTACACGCTTGTACACCTACACCAAAACTGGTCTCATGTTACAACTTAAATTCTACTTAAGCTTAACATAAAAGCGAACTTTCGATAATAAAATGGCCGTCAAAGAGATTGAAAGTGCAATAAAACGTATCTTTAGTTTATGACTTCATATATTTAGACGATAGTAGAATTAGAACTTTTGATGTTTCGAGTGTTCGTATCAGTTGTATAGAATGAAATAAAATAAAAAATAAAATAAATCATTTTCACGCTATATCCCGCACACAGTGGGGCAGGCAAGGGAATTCTGGAGGTATTACGTGTTGAGTGGCGGAACTCAAGACCGTGTTTTGCTTTGACACCAGAGCGAAGAAATATCAATTTAAATTTAAATAAATATTTCATTTCCTGAGGTGGGATCGAACTCACAACCAGTCGCGTTTACAGTCACACTTTGTACCCCTGCGCCACGACTGGCCTCAGTCAGTTCTGTAGAAGTTTTGTTAAAGCGTATTGTATAGTGGTGTATTAGTTTTGAATGATGAAAACCAGTTCTCTCTCTCCAAGCAGTGTGGGCAGAGGAGATCGAGTGCTACCTTCCGTGCTACATTTTCTGCCCTATTTTTTAGATTTTGTGAGTTTCACACTGCAGATTATTCTCCCGAATATGGAATAAACATTAAGATGTATAGTCATACGCTGACCCATGTAGTACCATAGGCAGAGGAAGCCTTATCTTAAGATACTCCGCTCTCTACTTTTTGCCGAATTCTAGAGGCATTGTATGTTGAGTGGCGGAACTCAATGCCGCGCTTTGCCTCAACACCAGAGCGAAGAAAATAAAAATATAAATGTAAATAAATATTTCATCTTCTCGAGTAGGGATCGAACTCATAACCAGTAGATTTTACAGTCACACTTTATGCCGCTGCGCCACGACTGGCATCGAATATAAAATATTAAAAATATTTATATATATAAAAAAAACAAAATATTATTTATTTTACATAAGTATATAGATTTCTACTCACGGTCAAGGGCCTTAATCCTCCATCTTACCAAATATGGTAAACAAATACAGCACGTGTGCTCTAGATCCAAATTGTCTTCCTTATAAGGTAAAGATTTACTAAACTAGATATTGGGGCATAAAATTTGTGAATATACGACCGACGTTACATTAACTGGCAAATTTAGTGAGAGAATTCTAATATAGAGTGGGTTTTGTGGTACAATTGGTATTTAATTAACTCTGTTTGTTATATGTGAAGGGTATTAGTTCGAATTTGTGATTGAAATGAATTTTGTTTGGAATTTGATGAAAAAATAGAGAGATTTGTCACTCTCTTTGTAAGTAGAAGAAATTTGTAGTTTTTTTTTTATTTTCACGCTTTTTCCTTTATTGCATAGTCAAAAAGACAGAAAGTGTCTCTCTTTCTTTTTTTATCTGATTTGAGACTTTGAGAGTTTTTACGTCGTCACTTCCCTCCAGTAACGATACTAGAGGATAGGGAGGTGACGTAAAACCATAAAACACAACACAATATAGATGACTATACTCTGTTTTGGAAGACACACGCGTGTTCCTCCTTGCTTCTCTTACATTTTAAATATTTATGATTCTATTAAGAAAAAAATAAGCAAAACAAGAAACAAACACGTCAAAACAAATTAATATTCCACCACTTAACACAGTGTCTAGTAATCTTGACGAAAAGTCAAAAACAGAGTGATTTTTTTCTACTCTCTCTCTCTCTCTCTCTCTCGTAAATAATAATATTTCTTATCCACATAATGTGTACCAGGTCTTACACTAGTATGCAAGTGTGGACGTATTCGGCACCGTCCGCGCTATATCTGCTAATATATGAGAGACATATTTCAGGCTCTGTCCCGGTCCCGACGAGCGTTATTGCGCTTACTATAATATATATATACATATGTATATATGTTTGTTTGTTTGTTTGTTTTAGTGCATAAATGTGATGGGGATTTGTTTGTGATCTTGTCTGTCTGTCTGTCTGTGAGCAGCTTACGACTGTAAAGTGAAAACAGAAATAAATATTATTTTATTTATGATAAATTTATTTTCATAAAAGAATTTAAGAATTTAAGACAGTATAAAGATATAAAATATACTCCCGTCCCCACTTTCCGCTCGATTTCAAGATACGTGAGTTTCGAGTATACGTGTTGAGTAACATTTCTCAATGTTCTACCAGCTCGGGGAAAAAGAAATAATTATATATTTTTTTCCCTTTTGCTTGTTATTTTTGCTTTTGAATGGGAGTAATGTCTGTAAACGCGATAGATTGTGGATTCGATTCCCACTCGAAGAAATGCAATATTTTATTATTTTCATGTCTTTTCTCTGGCAAAAAAGCGCGGCGTTGATTTCCGCCACTCAACACATAATGCCTCCAGCATTATAGTAAAGAACGGAATGTCTTAACACTAGCTTCCCTCTACCGTGCTATGTGCGTGCGGGATACAGCGTGAAACATAAAAAAACAATAAAAAAAAGACTAAAAAGAAAAAAACTATGGAAAATTGGCAATTTAACTATATTTCCCACCCGTCGTTACGCAAACAGGATATACCCGGAGCCGAACGGTAACGGTATGCGTGTCCACTTCCTGTACTGTCTGCGGTTGGATCGGAACTCGTGGAATGCGATCGATAGCTTTGGATGGGGTTTATTTAATGTTATAATGGTATTTAGGTTTTTAATTAAATTCGAGGCCGGTGCCAGAAGCAAGTGACTGTTAACGACGGGTTGTGGGTTCGATTTCTAGTTGAGGAAATGAAATATTTAATATTTTCATCACTAAACTCGCAGTGCCTTCAGAATTTGCCAGAAAGTGGTGAGCGGAGTGTCTTAATAATAGGTTCCGATTATTATTTCTTATTTCTTCGCTCTGGCATCATTTTTTCGCCACTCATCACTCGATGCTACTAGGATTCAGCGGAAAAAGGAGAACGGAGAACAGTCTCTTTATTAACCGACTGACTTAACACTAGGTTCCCAGGTTGCCTCTGCCTACTCCGCTATGTGTTGCAAACAAATGTTTTTACGACTACTAAGTTCACATTATAAAATCTCACTAATATTATAAATGTATTTTATTCCACTTTCACTCAAGAACTACTGAACAGATTTTGAGCTACTTTACTGTAATATAGCTTATACATCAAAATAACATAATAGGCTACAATTATTATAAAAAAAATGGCTATAATACAACAATAAGCTTAAGCGGGCGAAGCCGCGAAGGGCGAAGCCGTCGATATATAAACTTTACACGGTAAATAATCATCAAACATATCTATCTAGTCTTGTTAAACAGTTATTATCAAAGACAACGTACGTAGATTAATGCGGGGGAATGGGTAATTTGTCAAGATGTCGACAGAATGATAACTTCCTGATAGAATAGTACCTACGCGAATTTGGGAGGGTTTTGTTTATACTAATATTGTAATTGTAGCTATTTATCGTTAGGCCAGTCGTGGCGCAGGGAGTGTCTGACTGGTAACGTGAATGGTTGTGGCTTCGATCTCTGGTAGAAGAAAGTAAATATTTATTAAAATGTATATTATCATTTTTTTGTTCTGGTGTCGAAGAAACGTGGCGTTGACTACACTCAATATGCAATGTCTCCAAAATTCAGCGGAAAGTGAGTGAGGTGTCATAACACTAGGTTCCCTCTGTCTACCCTGATGTGTGCGGATACAGCAAGAAGCTGATTTATTTATTTTTTATATTTATCGTCTTGTAGTAAGTAAGAGAAAACCATGGTTGAAGGTTCAATTTGTTTTTATAAGTACAATTTATATTAATGAGGCCAGCCGTGGCGCAGCGGCACAAAGCGTGACTGTAAAACCGACTGGTTGTGGGTTCGATCCCCATTCGAAGAGATGAAATATTTACTTAAATTTATATTTCCATTTCTTCGCTCTGGTGTCGAGGTTAAGCGCGGCGTTGAGTTCTGCCACTCAACACGCAATGCCTCCAGAATTCGGCAGAAAGTGGAAAACGGAGTGTATTAACACTAGGTTCCCTCTGCCTACCCTGCTGTTTGCGGGATACAGCGTGAAGCTTAAAAAAAAAGAATATTCATAATGTTATATAGGAGGCAGTCCGTGTGCCACAGTATATGACTGTAAGCGCGACGGTTGTTGGTTCGATTCGCACTCGGGAACGATTATATTTAAATTATTTTCATTTCCCCTTTCTGGTAGAAAAAGGCATTGAGTTCCACAATTTAATATACAATGTCTTGAAATTGTGGGGAAAGTGGAGAACGGAATGTCTTGTAACTGGGTCCCAATGTACAATGTGGGACCCATTTAGCGAGAAGTAAAAAAAATAATATGAAAACTTATTAGAAATAAATTTTATTATTACAAAGGATTTGTTAGATTTAAATAAATAACTATAATAGCGTCCAAAAGCAAGACAATACTACGATCAAAGACATCGTTGGGAACGCTTCGCTAAACACGATGTGGGTTCAAATTCATTAGCATACAAGTGTGTTCTTCGCCTGAGTAGATAAGGCTAGACTTAAAATCTAAATTAAAATCGGAATATTCTCGAATCTGTCCGTTTGCTTTGAAAATTGTAAAAAATTCTTGAAAATTCTTTAAACATCTTCTTTGTGAAAATGCAGAGTAAAACTACCCTGTTTATAGCTGAACATTTATGAAAAACCTGGTTTATGCTGTATCCAGAACACACCAAGGTAGGCAGAGGGAACCTGGTGTTAAAGAAGACATTGCGTGCTGGCGGAACTCAATACCGCGATTTAGCTCGACACCTAATATAAATTTAAATAAATATTTCAATTACTGGAAATCGAACCAACAACCAGTCGCGTTTACAACCACACACTTATGCTTGCGCTACCGTCTCCAATATTATTTCTTTAATACAATAATCCACATAACGAAACAAACGAAAAGCTATTGTATTTGAATCGGTTATAGCTCACAATACCACGCCACCACTGTACCCATATAGGGATGTGCTATCTGACACAATATACTGTATGGAATGTTCTCTCGACGTAAAAGGAAGTATGGGAGAGTACATTAAAAATGTAACATTTATTATACCTTCGAGTTGTACCGTTAAATGAGCTGGACAGTTAGGTTAAAATTAACTTTCTATGGGAATGAGGTTCCCAGGTTTTTATATTAGATTTCATTTTGTGTTTTTTTTCTCTTATGCTATTAACTTCTGTTTCTCTAGTTCGACCCCACTCAAGGAAATGAAATATTTATCTAAATTTATATTTTCATTTCTTCGCTCTGGTGTCGAGTCAAAGCGCGGTGTTGAGATACGCCACTTAACACGCAATGCCTTCAGAATTCGGCGGAAAGTGCGGAACGGACTGTTGCTTAACCATTAGGTTCCCTCTGCCTACCCTGCTGTGAGCAGGCTTCAACGTGAAGCTACCCAAAATTCAAAACAATGTTGTTTTTTTGTAAAGTTTTGCTTGTTTGTCTCCGCGTTTGTGCAAGTTAATCTCCAAAACGACTTAACTGATTTAAATGCAGTTTTCCGTATTGTATTGTGGCAATCTTCTCTTAACATTTTGTGTTGGTTTTATTTAAATCGTTTTACAAGTGAAAAAAACATAATCTAGTATGTTGATCGACAAAATTGCTACCACACGCCACGTTTGGCCTCTCTGATTTAATTTTTTTATTATAAAAATCAGCTTATTGAAAAAAAAGCTTAAGAATTTTCTTTAAAAACTTGAAAGAAAAAGATTATCTTTATCAATAATCTCCATAATTATAAATTTTATTAAAGTATTCTTTGAAATTTATTATTTGAAATTTAAAATAAAATACTTATCAGTATGCATAACATTATAAAATAAAGCCAACATAAGATAAAATAAACAGCTTTTTTTTCCAAAAATAATCATTCTTTATCACAAACGTTTTGGTAGCGTAACTTTTGTTAAAAATTACCTACCGAGGCGCTAACAACAAAAATGGTAACAACATGTGACGTGAAATGGCGCAGGTGTAAACGTCGCTTCGAATATTTTATAAAGGAAGTTAGTATTTATATTATGAAAAGGTTTTTTGAGGGTCATTTTGTATCCCACGTACAGCAGGGTAGGCTAAGGGAACCTAGTGTTAAAACATTCCGTTCCCCAATTTCCGTCAAATTTTAAATTTTAGAATCATCACGTGTTGAGTGGTAAAACCAGAGCGAAAAAAAATTTAATATTGATTATTTTATTTTTTTACAAGAGGGAATCGAACCCAGCTATGAAATGTTATTTGACTGATATTGAATATTTGTATGAAATAGTATTGTAAGAGACCCCGTTATGATACAGTTGATATGTATTTGACTGAACGGGATAATATAAATTACAGATTTGAGTTTGCGGTGTTAAGTTACGCTTTCAACACGCAATGCCTCCAAAATTTTGAAATTTGCAATTCGAAAATGGGGAACGGAGTGTTTCAGCGCAAAAAAACAATTATATGGGATAGTAATAGTTCTTTCCGTTGTTTTAGCTTCACGTTGAATACAACTACACATTGCAGAGTAGTCAGAGGGAACCTAGTGTTAAGATAATACGTTCCCATTAAGACATTTCTGTTTCTCAATTTCCGCCGAATTCTGAAAGCATTGCGTGTTGAGTGGCACGACTCAATGCCGCGTCTTGTCTTACTATCAGAGCGAGATAACGAAATTATTAAACACTCCATTTTCTCGACTGGAAATCGAACCAACAACTTGTGCCCCCGCGCCACAACTGGCTTCTATCGAATATTTTACATAATATACATAAAATATTTTTACATCACACCTTTTTTCACGCTTCACCAAACCCCATTACAGCAGTTAAGATAGAGTCGCTATCACCATATAATTTTGACTGTATTATACAACTTTATAATCAACTATCTACTTAACGAATATGCTTTAAAGTTCAAAATCGCTTGAAATATTTAAAGTAATTAATCATTGTCGTGTGTGAGTGATGAATATGACATTGTGGGTATTAGCTTATGAAATTTAGTGGAGATCAATGTAGTATATTTGACTGGCAAGTGTATAATGTATAAGGGTTCCTTATTCGTAATGTTGGTTTTGAGTTTTTTTTTAGAAAATTTTTAAAAAATTAAATGTATTGGGATTTGAAGCTGTGCCTCTATCTACTGTCCAAACGCTGTGATCACTAAGCTGTACGTTCTAATCAAGCTACGTCGAAACTCTTATATACTTGTTACAATTTATTTATTTTGTTAGCATGTCTGTAGGAAGATTTGAATGTGATATGAAATGTTAAATTATGTCTTTAATAGTTGATTTTAATTTTAGAGATAGATATATAAAGGCAAGTCGTAGCGCAGCGGCACAAAATGTGACTATAAGGCCGACTGGTTGTGGGTTCGGTCCCCACTCGAGGAGATGAAATATTTAATTAAATTTCTTCGCTCTGGTGTCGAGGCAAAGCGGGGCGTTGAGTTCTGCCACTCAATACGCAATGCCTCCAGAATTCGGCAGAAAGTGGGGAACGGAGTGTCTTAACACTAGGTTCCCTCTGCCTACCCTGCTGTGTGCGGGATACAGCGTGAAGCTTATTTATTTTATATTTTATATATTGTTTTTTTATTTGTTTTGCCAGTTTCTGACTACTCTTAGGGGCCAATGATAAAACGCCTTACACTTTATTTTACGGTCGTTTAAAAGTTATTAAGGACTGATGAAATGTTGAGCCGTTGCCGATATACCCTTAAAAAACATTTGTAATATAACAAATTTAAAAATTTAATTTTAACAATATATTTTTATTTTAGCCCTACAATATCATACTATAATCCATAACAAAAAATAATAAAAAAATAAACACAAACAAATATTTACAAATTCAATTATAAAAATTAAACATATCACTTTCATCATCATGCTTTACATAGTGACGTGACACGAAAAAAAAGGAAAAGTAGCCCACATCCCGCGGGACGGCGAGAGTAATGAAAGACACCGAAATCCCAACTAACCTAATATCTTCTGAGGCAATTACAAAAATTAACGCCCCCTCGCAATCCCGCAAATGATTTCGCGATGCTTATTAGATTCCCTTAGGCCCGCCGTTGTTAATCACAGAGATTATGCCGTCCCGCGATCTGGTTGGGATTAGTGATGTAATCCCGGGATGTCTTATTTATTGGGTTCTACGGTTTGCCCGTCTTTGCCTGTTTTCTGTTTTTTGGGAATGTTTAAAAAATATGTTGTTAGAACTCAGTAGTTGTGTCAGGTACGAGGGTGCCATTATAAACGGGACAGGTTGTGGATTCGATTTCCTTTTGAGGAAATGAAAGAACAATTTAGCACACAATAGACTAGGGCGTGGGTAACCTGGGAACCGAGAGTTAAGACATTGTTCCCTTTAAGACGCTTGTGTAGAAATTTTATAGACATTTTGTTTTGAGTGGCGGATCTTAACGCTCCGCTTTGCCTCGTTACCAGAAAGAGAAAATGACAGTACAGACTTATAATAGAGGCATACCATCTAAAGGAATTAAATCATATTAATACCAGTTCCGGATGTTGTATTTATTCAACATAATTAATTATTCTCAATAAATGTCTTCTCAATTGCTCTAAGGATATGTAACTTTGACATGATATAATCAATTATTTTGTCTCGAGTTTAATATCTAATGGCCTGACGTGGCGCAGGAGCACAGGTGTGTAAAAGCGTCTAATTATAGGCAGAAGTGCGGCGTTGAGTTTCGCCACTCAACATACAATGCCTCCAGAATTCGGCGGAGAATGGAGAACGGAGTGTCTTAACACTAGGTTCTAGCCGTGTACGAGATATATCGTGAAGCTGATTTATTTGATATGTTTTATTTATATATCCAACGTCGATTACAAACGTTTAAAACTATTAAAATATCGTAAATTTGTATAATTAGTGCATTAGTTTATACTCTCATCGCTCAAAAAGTACTAAAATATAAACAAAATACTCAAATGAAATTTCAACATACTTCATAATTATATATATTACTGTTAACTTTTCTCTTTCCCCGGTATCACATTAAAATAACTTATAGTTGTGTATAACATACACGTTCCGATGACCTGGGAGTTCTGTATTTATAATTCAATCACAGCTCTGAGGTCGATCTTGAGATGCCGATTTTCATTCATATATTAGAATCTATGAATGTAAACAGCATCTCAAGATAGATCTCGAAATTGAGAGCAGCTTATAAATACGGGCCTAATTGTAGGTCCATAAAACCATTAAAGTGAATTAACATATGAACCAGTAGTTCTAGAGATTAATACGTACAACCAAACAAATTCTCCAGCTTTATAAAATTTGTATATTTAGTAGTTATAATATTTGGAAAGCTCACAAATGTTATTACTATGCAATATTTTATAAAGTTCCAGTTACACTTTACATTTTCCCCCTTACACTCTTCAAAAACTTACATATCAATTTTCTTCTTTCTACGCACAATAGTATCGATTGTGCGTTGTCGTTAAGTCACTTACAAGTATCTATTGAATATTTATCATTAAAACCGACTGGTTGTGGGTTCGATCCCCACTCGAGTGTCGGTGTCGAGGCAAAGCGCGGCGTTGAGTTCTGCCATTTGGCACGCAATACCTCCAGAATTCGGCAGAAAGTGGGGAACGGAGTGTCTTTCACTAGGTTGCCTCTGCCTACCCTGCTGTGTGCGGGTGTATCCCGCACACAGCAGGGAATTGTGAAGCTGATTATTTAATTATTTTAAATCTAGAACTTAGTATAACCAGTTTATCATTAGGTTCTAGTCAGTTAACAGACATTTATACCTGAATCCATATTACTGAATAATATACATTATTGCATTCAACGGCGACGTCCATCCCACGTCGAGTGAGCGTCGCGTCACAATAGTTGCTTTGCTAATATTAAGATGGTGTTTGTTTAATATGTTTTACTATAAGTATATAATGGGAGCCAGTCGTGGCGTAGGGCCGCAAGTAGACGCGACAGGTTGTGGGTTCGATTACCGCTTGAGGAAATATTTAATATTCGTAGCATTGAGTTTCACTCAAAACGTAATAGCTACTGAATTCGGTGGGAAGTGGTGAACGAAAGTGTCTTAATGAAAAAATAAAATTTCTAAGTTCCCTCTGGTTATCCTGCTATGTGCGGGTTACATCGTGAAGCTTGCGGGTCACGACGGCAATATTATAAGTTTTAAGAAAATATTGGAACTCATGCATAATTAATGATATTATCGTTTGTTCTTATATTATTTAATTATATTTCACTTTACTAATTAATGCTTTTTTGTTACAGGTAAAGAATGCTCTTTTATTTTGAAAATATCCTCGTGAGTGAGTAAGTTGTTATATTATATTCAAATTTAGATCAGTAAAATGTTAATATATAATATGAAGATTTTAAATGTCTGTCAATTGCTTATATTAGAAATGTCATTTCAGTATTACGTAGTCGTACTAACACTAAAAAGACTGAGAGCTCAGGGCCCCCAGACTTACGTCATTTTAGCAAAGCTAAAATTTTAAGAATTTTTAGTCTTATATATGGTTAAGACGGTATGCACACTTACTAACTTTAAAGTAGGCCCCTTTCAGAGGTAGCGCCATCTAAACGTATTTAAAATCCACGCTCACCTAAGTTTAAGTTGAAACGCTCGTATTTTAATATATTTTTAAGAATAATGTAAATATATTTTTTTATTTACTACCAGACCATTTAGGTGGGCTCTTACGCCCGTCAGACGTCCTAAAGGTTGTTAAAAATTGAAGCAAACTAAGATATACTAACCTAATACAACATTTTATATAATTTTTATATAAAGTTTCCACAAAGTTAAGTTTCGATAAAGTTCCCAAGTGTCTGGAACAATGCTCATGTGAAAGACGCCAGCTCTTTGTATTCTGAGAATATTGAGTAAATATTAAAAGAAATAGTACGACGGTCGTGAGTTCGATTGCCACTTGGGCGAATGAATTATTATCAATTCTTAACAACAACATAAAGAGCGTTGAGTTCTATCACAAAATATTGATAATGTTCCGAAAATTGGGTAGAAAGCAGAGAAAAGAGTATCTTAACCCTTTCCTTATCCTGCCCTGGTATACTCAAATATATCTCTAATTCGGCGGATTAAGTGGAAAACACAAGTGTCTTAATGAAACAGATTGTATTAACATTAGATTTTCAGGTTCCCTTTGCCTAACCAGCTATGTGCGGGACTGAGCGTGAAGCTATAAAAAAAATCATCTCTATCTTCTATCTCTATCTTCATCTCTTTTTCTAGATTAATTTACAGATATTCTCACATAGCTATACATACATAATCTACTAAACATTATACAAACAGGATCGTCAAACGTAATTAACATGGGGGAACAAACACCTTATAATTCTATATAATACCAACAAATATTTGCGTATGAAGTTAATGCGAACAAGGGTTGTAACACTGTGAGAGTTTACATCTACTATTATTATAGGATTAGTTGGTTCTATTATGGTACAATAGAGGATAAAAGGGTTAAATTTAAAAAAAAAATTTTTTTGAGGCAAGTTGCGGTGCCTCCACCACAACTGGCGACGGGCTATGAGTTCGATTACCACTCGAGGAAATGAAATATTTATTATTTTTATTTCCTCGGTCTGGTCACGAAGTGAAGCGTGGTTAAGTTGAAGAATAATGCTATCTCTACAAGATAGAGGCCGGGAGTCGCTCAGGAGCACAAAGTGTGACTTTAAACGCAACTGGTTGTGGGTTCGATCCCCACTCGAAGAAATGAAATATTTATTTAAATTTATATTTCCATTTCTTCGCTCTGGTTTCGAGGCGTTGAATTTCGGCACTCAACACGTAACATGCCTCCATAATTCGGCGGAAAGTGGGGAACGGAGAGTCTTAAAACTAGGTTCCCTCTGCCTACCCCGCTGTGTGCGTTCTACAATATAAAAATCTAATCGCGTCTAACTTACACCACCTGCCATACCTTGCCACCGCATTGTACATGTTTTCGTTGATTAAATTAATTAAAATCATGTGGCTTTGTAATACTTACCCAAATTAGGTAAATATCTGTGGGTAATACTGTTTGTTTGTCACTCATACGGATCCTTAGTTGGATATTTTCGAGACATTCGAGACAGTGGCGGAATTTAACTCCGCGGTTTGTCTTGTTATCAGAGAGGTAATAAAAATAATTCGTTCTATCAATTGGGAATCACATAAATTCAGAGCTGTGGTTTCGCAGTGGAATAGAGTCTGACTTAACGCAATGGTTGCGAGTTCGATTACCATTCGGAGAATGATATACTATAATTTTCTCACTTCGATAACGATTGATTGATTTCAAGACATACATTATGTAATGTCTTGAAAATTATGGGAAAATTGAGGAACGGAGTGTATTAGCAATGGAGAGTATTTGATTTATGAAAGATATAACGCAATAATATATTTTTATATTGTGCAACTTGTGAAAGTTATCATTTCAATACTTCTAAACTGATCTTATGTTTTGTATAGTATTTACTACTAAAAAATGTTTGTCTATACATGTAATCTCAACCAATTTAAAAAGAAAAGGAGTCGTGGCGCAGGAGCATAAGCATACGACATCAACACGACAGGTTGTGGGTTCAATTCACACTCGAGAAATTAAACATTTAATGTTTTTTTATATCTTCACTGCGGAATTTGGTGATAAACAGAGTGTCTTAATAGTAGGTTCCCAGGTCCCCTCTCCCTACCCTAGTATATGCCGAATACAGCGTGACGTTAAAAAAATAAAAAAAAAGATTGACAGATATATTTATATACCAATATAGTATTACTTATTTCACATTACACTGTAAAATAAATATCAACCAAACGGTGAGAATATCAAACAAAACTCACATACTATTATATCATTTGTACTCTAAATTAGTCTCTATTATGTTCAACATAAGGTTGTTAATAAAGCACAAATATAACGCTTTCAAAAATTTAATCTTAATTTAGACCTAATGTTTATAATAATAAGGTATAAAATGGAACTTAATATCTCGTTTGTATAAGGTGTTCGTGCCTCCACACAGTGTTTTGTGATTGAATCCGCTACTAGATGAATGAAATTCTTGGATATCTACCAAAAATTATTTGTAATATGAATGTTCAAATTGAATTGAATTGCATTGAATTGAATTGAATTGAAGTCTAGCATAACTGTTGACGAAGCAGGTCTCAGCTGGAGCATCCATATAGATGTTTTTGTTACATACTCGTACGTAACATACGTTGTATTGTTTACAATTTTGATTGTTTTGGTTTTTTTTGTTTAAATGCATTTTTTTTATTTCACGCTGTATTCTTTATATAGAAAGGTATACAGAGGGAACCTAGTGTGAAGATATTCCGTTTCATCTTTTCTGTTGAATTTTTTTCGAGGTTTTGCGGGTTGAGTGGTTGAACTCATTTTCATTTGCCTTTTTTCAGGGCAAAGAAATGAAAATTAATAAATAATAATTCATTCTCCCGAGTGAGATTCGAATCCACAAACGTCATGTTTATAGTCACGCGCTTGTGCCACTGCGCCACGACAGTTTCATATATTATAATTATTCATTTTGTTATGTTACAAATTGTTTTAAAGCTTCTTCTCGAAATTTTGAGATAGTCAAATATGACACGTCACTCTTTATTCTAATTTAAGATCATTATCTTAACACGTAATATCTTAAAAAAATGACAGTTCTTTAGAAACGGAATGTCCTAACACTAGGTTCCCTCTACCTACCCTGCTATATTATGGAGATACAACGGGAACCTAAAAAACAAACAAAAAAAGAGAAAGATAAAAATAATTATTTAAGTAACCAATTAAACACTTTTCACCCCTTATACAAAAAGAGATATTACATTTAAAAGTTATTGGAACGGAGTTATCGAAATCCAAATAATTTTGTGGTATCGCCCGATCGATGTTTGCTTTACAACGAATATGTATGTATGTATGAATGTATGAATAGTAATAATCATTGAATAATTACTAGTTGAAGCCAGTCGTGGCGCAGGCGCACAGTGTGAGTATAAGCATCTGGTTGTGAGTTTGATTCCCACTCGAGAAAATGATTTTTTTATTAAAATTTATATTTCCATTTCTATGCTCTGATGTCGAGGCAAAACGCGGCGTTGAGTTCTGCCACTTAACAAGCAATGCCTCCAGAATTCGACGGAATATGGAGAACGGAGTGTCTTCACACTTAAGTTCCGTTTGTCTACCCTGCTGTGTGCAGGATACAGCGTAAAGCTGAATTGTTTTTTTCCATATTGTATTTTTTTGCATATTTCAAAACTATTTTTGATGTGGTGGCTATGTTTTTTGTTATTATTATTAATATACGTTATCAATGTACGAAAATTTTATCCACATTCTAAATTTTTTTTGTAATAAAATAAAGGAGCAAAAATAAATTAATGCTTAATTACATAAAAAGTAATAAAGGATGGTTTTCTTATCTAGTTAATTACTAATAAATATAACAGGCAGTTTTATCAAACGGCCTCAAATGAAAAAGAAAGTTTTTTTTATCTTTGGTTAGGTGCGACAAAGCCTAACAAGTGGCTTCCGACATCTAGCTTGTAAGACATTTTAAATAGATACAAACGGGTAACTGGATGTATGTATGTCTTGTACAATTGTACGTATCTACAGAATTTAGTGTAATCAATCAGCTTCACGCTGTATCCCGCACACTGCAGGGTAGGCAGAGGGAACCTAGTGTAGTTCTCCACTTTCTGCCGTTTCTGGAGGCATTGCGTGTTGAGTTGCAGAACTCAACATCGCGCTTGTCCTCGGCATTAGAGCAAAGAAATGGAAATATAAATGTAAGTAAATATTTCATCTCCTCGAGTGGGGATCGAACCCACAACCAGTCGGTTTTACAGCCGCACTTTGTGCGCTGTGCCACGACTGGCCTCATTAATTAACATGGATATTTTTTATTTTAATATCTCTATGAAATCTTGAGATAATTGGTCTTGACAGACTGACAGGCGAACAATATACTGATCCAATAAAAAAACTACTTTATTCTTTTAAGGCGCTATGGAATATTAAAAACGTAGTGACGCGACATTATCTTTATACAACGTAGATATAAGTAAACCAACCGCTAACTACTAATTAAATAACCAATAATTTCATCACATTTCAATTTCGAACGAGCTCAAAACAACAGTTCTTTGTAAACGGTTAAGAGGCACCTTTATGTGATCATAATTTAAAAAGAAAAAAAGAAAAAAGATAGTGTTTCGACACTATCTCCATATAAAATACCCAACTAAACCTAGTGTACCACAACCTTTAGGAATCAATAGCACCGGTACCACGGCGTTAATCACGGTTTAATCGCCAGCTACCGATAATAGTCCTAGTTAACGCAGTAATAGCGGATAGCCGTATTACAATTCGATATGGCGGGCTTATCAAATTGATTTGCTTTTTGACTTTTCATTGTTTTTAATTTAGATTGAAGTAATAGTATCTGTTTCTTGTGATCTAGTGTCAGGACACTTCGTTTCTCTCAATTTTCGAAACTTTACTTATTGAGTGGCGGATCTCAACGCTGCGAGTTGTCTTGTTACCAGAGAAAGATTAAATAAAAATAAATCATTTCCAAAATCAAATCAAATCCCACTCCCCATTTATTCTCGCCGATTTATTCAAGGCATTGTGTGTTTCAGTAGCGGAACTTAACGCCGGGCTTTCGCATTGTTGCCACAGCGGAGAAATGAAAATATTAATATATAATAATTTTTACCTGGAGTGTGGATCGAACTCACAGCCATCGCGTTACAGACTCATCCTTGTACCCCTGCGGCACGAGGGCCCCTATTTCTATTTTTATATTAGATAAACAACTACCTTATAAACAAAACACAAGTATATTTTTTCAAGGAAATAATATAAATCCCACCACTATATCCTATTTGAATCTTTTTCCACCGAGAAAAACCTTAACAATCTTTAATAGATGTAATAAATTTCATATAATAGACAAGGGTTGGATTTTCGTCGGTGGAACAGGGGATTAACCTGTCCGCAACCCGGATTATCCCGCCCAGGATGTTGGTGTTCCGGGATTCCGGGATGTCGAGATTCCGGTATTCCCAGGATTGCCGGACAAGTGCATTGTTAGTATTTTGTCTGAACTGGTTATTTTTTTGTTGCTAATTAATTCGGCTTTTGGACATTTCTTGGTTTTGGATATTTATATGGTATTTTTTAGTTTTTTGTATATTTTTTCTGTGCCTGGGGTTCTGTTTTGTACAGGGCATTGTTCCAGGTTTAAATCTTATACTCGTACCGCTTATAATATTTGACATTTGGTGGAAGCGAAAAAAAATAGTGCTCTTACGGTATGTAGCGCATATAGTAAGATAGAGCAGATACGCTGTGTTAAGACACTCTCTCGTTTAATTTAAAAGCGTTTAATATATTGTGTGTTGTGTGACAAAATTCGACGCCGCGCTGTATCTTATTACTTGAGCAGAAAAATAGAAGTAAATCATTTCACCGAGTAGGAATCAAACCCACAACCGTCCAACCCCAACGCTGTGCTAAATTATGAATTGAATAGATCGTAATCAGTATACAGCTTCAAATAAAACACTATAAACTTAAATTTTATGATTCAATTAAAGTGACTTGTGAATGCTTTTTCAATAAAATCAAATTACCAACACCAATTATCATCACCGATCACGTCATTTACTGCATTTGTTTACGGGCAACACTAAATGTTGAACTTAAAATATATATATATGTAAACAATATATAATTTATTATGGCGTTGAGTTCTGCCACTCAACACGCACCCAATGCCTCCAGAATTCGGTAGAAAGTGGGGAACGGAGTGTCTTAACACTAGGTTTCCTCTGCCTACCCTGCTGTGTGCGGGTCCTACAGCGTGAAGCTGATTTATTTTTTATTTATATATAATTTATTGTTTATGTTTGTGTGTTTTTATTTAGTGTTTATACTATATTTTTTTTTTCTCTGCCTGTTGCTGTAAAGTGAGAACTTAATTCTATGTATAATTATAATAACTTAAATATTCTTTCTAATAACAACTTTTGTCGGCAATATCTTAGAATGCAATGAACAGGACTGACTTTTTTTTCGAATGGACTTATTTTTAAGTGTATGTAGGAATACGATTTTTTCAGGAAATCAAGGTCCCGTAGATATGAGTATATGGTATGATTTTCAACTCGATATCTCCAAGAGTTCCTGAGATAAAGGCTCTTGACAGACAGACAAATGGACGGACAACAAAGTGATTTTATTACTTTAAAAATAAGTTCGATATAAGATTTTAGTCTTTTTATTATTAAATATCCAATTTTAAAGTAATATAAAATTTAATTGTAATATAGTTGCAGATTCGTCTCCCACTAAGAGAATGAATTAATTTTATTTTCTTCGCTGTAATCAACAAAGTGCACAAGGCCAATGCCAAATTTGGGCGGAGAAACAATACAAAACGGAGTGCTTTGACACTACGATCCTAGCTTACCTTGTTACAACCAGGATACAGCATGAAACAGAAAAAAAACTCACTAATCTCGTTTTTTAGTTTTAATCTGTTAGAAACTTTAGTATCTACATATACGGTCGCTACCCCAATTCATCCCTTTATAGTGCGAACAGAGCCATTTCACACCACGTTTAAAATTAACGTGAGAGTTAACCGCGTGCGGTTAAAATTAACCAATCAGTTAACAACGTTCGTTAACTACGTAATATGTAATTAAACTATTTTAATATTTCAACACTTGGTGCATTTGGATAGGTGTGAAACCGACAATGCTATTTGCGGTGACAGAGATTGTTTTAATATTAAATTTATTTAAGGAAGCTTCGCGCTGTATCCCGTACACAGCAGGGTAGGCAGAGGGAACCTAGTGTTAAAACACTCCGTTCCCTATTTTCCGCTGAATTTTGGAGGCATTGAGTGTTGAGTGGCGGAAGTTAACGCCGAGCTTTGCGTCGGCACCAGGGTGAAGAAATGAAAGTATAAATTTAAATAAATATTTAATTTCTTCACGTGGGGATCGAACTGACAACCTGAGCGTTTACCGTCATTCACATACCTAAGTTACGACTTCAATGTATTTGAGATAAATTTTATAATTATATAAACATAAATACACAGTAGATATATTTTTCAGTATCACGCTGTATCCCGCATAAGCATATAGGTTAAGTGTTAGGACACCCCACTCTTATGTTTGCGCCCAATTTTTAAGACACAACTTTATTATCACGCTTCACGCTTTATCCCTAGCGGGGTAGTCAGAGAGAACGGAGCGCCAAACGCTACGGTAACGACGAATGCGACGTTGGGGACCGCCACCCAACACACCATGTCCGGAACGGCGGGAGGTGGAGGACGGAGCTACAAATAGCTACGTGGAATGTAAGAGGAGGGATGGAAGATAAGATAATTTAATTATAAGATGTGATGGATGATAGAGAGGTAAAGATAGTAGGTAATTAGTTCCCTAGAATAGGAATTATACTCATTACCTACGTCTTTTATCCATAAATTATACTGGTCGATATGACCTTATTATATGAAAAAAAAATCAACTTTCACGTAACTTAATCGAAAAAAGATATCACTTAGCCATCTCAATTTATCTCTTTCAACGCTCGAGAACAGCTAACTTCAGTAAGAGTAAAGTAAACACGTTAAAAATATGGTGTATAAACACAAAAAAATGTACTCTATATTTTTATAGAAATACCCATTATTGCCTAACAGTGAAATGTTTGCCAGAAAGATAATCTTTTAAGTAAATTTTGAGTGGCTAATATTATATACTTTATAAAGTTATATTTCTTTATAAATATAACTTTTTAAAAAAAACATTTTAGTTATTCGAGTGGGTGGTCTTTATAAGGATTTTAAATATGTTAATATGTTAGGCCGTCGTGGCGTAAGGACACAGGCGTGCGACTGTAAACATGACGGTTGTGGGTTCGATTCCCACTGGCGGGAGTTAAATTTTTGATATTTTCATTTCCTGGCTTTGGAAACGAGGTAAAGAGCGGTGTTGGAAGCTGGTAATCAATACACAATGCCTTATGAATATCATGAATTCTGCGGAAACTGGGAAATGGAAAAAAATACGAAGAACGGAGTGTCTTAACGTAGGTTCCCAGGTTCCGTCCTATTGCGGGATAGAGCGTGAAACAAAAAATATATATTTATTTTTTCATCAATTTTACCATACTTGTAACACTTCATTAACATAATAGGTACAATGTAATCTAATATTTCTAAAAGTGACCCCCTTTACTCCAGATGCGACAGTGATAAGGCACGATCTTAGCTCGTTGTGTATAATATCCCTACTTAGTAGAAACCGCACCAAAAATGCTATAGCCTATTATCATTTGCCTTGAAAAAGGTACTTTCTTTTGGGTAATTTGGAAATTTTATGCTACTTCCGCAGTTATGGAGCAATCTTCGTATATTTTTGTTATGTTTTAGCTTCACACTGTATCCCGCACTTAGCAGATGTCACTCCGTTCCCGTTAAGACACTTACGTCTCCCACTTTCCCCTGATTTTTTGAGTCATTCTGTGTTATGTAGCGGAAATGAAAATATTAATTATTTCATTCACCCAAATGGGAATCGAACCTACAAACTCTGCGCCACTACGGCTTCTATAAATACGTACATGTATGATAAAATTGTATTGATAGGATATTAGGAGATTATCTTGCAAATTATTAATATATCGCAATCGACATTATAGGAACCTTGTATATAGGCACTCCTTTCTCCAACTGCATCTCCGCCCAATTTTCAAGACATTTTGCTTATCAATGTGGAATAACACTTCAAAAATATGAAAAATCGCTTAGCCTTGCCAAACCTCTAGAACAAATACATTACTAAAATAAATTCTCTCACTGGAATTGAACCCAAAATTCTCACCTTTTCCAGCCACGACTGGGCTATAAAGGTATTTTGAACCAGCAAATACCACTAGTAGTATAGCTGGTGACAGATTATAGTTTCAACGAGGCATTCTCTTAATAAAGCTAAAGTTATCGCATTTCTGAGTAAATTGTTTCCTAGAAATATGATGATATTACATAAATTGTTTATTAATTAGACGCGTTGTTTGTTATATACATATTGTATTGGAATTTTGTGGTCGTAGGTTCAATTAGAATGTTTATTTTTTAGGTTTATCCCGCTTATAACAAGATAGGTAGAGGGAGGGAACCTTGTATCACCTTTGCCTGCTTGATTTCGTATATATACACAGTAGTACGATTTTTTTAAGTACCTAGAAACCTAGTGACACATCGATGCGTGTTGAGTCGTGGAGCTTAACGCACCGCTTTTGCCGTCCACTCGAATGGGAATCGAACCCACAAGCTGTCGCGCTTACAATAAGGCGCTTGTGCCCCTGCGCTACAACTATTACACTAATATAAAACCTTTAATTTCGCTTATTAACAAATTTCATTAACAACTTATAAGTCGGAAAATCTTTAAAATTATAATTTTTAGCTTCACGTTGAATCCCGCATATAGCAGTTGACAGAGAGAAGCTAGTGTTAACTCCGTTCCAAATTTTCCGCCTACCTTTCGAGACATTGCGTGTTGATTAGCGAAACGCCGTGCTATGTCTTATTACCGGATCGAACTATTAAATTAATTCATTCTTCATACCATTAAATCATCAAAATATTTTTTTATTTATTCACCAACCAACATTGGTTCCTCTTTAATTAACTTTTTAGGAACCTATTCCATTCCGACAAGAACCCTAGCCTCCAATAATGGATGGATCTCGAGGAAACACTGGAAACGAAGTCACACAAGCTAAAATAATGCTTACACAGCAACGTCTCTCACAGACGGACGGACAGCGCTGATTGATTGTCCTCCACTAGGGTTGGTGACGATGTATATATAAATTAAAATTGTGGAGAGTTTTGCTGTTTGTTTTTTGTATTGTGCTTTTTTTTGGGTTGGACTTATTGATGAGGTAGCTTTTAAGTTAAGTAGTGCTTTGGGTGTAATAGTATTGGTTTTTTTAATATAAATAATAAAAATGTAAGCTAAAAAAACGTGCAATGATTTTAAGATCGATTTCCACTCGGGGAAATTAAATATTTTTTGTGTTTTGCATTGCGGCGTTGAGTTCCATCACTGAACACGCAATGCCTCAAAAATTTGACGAAAAGTGTGGAACGGAAGTTACTAAATGGGATTAGAGTGTCTTAATATTAGGTTCCCAGGATCTTTCTGCCTACTCTACTATATGCAGGATAGTAGAGCTAAAAATATATGAATAATAGAATATAGAATAAATTTCCATATATATTTATGTTAACATGGCTCGTATAAAACTATTTAATGTGGAAAGAAGCTCTATTACAAAGAATTGAAGTCTCTCAATATGCCAAATATTTTTACCCGACTACAACGAAGCAAAAAGTAGGATTATGATTTTGATCTGTATGTGTGTATATAAGTGAGTATGGATATTCATCTGTTCCCACAGATCTTCTAAACTAGTAATCGCAATTAGACAAATGAGGTGTCATTAGAAGCCTCTTAAGGGTATAAATTGATTACTGAGCCTTCTAAGGGACTAAGTAAATTTTGGAACTAATATTTTACTAATAATTTTTTTTTTCTTTGCGGTGTCGTATGTGGTATCAAAGAGCTTTCTTAGCACATTTCAAATATTTGAATATACATTGCACAAATCATAATAAAATGACTCTCCGTAAAAATATTATAACTTAAATTTTAAAAAATCTAAGAGTTTTTAAAATATGCTCTATCTTTATAATAGCTATTTGCTCGCCAATTCTTCAAGTATACTTGTTGTGGTTCAAGCGTGGCTTAAAAGATATAAGCAATTTTATTTTTTTTTAATTTAGCTCAATTTTTGAACTGTTAGAACATGTTTCGTAAATGAGCAAATGATTTATAATTATATTAATATTATTATCCACTTAATAAAAGCTATGACTATAAGCTAAATATAGGAAAGAACTGTTAAAATAAAAATAAATCAGCTTCACACTGTATCCCGCACACAGCAGGATAGGCAGAGGGAACTTAGTGTTAAGACACCCCGTTCCCCACTTTCAGCCGAATTCTGGAGGCATTGCGTGTTGAGTGACGGAACTCAATGCCACACTTTTGCCTGAACATCAGAGCAAAGAAACGGAAATTTAAATTGAAATAAATATTTCATTTCATCGAGTGGGCATCGACACATTTTTTGCCCATGCGCCACTGTCCTCTGAACTAAAAGAACTGTTAAAATGTATTTTTTTAATATATTTATTAATTTCTTTGTAAAAGGACTATCTCGTGAAATATGGATGGTAAAACACGTTCTTAATTAACGATATTTGTGAACAAAAGTTGTTATATTAAGTCATATTTAAAGGCAAAAGCGCCGCGTTTAGTTCCGCCACTCAACACGCAATGCCTTGAAAATTCGGCGGGAGGTTCCCTCTACTTGCTAAACTGCTATATGCGGGCTTTAAAAATAAATATAGCTTTTTTTAACATTTTTATAAACTTATTCCACATTTAGGAAAGTAAAACCAGGACGCGACTTCAAGTCCCGTTACGTTCAATTTTTTATACGTTTTCTAAATGAATAAAATATAACTATCAACCCTAAACGTGATAGTAAAATGTAAGCGGGAAGCGAGTTCTCCGACTTCTTAATCTTTGAAACGGATTTCCTAGCATCGGATTGCGAACAAAGATTTTCTTATTTCAGCGACGCGTCACTACTGTTTCAGAATGTTTAAACTCTTTTATATCTTTTATTTATTGGTGAGAGACTAAACTATTATATATATATAAAACTATATATATAACTATAGGTCATCGTGGTGTAGTGGTATAAGAGTTAACTGTAAGAAGACGGTTGTAAGTTCAATCCCCAATCGAGGAAATGAAATAATTTTATAATTTTTTATTTCTATTTCGTCGCTCCGGTACCAAGACAAAAGCCCGGCGTTGAGTTCCGCCACACAACACGCAATGCCTCCAGTATTCTATGGAATATGGGAAACGGAGTGTTTTACTAATAGGTGCCTTTACGTCTACTTTGTATGCGAGAAACAGCGTGAAACCAAAAAAATGCTGTAGTTAGATATAAATATTTAGATTTTTTTAACCTTTCTCATATACAAAAAATTTAATATTTTAAATCCTACTATAAGAGTTGAACTCTTACTATTCCAGTCAGATTGTTTGGAATATTTCAAAGTTTACCTCGTTTTGGACTAACAAACCTATAATTAATTAGAATAAGCTAAATTGATATTTCGAACGTTTTTTAAGCCAGTCGTGGCGCAGCGGTAAAACCGACTGGTTGTGGGTTTGATCCCCACTCGAGGAGATTAAAAATTTTTCCTTAAATTTATATTTCCATTTCTTCGCTCTGGTGTCGAGATTAAGCGCGGCGTTGAGTTCTGCCACTTAACACGCAATGCCTCCAGAATTCGGCAGAAAGTGGGGAACGGAGTGTCTTTACACTAGGTTCCCTCTGCCTACCCTGCTGTGTGCGGGATACAGCGTGAAGCTGATTGATTATTAACATTTTTTAAGGTGTTATTCCACACTTAGGATAGAAAATATTCTAAAAACCATCTAATAAGCAGAGAGGCGTAGGTTCAAATCCCCGCTACATTTAAATTTTTGTACATTTTCTGTTTCGTGAACACTCGATGCGAGTTTTAAATTGTTACTACTACTAAAATTGCTTACTGTAATTAATGAAATGCTTTTATTCCATCAAGTTGCTTCCATCTCCTCCACATTATGTCAAATAAGTCTTTTTGATTTTATTTTTACTGTCAAAATCTATTTTAACTAAACAAAAATTGTACCAAATCTGTCGTTACTAGTACAAATCGAACCCACAACCACCAATCAAACACCTCTACTCTATCACATAAATGAAATTCAATATAGTAGGGGAGAACGGAGTTGGTTCTAACCGAAGTAAGAGTTAACAAGCTTATTCCTAACAAACGTGACGATTTAAAAATATGATACTCGGTTTAGGAAACGCTATATACACACTATAGGTAGAGCGCGGCGTTGAGTTTCGCCACTCAACGGAAGTGAACGAACAAACGAACGGAGTGTCTTAACACTAGGTTCCCTCTGCCTAGCCTGCTGTGTGCAGGATACAGCGTAAAGCTGATTTAATAACCAAAGCATGTTATAAATAAGAAATATAAAAAAAATCTTATTGGATATTTAAACTAACGTCCAAAATTTGTTAGCATCAGCCCCGCTCTCCCCTACACTAGCTACATCCGTATCCATCACAAATCGTATCGTCTATATATTAAACAGACACTTGATAAATCGCAACTATACACAAGTGATGAATGGGGGGTTTTAGGGTCCCTCGGTGATTTTAGGGTAGGGACGCTCGGACGATTGCACCCTACTCTTGTTATCGGAATTTAGAGATGACATGAAAGATTTGGACTTGGTTCCACCTTTTGGTTTAGTTGAGTTTTGTTTTTGTAGACTGTTTTAAGTTATTTTTGGAATAATTTGGACTGTAATTTAGTTTTATTTTTAAAATTGAATAGGTGTGATAAATCATTTTATTGGACTTGTTTTCATCTAGTTAGATACCGTCATGGTATAGTGAGACAGCTTGTGTCTGTAAATGTGACGGTTCTGGGTACGATTTCTAATTGAGTGAATGAATTATTTTTGGAAAGAAAAGGCAGCAAATTTTTTTATTTAAATTTTACAAACAAATATATACATATATTTAGAAGTTGTGTTTTTATAAATTGGTTAGTAATGAACCTAATGTAATAAGTAAAAACCTTACTCAACCATCTTTTGCATTTTTAAAAAGATAAAGAAATCGAACTAATTCTTTATTCTCTTCTTAGTTTACCTAATAATATTATTTTCTTTATTTATCTTATTTTCTTATCACGCTTAATCCCCCATCAGGTTCTCTCTGTTTACCGTGGTAAGCAAAATAAATTTAAAAAATTGTTCTACAAATACCTTCAACACGATTGCCCTTTTAGAAAAACAAAAAAAAATACGCTTCCAACACAACAATCTATACTAGTTTCATATTTTATAAAGAAATACCGACTTAGCGGAGGATTGTAAAAACATTTTCTGACATAAATTCTTACCGCAGCGCAGCTTAAGTGGTCACCCGATGCTGGGTCTAATGACAAAGTGTATGGACTTAATAGTGTCATGTATACAGTGGCCTCTGTGGTCTCGGTGGCCTGAGTGGGTTTTATTTGTAAAATTTTACAAGTCAACTTATAAAGAAATACCGAATTGAGACGTCGAGGCTTGGAGGAATGAATTGTTTTTATTTTCTTGTTTTGGTAACATGATAAAGTGCGGAGTTGAGTTGCGCTATTCAATATGGAATGTTTAGAGAATTGGTAAATGGAGTGTCTCAACATTAAGTTCCCTCTAAGGTGGGTACACTACTATATGCTGGATACAGCGTGAAGTCAAAACAAGAAAACACTTCCCAAATCGAAACAATTATAATTAGAAGTATATAGCCAGTCGTGGCGCAGAAGCACCAAGTGTGACTGAAAAACCTACTGGTTGTGGGTTCAATCCCCAGTCGAGGAGATGAAATATTTATTTAAATGTATATTTTCGTTTCTTCGCTCTGGTGTCGAGACAAAGCGCGGCATTGAGTTCTGCCACTCAACAAGTGCCAAATATATGCCTACAGATTTAGTTGAAACTTAACAATAATACATATAGGCTATAATTTCCTCACACTGTATCCCTTACACAGCAAGGTAGGTAGCGGGAACCTAGTCACATCACAAGATACTTCGTTCCCCATTTTTAAAATTTTTCTGGCGGCATTATTTTTTAGATGGTGGAGCTCAACGCCGCCCTTTGCCTCGGCAATAAAGCGAAGAAATGAAATGAATAAAATAAATTTATATAAATATTCCAATAATAAAAAATAAGCTTAAGCAAGCAAAACCGCGTGCAAGCCTACTAAACTAAACGTGTACTAAAGTTAAATATAAGTGAAATATGCACATTCCGTACATTGTCAAGCGTACACTGCTAGTTTCCAACGTATGCGACAATTTCGCCCCCCACTAAATCACCGATGGACTCCATCCAGAATAAATTGATCGTAAATCCTTTATAATCCCGACGAATTTTCGAAATGGCGCGAATGTACTCGTTCCGCGTTTCAAGTGAGTTACAGCCTTTTCGGTGTTGTATGTATGTTTTATTTGGGTTTTGGATGGTTGTGTGGCACCTTATGGTTTAGTGGTTAAAGTTGATTTTTTACAGCGTTTGTATTGTTTAGGTAGTAAGGTCTCTTTTAATTTTTTTATAGGTATTTTTTTTGTCACTATTTTTGTTTTTTATAAATAATGAGGATTATGTGAGATGTTTTTGCTTTTAAAATAATTTTAACAAAAATATTTATATAAACCTCTATGAGGTCAGGCGTGGTGGAGGGGCACAAACGTGTGACTGTAAACGCGACGGGTTGTGCATTCGATTCCCACTCGAAGAAGTAACATATTTAAGATTTTTATTCTATTTTGGTTTTATGCTTCAATAACCAAAAAGACTAACTAATTTTTACATTTGTGAAATGTCTGAATAGACACGACAATTGTGAGTTTGATCTCCACTCGGGTGAATGAAATATTTTATATTTTCATTCCTTATTTCTTAATTTTCTAGTAGTAGTCTTAATAGTAACGAATAATCTTAACACTAGGTTCCTAGGTTCCCTCTGTCTACCCTGCTATGTGCAGGAATACAACGTGAAGTTAAAAGAAATATTATCACTTGTCCACTCCGGTAGGATGAAACATCATAATATGTACATAATACGAAAGTGAAGTCCAGAACATCTTCATTATAAAATCCCTTTCGCCTTTTCTACTATTTGTGAAAGAATAAGTCGAAGCTAAAGTATACTTACATAGCTTCCTCTCCTAAAAGTAATAACTAAAATGGTTTTAGATAAAAAAAAAGATAAAAGAAATAAGGTTCACAAAAAAATAAAGAAACGAAATCTCCATACAAGTCATACTAAAGATAGCGACCATTTAGTAAAATAATATTTCCCAAATACCAACCCTGGGTCGTTCCCGGGGGACGTAAATTTTGAAACACTACCTCTGATACGGACTGAGTTGAGACATAAATGTTTGTTGACAAAATATCTCATGAGAACTCTGAAGGACATTTCGACCTCATATATTGAAGTATGTATTAAATATTTTACTACGAATACCGTGTTTTGGGTAAGATTTTTGTTGGTGACTTTGATGTTAAAGGCCTTTTCTTTAGTACCATTTTTTTAAATATAGTATTTTTAACGTGTACAATATTTATTTTTAAAAAAATTCTACACGTTAAAAATGTACAAAAAAAATCTTTACATTTGTCTAAAAAGTATATAAACTGTAAACGCGACAAGAGTTCAATTCCCACTCGAGGTAATGACTATATATTAAATATATTCTCGCTTTGGCAACGAGGCAAACTGCGGCGTTAAATCAACACGCAATGCCTCCAGAATTCGGCGAAAAGTAGATCTTAGTGTCATCAAAGTTTTATTTCATCATAAATTTTTACTTCTAAAATTTCCCGTCCAAATGTCAAGACATTACGTCTCCTCTTACCAGAACAAGTAGTAAATAAACAAAATAACTACGTTCCTCCTATTGGAAATCGAACCCACAAACTTCGTGATAGCCACTGCCACTGCATGCTTCGTAATTTTCAATTTTAATTAAAAGCGAATATATTTACTACAGTTATTCTAATTAACAGCTGTAAGACCTCAGTGGAATGGTTCGGTCTATAGAAACCCAACCCTTTGATGCCATATTAATAGTAAAACTAAATCTTAGATATTAGTATAAATCGATATTTGCATCAGGTTAGGGTTAGTGTTTATTTTTTACCTTCCTTAGTGTTAAGACACTCCGTTCCACCTTTTCCGATGAATTCTGGAAGCATTGCGTGTTGAGTGGCGGAACTCAACGCCGCACTTTGCCCCGACACCTGTTAATGTTACACAATTGTACCCCTGCACCAAGACTGACTTGGTTTATTTCTTGATTTGCATTATTTATTTAGCTTCACGCTGTATCCAGCATATAACGGGATAGACAGAGTGCTAAGACACTCTGTTCCTTATGTACTGTCCAATTTTCGAGACAATGCGTGTTGAGTGATAAAACTCCATTCCATATCTCGTCTAACCAAAGCGAGAAAATGACAACAACTGATCCCCACAAACAGAAATCGAATCCACAATCATTACATTTAAAAACACAAGCTGTGCTACTACGGCAATTTTATCTTAACTTATTTATCTTAGTATTTATTTCTCAATAACTATGGCATCTTAACACAAACCGTTAGACAACCAGAAATGGTTATCAATATCGATATCGATATCGATATAACGTAATCGGGTAATCGATTGGCCACCGATTAATTAAGACGATAAGCATATTATATCGATGGAATGCTGATTATGACCAAAACTATAAGAATTAATTATTAATTGAACTATTCATTACGTTTCTTTTTAATGGGAACGGTGTGTTTTAAATCTAGGTTCCCAGGTTCCCTCTGCTTGCCCTGCTATATACATGGTAAAGCTAAAAACTTTATTTATCATTATAGGTTTTCACTGTATCGTGGGAAAGGTTGCTATCAAGATTTTACACATTTGCAGTATCACTAATAGTTAATACATTGTGAAGATATATGAAGATAGAAAAGTTTAACATCATAAATTTAATGCTGTGCATGCCCATCATATTTCGATCTTGCCCTATAAGATAAGGCACGGCGTTGAGTTTCGTAGCTCAACACGCAATGTCTCGAAGATTGCGGCATACAGTGTGAAGCTAAAAACCATTATTATATAAGAGTTACACAGTGTTACAGTCGTGGCGCAGCGGCACAAATTGTGACTGTAAAATCGACTGTTTGTGGGTTCGATCCTCATCGAGGAAATGAAATATTTATTTACATTTATATTTTCATTTCTTCGCTCTGCTGTCGAGGCAAAGCGCGGCGTTGAGTTACGCCACTCAACACGCAATGCCTCCAGATCTCGGCGGAAAGTGAGGAACGGAGTGTCTTAACACTAGGTTCCCTCTGCCTCTAGGCAGAAGGAACCTAGTGTTAGCTATGTGTGGATACAGCGTGAAGCTGATTTGATATGAGAGTTTTCATTTACAACTTTTCGTAAAATTTCATACAACATAATTTATATCCTAAACAAGTTAACGCAACTGTCTCTAATGTATTGTGAAAACGATATAAAAGCTCCCTTTTACAGCTTAAATTTCGTTTTCGGTACATTAGGAGATTAGCTTTGTCTATCCACGTGAGTCTAGAATCGGGAATTGAACTGGGAACTATCGCATGTGGAACATAGTAAAATTGCAAATACGGTGCAATATTTGTTTTTTATCTTCATGAAGGCATAGAGAAACCAGTGTTAAGACATCTTGTCTCTTACTTTCCGCCGCTCGAGTAATTGCGTGATGTGTGGCGGAACTTAACGCCGCGCTTTGCGTTGTTAGTAGAGCAAAGGAAATAAAAATATTGAATATTTTATTCCCCCGATTTGGAATTGAACTCACAACCCTCGCGTCTACTGTAACACGTTTGTGTCACTGCTCCGCGACGTCATCAATATTACTGTTTGAGCTCCGCCACCCAACACGCGATATTTCTAAATTTCTCTGCTCTTCTTATTATACAAGAAAGTCTGAAGCTAAAAAAATTGATATATTGGTGAAATTATTAATCATTTATTTTATGTTTTTATAACTTTTTTACCGGCTTTAAAATGAGAAGAAGCAATATAAGATTTTGTTTTGCACATAAAATGTATTTAGATGAATATTTTTAGATTTATAAAGACTTTGACTATAGCGGAACTCGAACCTGTCCACTAACTAAACCATGCATCACCAATGATCCAAAAATGTCAGTAATTTTATCGATCGGAATTCTTATACGTTTGTTACTATTTTCGTTGTACATAGATAAATTTGATGTATAACAAAAACAATAGATTTAGAATAAGAAACTACCGTATTAAATTATTAAACGAATAAACTATAACCACAACAAAATCTATTGAAAATTTTATACTATAGAAAATTGCTATTTATTTGGACGGAAATAAGACCTTTCCGTAGCTCCGATCTCTCTGACTACTCTGCTAGGGATACAGGGTGAAGCTGAATTAAGTTTTTTTCTTTGAAAGACACTGTATAAATACATTTATAGTTTTCTATAAACACCCTATAGGATCATTCAGCGACTTGAGAAGTGATTTCCGGTTGCCTCTCCTCCTTCCTATATTTTACAGGATGTTACACCCAGCATCTCTGTTCGCGATCACGAACGTTGCGAAATATATATAAAAAATTGAGTAAATGGAGAAAAATTGGAGAAAAGTAAATATAAATAGATAAATAGAAAAAAAATACAGCGTTGAAAATAATTAGACCCAGTTTTTTTTATTATCTTTAGTACGTGATGGTTGTAAGTTCATTGCCATTCGTGGAAGTACATTTTTGTTACTATGTTCTGGTAAGGAGACAAAACGTGGCGTTGAACTTCGGTTTTAAAAATAAAAAAAAAAGATTTTTTAATACAAGATTCTCTATTTTCCTACCGAGCCGCAGTGGCAGTCTGGCCGTAAATTCAACGGTAGTGGATTCGATGCCTATATTAGCTAATGTTTTGTCCATGCCCTGGCATTATAAAGAGTGAAATTAACTTTCTGATCCCGCATAGTCTATCACGCTACACGGGATAAAGCGTGAAAATATGAAATGAAAATAAAATACCACCCTTATCTCTAGATATCTCTTCTAACTAATCCCCAAAACGAATATTCTCATAAAACTGGTCTTAAAAATAATCCAAATCATCTTTATATCCAGACGCTTATCGAGATATACCTATATAATTTGGTTTTGAGATTAAATCTACGTTGATATTAGAATATAGGTATATATTGTTAATATAATGAAGTTCCCTTTTCTTATATTTTACGTATCAATTGTTGAAAATGATTTGTTTCCCTTATATTTCCTTATAAGGTAATTTGTCATGTTTTTTTTTTGTGGATCAAATTGATTTGTTCTTAGGTTACTTCGAGTTATTTTTGGAACGGTATTTTGATTCGAGGCATTGTATGCTGAGTGGCGGAACTCAACGCTGTGTTTTTGTCTTCAGACCAGAGCGAAGAAATGAAAATAGAAATTAAATTAAATCAGCTTCACGCTTACAGTTAGGTAGGCAGAGGGAACCTATTGTTAAGACACTCCGTTTTCCATTTCCCGCCGAGTTCTGGAGACATTTTGTGTTGAATATATCATTCCTATATATAACTTAATTTAGCTTCACGCATTGTCCCTAGCGGGGTAGTCAGAGAGAACGGAGCGCCAAACGCTACGGTCTCTACATATCTCTTTTGCCATCCGGGGGGTCTCCATGCTTTTTACGTGACCTTCCTCCAGTACCTTTGATACTGTGTTTTCGAAGGTCAACCAAGATCTCCCCCTATCTCTCTTACCGCTCACTTTTCCATCATAAATCTTTTTTTACCTTCCTTCCTTACTCATTCGTTCAACGTGCCCAAACCAGCTGAGCACCATTCCTATATATAATAAGTGTAAATAAATACTTCACTTCCTCGAGTGGGGATCAAAACCACAACTAATCTATTTTACAGTCACACTTTGTGCCCCGGCGCCACGACTGGCCTCAATGCTAAAAACACATCATAGGAATTATGGCCTTACCCCTAGGCAACCCTATTGTTACCCTATAGTAACAGTTATAATAGCGTTAGTATATAAATGCAGGTAGTGTTCGTGAGGTATTTAAATCACTGTGTGCTTAAGTAATTACACTCAGACCAATATAAAGTTTGACTCACCGGGGAATCGAATTTACTACCTCCAGCTTACAACAGGTGGATAAGTTAATTGCTAAACAAAACTCTTAGTTGCTATTTTAATAATATATATGTAATTATGTCTGTATATACGTAGATAAGTCTATTGCGAGTCTATTCTGGTGTAGGAGCGCAAGCGTGCGATTGTAAACGCTAAAGGTTGTGGGTTCGATTTAAATTCGGGGGAGTAGAATATTTAATATTTTGTTTTTTAGCTCTAGTGACGAGGTAAACAGCGATTTTAAATTCCAACTCCCAACACGCAATGCCTCCAGAATACAGTGGAAAGTGGAGAACGGAAGGGTCTTAATAGGAACAGAGTGTTTTAACAATACTACTAATATAAATCAGCTTCACTTTGTATCCCGCACACAACAGGGTAGGCAGAGGGAACCTAGCGTTAAGACACTCCGTTCCCCACTTTCTGCCGAATTCTGGAGGCATTGCGTGTTGAGTGGCAAAACTCAACGCCGCGCTTAACCTCGCGACCAGAGCGAAGAAATGAAAATATAAATTTAAGTAAATATTTCATCTCCTCGAATGGGGATCGAACCCACAACCAGTCGGTTTTACAGTCAAACCTCGTGCCGCTGCGCCACGTTTAGCCTCTATATACTAATATCATTTATTTAAATTTAAAATTATATTTGTATGAAACGCCTGACGGAATATAGTAAGCAACGTATTATCGGAAGCGAGTTGCTCAGTTATTCACAAAAGCGTTCAAAATAACTTCTATAGCTCTGTTATTATGTTACATTTGCTAGAGTATTTCTAAAGACATCTTATATGTATTTGAATTTTTGGAGCAAAACTATTCGTTGTTTTGTTTCTTACTTTTTTTAGTTACGTAGAGGTAACTGGTTCGAATCTAGATACTAGAAAAAGCATAACGATGTTGTGTAATATTGTTCTTTACGCATTTTTCTTTTTTTTTAGCTTCACATGGTATCCCGCTTTAGCAGGATAAACGGAGGGAACCTAGTACTTAGACATTCCATTTCCCACTTTTCGCCGCATTTTCGAGGCTTTGCGTGCTCGCTTTGCTAAAAGGATTAAATGAAAATATTAAATAATCACCCCCGTGTTGGTATCGAACCCACAACCGTCTCGTTTACAGGTTTTACTCCTAATGTTTTTTTTTCAAAGTAGAAGTGAGAAAACTCAGTGATGAAATAGCATGTTCTGCATTTTCTTCACCTTTTATAAATAGCATACTATAATCATGTAATATCATCATACTATAGAGGCCAGTCGTGGCGCAGCGGCACAAAGTGTGGCTGTAAAACCGACTGGTTGTGGGTTCGATCCCCACTCGAGGAGATGAAATATTTACTTAAATTTATATTTCCATTTCTTCGCTCTGGTGTCGAGGCAAAGCGCGGCGTTGAGATCTGCCACTCAACACGCAACGCCTCCAGAATTAGCAGAAAGTGGGGAACGGAGTGTCTTAACATTAGGTTCCCTCTGCCTACCCTGCTGTGTGCGGGATACAGCGTGAAGCTGAATAAAAAAAATGATATCATCATACTATAATCATCTAATCTCTAGCAGAGAACGTTTACACTGTGAATATTGAATAATAGAGACCGACGTGGCGCCGTGGCATTGCGTTAAATTGTAAAAGCGACGGTAGTCGGTTTGATTTTAACTCGCGAACATAAATTATTCTGATTTCTTCTCTCTGGTAACAAGACAAAACCGGCGGCGTTGAGTTATGTTACTAAAAAAGAAAAATAAAATGGTAAAAACACGGTCTAAAAACGTGTTTTGCTCTGCGAAAAAAAGTCATACTGTCAGTCAACCTAACCTACTTACCGTAATTACAACCGGTTGGACCAACTCCCCATTAAATAGGGTTGTAATTGTAAATTCTATAGGAGTTTTTTTCATTTAAACTCAAAATCCGTGGTAAGAGGACGTCACTACAGTGGTAAAATCTTTTTAACCTACATCCGTTGAAGCCTTTGAGTGAAAGGTTGGTTGGTCAATGTGACAGTTTTTAGTCCTTTCACATAGTTTTTTCTATTGAAATATTTTTTGTTAGACTAAGCTCAAGCTGCGGTCGTGGGCGTGTCTAGAGATTTTTTTTTTTGGGAGTTCGGACCTGGATTTTAACTTTGAAATATATGCATGTGAAGATTTTTTTAAATTTTTTTTTTAGTAAACTTACTGTGGTGGGCACAAGACTTTTCTGGGGGATCGTCTATGTGTGTAATATAGGCTATGGTCTTTATTGATAAATGATACCAGCAGTTTCTGAGATCAGTGTGTTCAAACAAACTAACCCTTCACTTTTATAATATCAGTATAGATTTATATACATATATAGATGTATAGAATATAATAAAACTTAAAAGCTACTTCTGTTTGGTATGTTTGTTCGGTGGTGTGTATATTTTCAATTTGCAAAGTGTTATTTAACCGATATAAAAAAAATAGGTTATCAGTTTAACGTGTATGTATGTAATGTTGTTTTCTAGGTTCCCTTTGCCTCTCGCACATAGCTGGGCAGCTATGTACAGGATACACGTGAATACGTATGGCTAAAAATCTATTTATACGCCCTACATTTAGACATTACTTCAGTGACAGAACCTAACACCGTGGTTTATCTTAACCATGTTGCGGATATCAGAAAAAAAAAATTGCTTCGATCGAACCCATAAACAACCTGTTTATAATCAGACACAGTGCCATTGTACCACGACGACCTTTTGACTTATATTGGGGCTTACAAATAATACGAAAATTAGCAAAACGTTCAAAATTTCAACCGTAGAGGGTATTTGTGAATAGTAAGCGCTATATCGTAATTGAATTATTTTGTTATTGGCATATTGGACAGTGTTATTATGTTATTACATGGAGTCGATGTTTACATACATATTTATAAACATCGATTTTATGAACATTCTGTATTTGAACATTTCTATTTATGGGCTAGTGATGGGCTTTAGAACTGTTCAGGTTATTCAATAATATTAATATATATATAGTGAAATATTTATTTACATTTATATTTTCATTTATTCGCTCTGGTGTCGAGGCAAAGCGCGGCGTTGAGTTCCCGCCACTCAACATGCTATGCTTTCAGAACTCGGCGGAAATTGGGGAACGGGGACGGAGTGTCTTAACACTAGGTTCCCTCTGCCTGCTGTGTGCGGGATACAGTGTGTAGCTGATAATGCAAAATATACTTTTTTTAATAAACCGAATATTTTTAGATGTTTTAATTTTAATATAAATAATATTGATGTACATAAAATACATTTAAAAACAAAAAATATTCTTACCACCGGGTACATGGGTCCAAGCCATTAGTGGCTAGGGAGAGAGGAACCTCCTCATATTACGCGCCGTCTCATCCGGTTCTTGATCCAAAAGCTAGTCGATAACTTCTTAAGATGTTACACTAAAACTCCATACTGAAACAGAGGTTTCAGTTAAATGTTTGTCATTCATTTATTATAAGTATTTTTCCGCTCCACTTGGATAAATTGCGGCGTTAAGTACCGTCGTTCTTCGTCAACGTCTAAGTGTGCGTAAAGGCGAAAATGGAATGCTTAACAGAGGGTTGATATTCCTCGAGAATTGTAAACGGAAAAATATGTTTTTTTTACAAATCTTTCAAAGAAATGATTTATAAAAAAAAGGTATTTTTGAAATTTTATGAGGCCGTCGTGACTTGACCAGGGGCAGCAGCAGCATAGCGTCTGCATGTAAATACGACAGTTATAGGTTCGATTTCTACTCAGGCGAGTAAATTATTTCATTTCCTTGCTCTTTTAACAAAACAACCGTTGAGTTTTACCGCTCAACACAAAATATCGATAATTGAAAGGTGTGTAAAGGACTGTGTCTTAACACAAGGTTCCTTTTAACCACCTTGTTAAAAGCGGGGTACAATTTGAACTAATATAAAAAAAATTAAACACTTTGGTGTGTCTTAACACTAGGTTTCGCTACAAACTATCGGATACAGCAGGAACTTAAAAAAAAAGCTTTTTTTACGCAATTTTTCAAAAAATCCCCATTTTTGCCAGAGTTCAGGTCGTAGAACTCATTAACCGCGGCGCAGTGACGCGGTTCATATATCGACATTATGCACGCTCGGATGCGGGAGCACGCCGCGCGCTGTCTCTCCGTGACATACTGTCGATTAGTTTGTAATTGTGGTGCAGGAGTTGCATGTAGAAGTAAAATTAGATGGAAATTTTAAGGAATTTTAGTTGTTTTTTTTAGAAAATTTATAAATCGGGATGTTAATGTGATATGTTGTGGGTTAGGTTCTCTCTCGAGGAACTGATGTATGTATTTATTATTTTCATTTCATCGTTCTGGTAGCGAGGCAAAGCGCAGCGTTGAGTTCCGCACGCAATGTCTTCAGAATTTACCGGAAATTGGTTAACGAAAGTGCCTTAATGGGAACGGAGTATACCGGAGTAACAGTAGGTTTTTTTTTATATAATTTTATCTACACACTACAGACAGAAAAAAAATTTTTTAAACTTTTTCATTATTATCAGCTAATCAACAGTATATTTATCTGCCACTTAAACTAGGCTTATAACTAGAGATAATTATCTAAATTAACAGTAGGTTTCCAGGTTCCCTCTGCCGAACCAACGCCTGTTCCTTTTTTTGGATACACAAGCATATGTGTGCTGTAACCACAAGATTTTAAAATTTCCGGTGTTAAGATAATTGTCCAGGATTCTCACTTAACTTAACTTAACTTAACTTAGCTTCACGCTTTATCCCTTGCGGGGTAGTCAGAGAGAACGGAGCGCCAAACGTTACGGTCTCTACATACCTCTTTCGCCTCGTCCACTGTCATCAACCTCTTCATACATGCCCTTCGGGGGGTCCTCATGCTTTTTACGTGACCTTCCTCGGGGGTCCAAGATGGAAGGCTTGCTCGCAGCGACCCCTGCCAGCCCTTACGAGGGCTGCAACGTTCCATCCGCCACGTGCACCTCGAGAGAGCGCACTGATAGGGCGTCCCCCCAAGGCGACGCGCACCAGTGCGTCCCTGCTGGTGTGTCAAGTGGCGACGAATGCGGCGTTGGGGACCGCCACCCAACACGCCATGTCCGGAACGGCGGGAGGTGGAGGACGGAGCTACAAATAGCTACGTGGAATGTAAGAGGAGGGATGGAAGAAAAGATGAATGAATTATTAGATGTGATGGATGATAGAGATTTGGATGTTGTTTGTGTGACAGAGACCAAGCGAAAGGGCAATGACACGACCGATTTGCCGGGCAGTCGGGTCGCTTTCTGGGCCGGCGTACCAGAGAGCGAGCGGGGCTGTCAAGGTGTAGGTGTGTTATTGTCCTCTCGATTGGTTAGTGCAGCGGTTGAATACAAGGCGATCAACCCGAGACTGCTTTGGGTTCGCTTCAAGCTGGGGTTAACAAGAGTATTCTTGTTAGTGGCGTATGCGCCAGTATCCTCAGCTCTATTAAGCGAACTCGAGGAGTTTTGGGAGAGTGTCAGGGATGTTCTAGGTAGTGTTAGAGGGAATGAAAAATTAATAATATGTGGCGATTTGAACGGATGGGTCGGAACTGCGCGAAGCGGTTACGAGGGAGTGTTAGGTCAGTATGGTGACAAGAGAATAAATGAGGCTGGAAAGCTTATATTGGAAATTTGCAAGGAAAGGAATTTGTTTGTGGCAAACACTATGTTTGACCACAAACAAATTCACATGTATACATGGGAGCGAACGGAAGGGAAAAGTATGATTGATTTATTCCTAGTGGATCAGCGTATTCGAAGCCAAGTCATGGACACACGAGTGTTTAGGGGTTCTGATCTGGGAACAGACCAATATCTAGTCGTCGCTAGAATAAGGGGTCTGTTCGCGGGTTGGCGCAGCTACACGAGGTGTCCAGACTTGGAGTCGAATTACCGCATAAGAAGCTGGAAGCTTCAAGATCCACCGACTAGAAAGGAATATCAAGAAAGAGTTTCCAAAAAGCTAGACAGCAGTGAATCTGGAAATGGAAATATTGAAGTATGCTGGCAGAACCTTAGGGATTGTATGAAGGAAGCAGCGACAGAGGTATGTGGTAAAGGTAAAAGGGGCTTTAGCAAAAAGCGTGATGAATGGTGGGATGATGAAGTGCAAGATGCAGTAGAAAGAAAGAAGAAGGCATGGCAGGACTATAAAGCCTCTGGTAAAGATAAAAGTATGAGAGAGATAAAAAAGAAAGAGTATAAGCTGCAAAAGCACCAGACGAAAGTACTGATCAAGATGAAGCGTGAAAAGGCAGAGAATGAAAGAGATGAAAGGTTAACGAACAACTTCAAGGAAAATACGAAGCTTTTCTGGAGAGAAGTTAGTGTTTCTCGAGGTTGCTCGTTAGCCTGTAGAATGAAAGGGGTGCTTTCGAAGGACGGTGAAATTCTAACAGAACAACCACACGTTTTGCAGCGATGGGCGGAATTTTACAAGGAGATGTATGATTGTGATGACGCCTCAGTCTCAAGTAGCAGCCAAACGCTGAGTCTTGATGTAGCTGATGGCGAAATCAGTATAAAAGAAGTTGAGAGTGCAATACGAAGTCTGAAATGTGGTAAGTCAGCGGGAGCAGATGGAGTTACTGCCGAGATGATCAAATATGGTGGGCCACGCGTCTTGGACTTGTTCTGGTTTCTGTGCAATTTGTGCTGGAAATCAGGGGAGGTCCCAGACGATTGGCGAGGTGCGGTCATCGTGCCTTTGTATAAAGGCAAAGGTTCACAGATAGACTGCGCAAGCCATAGGGCTATCAGTTTGATTAGCTTAGGTAGTAAAGTTTATGCTAAAGTTTTAGCGAGAAGAATGCAGGAGAGATCTGAAAGGTTGTTGTGGGAGGCCCAAGGGGGCTTTAGACCTGGAAGAGGGTGTATGGATCAGATCTTTTCCCTCCACATGATCACGGAAAAATTTTTGGCCGTTAACCAAAAAGTTTTCTGTGCTTTTGTGGACTTGGAAAAGGCGTTTGACAGAGTTGTTAGAGCGAAATTATGGGAGATACTACCCCGGTACAATGTGAGCGGACCCTTGCTGCAGGCTGTAAAGTCTCTTTACAGAGATCACTCAGCCTGCGTGCGAGTAGGAGCTGGCATGTCGCCCTGGTTTGACATCCGATCGGGTGTTAAACAAGGTTGCGCCATGTCAGCTTGGTTGTTCAATTTGTATTTGGATAGCTGTCTCCAAGGAGTGAAACAAAGTGATATGGGAGTGAAAGTAGGTGACCTGAATGTAAATTGCCTGCTGTACGCAGATGATGCAGTGCTTATTGCATCATCAGAATGCGAGTTGCAGGCATTGGTCACCACTCTGAAAGAAGGGTGTGAATATAATGGTCTAAGCCTCAATGTGAATAAGACAAAGGTTCTGATTTTTGAAAGAGATGAAGAAAGGACGGAATGCAAGATCAGTGTAAATAGTATGATATTAGAACAAGTGAATGAAGTGGTATACTTGGGAAGTATGTTCAGTAGAGATGGAAGATACGAGATGGATGTGGAAAGGCGTACTGCTGCCGGTAACAAGGTTAACGGAGCCTTAGCTGCATTGATGAGACGGCGAAACGTCAGCACAGCTGCGCGTTTGGCCGTACACAATGCAGTTTTGGTACCGACTCTGTTATACGGCAGCGAAACGTGGGTATTACAGAAGAAGAATGAAAGAAAGATGAATGCTGTGGAGATGCGATCTCTTCGTAGGATATGCGGAGTCAGCTTAGCTGATCGAATCCGCAATGAAGAGGTACACAGAATGGCAGGTACTAGCGAGGATGTCACGGTGAGAATGAAGAAGAACGTGCTCAGCTGGTTTGGGCACGTCGAACGAATGAGTGATGAAAGAATGGCAAAAAAGATTTATGATGGAAAAGTGAGCGGTAAGAGAGGTAGGGGGAGACCTCGGTTGACCTTCGAAAACACAGTATCAAAGATACAGGATTCTCATTTGGCAAGATTCCCAATATGTCTGGGAACCTACTGTTAATACGCTCCGTTCCCATTAAGACACATTCGTTCCCCACTTTCTACTGAATTCTCGAGGCATTGCGTTTTAAATGGCGGAAATCAACGCCGCGCTCCGTTTCGTTACCAGAGCGAGTAAATGAAAATATTAAATATTTCATACCCCGAGTGGGAATCGAACCCTCGAATCGCTTGTACCCCTGTGCCTCTCTGGTGTAGTACATAGTTTCTAATATCATTAAGAATAAACGCAAACAGACCGCGTCAAGGGAATAAATTTTTTAATATGTAGAGATAAGACAATGAAATGCACGTTGCAAAAAATACTATAAAATAATAATACAGCCGGTAACATCTTAGATATATAAAAGTTTTTGTACTTATTTTACTTTTTGTCCACCTTGGACGATTTCCAAGAAGCATAGGTTCAAATCCTGCTAAATTTTTATAAGTTTTCTAAATAAGTATGTATTCTTTTCTATATTTGGAATTACACTGTTTTTTGTATATTATTTGTAGCCCACTACTTCGTTAGTAGTGAATTACAAAACTAAAAGAAATTGACTCTCCTTTTTTTCCCTTTCCGGTCGAATTTTCTTGTTGGTACATTCCCCTACATTCTCCAAGGAAAAAATCCACTACTATGACAATCTATTCTCTTAAAACATACATAAATCTCATATGAAAAATTACAATATCGAAAAAAAATCGAATCTTGGACTTCCAGTTCTTCATTTTAATTTTTTTACATCAGTATCCCAACGAGACACCCGTATGTACACAGTGGTGAAGGAGACGTGTTTAATTGCGCGGAATGGAAACAGTCGAAGCTATTTCTCACCCTTTGATCACAAAAACCTACTTTGCGGCGTCGATCTAAAGTGATTATTGTTTTACCAGTATATGTGCTGTACATACATACATACATACATATATTATGTTTATTTTGCGTAGTTATTTCTATATTTTATATTTAATATTAATAAATAAGTAATATTTTAGAAATGTATACGTTTTTTGTTTTAATTGCTCGCTGTATCCCGCATTTAGCAAGTTACGTAGAAAGAATTCAGTGATGTCTCGTGTTATGCTTTCCACTCAATGTCTTAATAATTTAGTCTCCCAAGTGGCGATTGAGCTTCCAACTTTATTTTGTACATAATAGGGTTGATAGGAGGAATCTGGGATCCTAGTGTTAAGACACTCCCATAACCCAATAAGACATTTCCATCCCCTAGACACTTTAAAACAGATATATAGTAGTTAGTTTTTATTAACTATGCCATAAGAACCACCAGATAATTTTCCAAAAAGAAAAAACAACTTAAAACCAAATTCAAATATACAAATATCAAAAAGCTAGTCAAATATAAAATTCAATACACAGCTACTTATACTTTAAAGCAATTTACCCATAACATAGAATAGACAAAGGCCGAAACAAGGAACAAAGCGCGTTACTTCTATACAAAAGATTTCGATCATATAAACCTTTCAGGTGGAGATGCTGAAGACGATACAAGCGGCTCACGTTCTGCTGAGAGATAACAATGTAAAAAGGATGTGTGGTGCAAAATGTGAGGGGTAGCGTGTTGGTTTCTTTTTTTTTTAGTTTCACGCTGTATCCCGCATGCAGCAGGGTAGGCAAAGTTAACCAGGGGATCTATAAGACATTCCGTTCCAATTAAAAAAGGTTTCGTTTTTTACTTACCGCCGAGTTCTGGAGGTTCTGTGTGTTGAGTCGCGGAACTCAATTAGTGAGTTACTTTATTTTATAGAAAAGTAATTTATTTTAATTTTTGAGTTTTGGGTTAAATGATATTTAACTAGTCTTACCTGCAATTTTCTTTGCGTGGACTTTAAGATGTAATATGAAAATTCTAGTTTGTCCCATTTAAACCGATATAAATTCTCAAACATACATAAATATCAAATTCCATGTTTTTATGTTCTGTGTCCCATAAGTATAGAAAAACGTGAAAGCTCATGTTTTTTTAATATCTTTATATAGTGCGTTTTTTTTTTCATTGTATATTAAAAAATATATAATGTACTCCACATCAATAATAATATTAATAAATCAAACCAACAAACTCTCCCAACTTAAACCAAACATATAACAGGAAATAGCTGGAAAGTGGATGGAAATGAGAACTAAACGCTACGAAGACAGATTTGTTTTATTTCACCATTCGTAGGAAATACACGCCGAAATAGGGGTGCTAACCCTAAACTGCTTTGGTACTCAAAAGAACATTCGAGAAATTCCTCTTTCGAATACTTTCTTACTACTTTGTCTTGTTAAAGACTGGCTACTGTAGATGTGGGATCGATTCCTGTTTAGTTATTATTGGTTTAGGGAAGTAAATTGATATTGGTTACGTTGTTTTATAGTTTGTAGGGATTAAATTAGAAATGTTAAACATATTTTTTAGATTTTTAAAGTGTTATTCCTCATTTAGGAAGGAAAAAATCTTGGATACCATCCAAATAGGCGCGGGTTCAAACCCGGCTACGTTAAAATTGTTATACGTTTTCTTTATAAGTATTTAAATATAGTAGGAAAGGTAGATTTTACTATATAATAATTTTAATCGATTATTGTGACTTCATAAAATATTATACTCTGGTCAGTACCTTTATATATTTAATGAAATTTTTACGACTTTATAAAAAAAACGTTGTCTGAAAAATTAAATTTCTAGAGAATACACGAAAATTTTGCTTTATATATATATTAATAAATATATATAACAAAATTTCTCGTATAAACGTTCCAAACACCAAAAGTTACGTTAGTTTCTAACGTTGTTTGTTAAAACTATGTCATTACAGTGCAAAGCTGTAGATAGCAAGAAATATTTCTGAAATAGTTCCATAATAGATGCTATAAGGTTGGAGGTTAAGGAATATCTTCCACAAACAATTCCGGACGTTGAATTTAGGATTCTTTTCGGTTGTAGTTAGAAGTACTGAAACTAAATTTTGAAACTAGCTTGTATACTAAAACTATTTAAATATATATGTATGTAAAACATTGCTTTTAATGTACTTAGTATATAAAAGTATTTTTTATGTGAAAATATCATAATGCTATTGTATAATATTTTTAAACATTCAATATCTCCAAAAATATGGGGCCAGTCGTGGTGCAGACACACAAGCGTATAACTGTAAGCGATACAGGTTGTGGGTTCGATTCCTACTCGCATATATATAAGAAATATTTAACATTTTCATCTTTTCGGTCTGCTGCTGAGGCAAAGCGCGGCGTTGAGTTCCGCCACTTAACACGCAATGCCTCCAGAATTTGGCAGAAAGGGAAAGTTAAGTATCTTAACACCCTTTTATGCCTAAAAATACAACCCTCCTTTTGGTTTCACCACAGTTCGATAAAAAATTTGTGGTGATTTCAAATTTTATGACAATAAACAAATCTTTAAAATAGTTTCAAATGAGATCAATTGAAGAAAACTCCAGTTATTAATTATTATTTTATATTTATATGTATTTTGTGTATTTCTTTCAATAACTTTTCAAAATCTAATAAAATATATTTATTTTTGTTACAGGTACACAATAAAACGAGCTATTTCCATAGTACGGTAATATAAATAACGTTGTAACAATAAATAAGATTAAAACTAGTATTTAGTTTTAATGTTTGTATTTTAGTATGTATGTAAAATTCATAATATGTAAATTTCGTGAGTGACTCTTAAGAGTAGTGTGGCAAATCGAAAATAGTGACCTATTTTTTCACACTTACTCTCATATTCTTCTCTAATGTTATATACAAAGCACAGAATTTTTACAATTTTGATAAAGTTACTTGCAGTTTTTAGATTATAATAAATTTAAATCATATAAATATTGAGGCCAGTAGTGGCGCAGGGGCACAAGCGTGTGCAAACAACAAAGGTGCGAGTCACCACAAACTGTTGTGGGTTCGGTTCCATTCGAGGGAATAAATTATTTTCATTTTCTCACTCCAGCAAGAAGACAAACGCAACAGCGTTCTGCCACTCAACAAAGCAGTCTTAAAAGCAGTCTAAAAAATTTGGAAGTGCATGTGGAACAAAGTGTCTCTAACGCTAGGTTCCCTGACCCTCCATTCTATACTCAGAATATATCTTGAAGCCAAAAATATAAAAACCATATTATTTTCAACGTATTTTACAACTTAGTTAAATTTTTTTAATAATCCCATTGAAATCCAACTTATTTTGTATCGCGGCAACTTTAACAATAAATAATGTATATTTTAATTATTATAATTTCTTAGGTTCGGAACGCGTGCTATTTACGACAGTTTCACTTAACTCCAATTCGTTTTAAAACTTTGTTATGACAATTTTTATATGGGTAAGCATGTCGTGGCGCAGGGGCACAAGCGAGCGACTGTGAACGCAACAGGTTGTGGGTTCGATTCTCAGTTATATGAAATATTAAAAAAAATAATTTAATCGCTCTGGTAACGAGGCAAGGCGCGGTGTTGGTTTTCGATGCTTTACACGTAATGTCTATAGATTTCCGCGTAAAGTGGAAAACGGAGGTGTCTTTATGGGAACAGAATGTCTTAACACTCTAGTGTTCTTCTCTGTCTATCCCGTTATGTGCTTGATACAGTGTGAAGCTAAAAATAAGTTCTGTAAAATTGAATCGAATGAATCGTTACTTAGTTTCTTATCTCATAATTCTATCTTAGTCTCACAAAAGTGGTTCCTATATAAAATCGTTTAATGTTCTCAAACTAGATGAACACAATTAGCAGAAGGAAGGAGGAGGAGGGCGGAGAAAGGAGGAAGGTTCATAAAATTATTAACTTATAAAGCAGTCGAATAGAACAAACTTAGTTAAAGTTTCCAAAGTTGACGCGATTGCATTCTGACGTTTTGTCTTAATTGTGTTCGATTTATTGATTGTGGTTAAAGTTGCTTCCCGATTTTATTTTTTCGCAAAGAAAAGTAGGTAGAGGGAACCTAGTGTTAAGACACTCCGATTCACACGTCCCCCCCAATTAGCCAAACATAAATGCAATGTTGTATTTTAAGTAGCGGAACTTTCCGCTAACTTTTCCTGGTCTAGGAAAGGAATAGAAGCTACAACCGTCGCGATCACAGTTATATAGCAAGGGGTGGGCCCTTATATATACATACAGTATGAAGCTGGAACAGAGAGTGAGATACCTTTAATTAAGAACTCGAACCGCGATTCCTTTTCCAACCAAACTAAAAAATGAAGTAATTCAACATTTGAACCCAAATTCATCAACAAATACAAATTCATTATTCAAAAATTGAGACAAGTGGTGCAATGGCCCAAACATGTGACTGGAAACACGACAGGCTGTAGGTTCGATTCCCATTTGAGAAAATTAAATCTGTAATATTTTAATTTTTTTGCTCTGGCGTCAAGGCAAAGCGCGGCTACGAGTTACACCACTCAACACCAAATACCTACAAAGTTCGTTGAAAAGTGGGGAGTAGAGTCTCTTAACACTACGCTTCTGCCTACCCTGATACATGCAGGATACAGCGTGAAGTTGAAAAAAAAATCTATAATTAATATAGATTGTTACATACCTATACCACGCGAATCGTCGAAAGGTCAGTTATTATATAAACAGAAAACAATTGACAATCGGTAGCTCTCTCCAATATCAGATATTGAAATTTATACACAACTTAATAAAAGGTTTATTATGTCTTTGTATCGCGTCCGTCTGTTTGTTCAGCTTTAATATTGTAATCGATCGAGGTTTTTAATAGCGTTTTTTTTTTGTTTTTTTGTAGTGGGTAAATTTAATATTTATGTTTTAAGTCGTTTTCAAAAGCTTATTGGTGTTCCTTACCTATATTATACTTATTACCCATTTTATATTTGTTGTATGGATTTCTTAGGAGAATTATTATTTTTTAACACTGCTGATTGAGATCGAATTGCTATGTTGAAGCTGAAAAAAAATTGTTTCTAAGATTGGCGTTAGGTTCCGTCATACGACTCGGTTTAGCCCGCCTTGTATTAATGTATGTAATGAATTACCTATATTTGTTATTTAATTTAGAAAAGTATTTAATCATAAAATTTGATATATATTTACATAAAAAATTGAGAACACCATTTGTTTTATACAGCATGTTAAGTAGAGGGAATCTTGTATTAAGACATCCCGTTTCACCGAATGTTTGAAGCAATGCGTGTTGGGTGGCGGAACTGAACGTCGCGCTTTGTACCTTGGTACCAGAGCGAAGAAATAAAAATATTAATAAACAATAATACATTTACCCGAATGCAAATTGAACCCACAACTGTCGCGATACAGTTACACGCACCTCTACGCCATAACGGCCTCAGATAAACAGCTGAATAGTTATGTATTATATGTATTACTAATTATTTTAATACATTTGTTTTATTATATTGACGCCAATCATGGCGCAGGAACGCAAAATTTAACTGTAAACCCGACTGGTTGTAGGTTCGATCCCCACTCGAGGAAATTAAATATTTATTTAAATTTATATTTCCATTTCATCGCTCTCGTATAGTATCGTATCATATCGTAGATAAAGCGCGGCGTAAAGATCCGCCACGCCACACGCGACGCCTCCAAAATTCGGTGGTACCTAAGTGTCTTAACATTAGGTTCCCTCTGCCTACCCTGCTATGTGCGGAATACATCGTGAAGCTGATTTTAATTTATAATCAATTTAAGATCTTCCCATACGAATAGAATTGCAATAAATAAGTTTATCAGGGGATGCTGTCACGTTTCCTCATCAGAAATTCAACGCTGGTCCCGCCACTAATTCAAAGCGCAAACTGTACGGGGCCCATCAAACTATGTAAACTTAAGTTATATGAAGGATCTGTCTTGAACATAATCTTTGGATTCGTATCGACAGGATCCGGTTGGTGGTAAAAAGTTTTATTCGAAGTGATGTAGGTTCGATTTGTTGTTGGGGAAATGTTTATAATATTATATGTATGTACGTGAAAACTTTATTAAATAGCTACTTTATTGAAATTAAGTAAATACTTGTCGATTTATATATTTCAGTGAATGAAAGTGAAATGTCAGGTGTGGTCTTTATATAGAATAGAGACATAATAGAGATTAGAAGCATCTCAATTTCTTTTTTCTGTCTATTAAAAGAAGATATTTTTTACCTAAGCAGAAAGCATACAGTTTGTTTTTTTTAGCTTTACTCTGTGTCCCGTACATAGCAGGGTAGGCAGAGGGAACCTAGTGTTAAAACACTTGCCGTTGTCCTCTTTACGCCCAATTCTCGAGGCTTTGCGTATTGAGCAACTGAATTTAACGCCACGCTTATCCTAGCCACTAGAGCAAGGAAATGAAAATATTAAATATTTAATTCCTTGGATTGGGAGACGACCCCACGACCATATAGTTTACAGCCCACGATAACCTTTAAATCTTGTTTTTTTTTCTCGAATTATACATATAAATATACTTCGCTAACGATTTACGGTCTTTAACTATCACTAGATTCATCATAACTGGTCAATCCATAATAATATCCTGCGCATATAACAGTATAGGTAAAGAGAACCTAGTGTCAATACACTCTGTTCTACGCTCGTTCTCCGAATTCGAAATATTTTAGAGGCCAATTTCATCATTTTTCTACCTACCTTTTAGCCCTGAGATATATTACCCTACCCTATTACCGTAGATATAGTCCAGTCCTATCTACGAAACAAGACCCAGAGGCATTTTTCATCCGAATAGAACAAGATTCCATTAATTCAGCCATCTTCAGACCGGATTTCTTCATTTCCGTGGAACCTTAAACGATCCAGCTAATACACTTCACTTCTACGGAGAACATTTCTATTTTTAATTTTTTCTATCAAAAGATTGACAGTAGGTTATTTGATGTTGTTTTTGTATAAGAGAATATTTGTATTGGTTAGTAATTTTAATAGTTTACGAAGATTTTCGTTTTTTTTATATAATTAGTTCTAATAAAATCTTCATTTTTGTTAAAATAATTGGAGTGAATAATTTCTGTTATAAAAATATTTGAAGAATGATACTTAAATCATGTTTGACTGAATATTATGTGGATCGGTGTTTATATTTAAATTAAATTTCTACGTTTGATTGGATAGTAAAATAAAACATTTTTTTTTTAATTTTGGAGAATTCGATATTTTTTTTAATCAGCTTCACGCTGTATCCTACACACAACAACTTTTAATAAAAAAAATACAAATGAAATTGTCAACATTCAATTATTCATTTTCTCTATAAACTATTCATTCTGTCAATAAAATGGCTTATCATATTTTATTTACTTCAGTACACAAAAAAAGATTTGCGCCAGTACGTTTTCCTCCATATAAAAGAATATCGTTACTATTATGTAACATAAATATATTCAAAGAAGCAAACAGGGTTTTACCAAATCAAATCGGATTCATCCGGAAAAATCCGGCCCTAACCGGAATCCTCCAGCGGACGTTCACCCCTTTTATCTGAGATTTTTTAAAAAGCAAATTTCTTTATCTTTACTATGAAATTATTTTCTTGTTTAGGTAGGTAACTTGTGAATAACGTCGTGATAAACATGTAGTGTAAATCAATTTAAAATAATTTAAATCGCTATTTTTATTTATTTGCATTATATATAAAAAAGACGAGGGCAATCGTGACAGACGGGCAAAAAGTGTGACTGTAAACGCGACAGATTGTGGGTTCTCACGCTACTCGAAGAAATTAAATATTTAATATTTTCATTTCCTGGCTCTAGTTTCTAGGCAAAGGATAGCATAGAGTTCCGCCACTCAATTCGCAATGTGTTAACACTAGGTTCCCTTCGCCTGTCCTGCTGTGTACGGGGTACAGTGTGAAGCTGAGAAAAAAAAGCTACACACTTTTGTTTGCATAGCAGGCAACGGCAGAGGGATCTTAACGTGAAAACACTCCGCTCCCCGTGTGGCGAGCTCAATACCTAGCTTTTTTTTAATATAAACACGACCACCCAACACGGACAGATAACCAATTACGCCACAAGCAATGCCTCCAACACAAATCGAAATCTATCAAACTAAACTATTAACTATTAACAAAGTAAACAATACCATCACGTTCAAAAATCCACCCGAAGACGCCATTTCAGCGCTAGACGAAACTATTGTGGGAGACAAAGAGGTCGAAACAAAAGAGTATTCAGTTGGGCACTTAATTAACCGTCTCCAAAGCATACTAATAGTAAGGTTACAATTGCCTAGTCACTAGCAATTATACAGGAGACTTCTGGAGTGTTGCCAGATGTTGTTAAAATTCATGTTTGTTTTATGCTTACGCGATTCAATTATCTTGGGTTTTTGTGTTGAAGAGTTCTGTTTTTGCATGGACTTTGATTTGACGATCCGTTCAGTTTAATTGTAGGGATTATTATGGAAGAGTTCCTATTTTTTTTAAAATAATATTTAAACATGCTTAAAACAAAGTGACCTTGTTGTGGAGTTAAATTTCGTCTCTCAACAGACAATGTCCCTAAAAATTTATGCATTTGTATCAAATTGTTAGTATTTAACATTTCACGCTTTTATTTTGTCCGTTCTCTTCATGTACATGACCAAAATTATTGTATATTCTATAGAAAGCTTAGTATAAAATCTGTTTTCTTACCTCTGGTGATACGAATATTCTGGTATTTCTTTTTACAAAAAAAAATATACACATTTATTGGTCTCAAGCAAAATTTCCTCGTAATTTTGGATCAAAAATGTATTAAATACCTATGGCACTGATTACATAACTGTAATCAGGTCAGTTTGTTCAGAGTTTCATTTCGCCCCTATTGATGTTGGGAAGTCTGAAACTAACCTAAATAGCCTTAGCTGTTAACCAGAGAAGTAAAATTTACTTACGACGCATACATATAGTTTAATCTACATACATTCATCGGTACGTAAAGGAGCAAAATGCGGCTTCGCCCGCTTAAACTTATAGTCATATTAAATCAGAATTATAAAAAATGTTTACATAAATTGTGGTTTATTTATTGCTCTGATGTATATAAGCTATATTAAGGTTCAGTTTGATCAAAATCCGTTGAGTGGTATATGCTTGAAAGTAGAACAAACATCCATCTTTACAAAATTTTACATATATTAGTAGGATATATAACGCATGTGATGTAGGTGCATAGTTTTCACTGAGATTATATTGGAAAAAAATTAATATACTCCGAATTTATTTTAATTTTCTTGGTCTAATATGACAGTATAGCATTTAGTTTTGGTACTAAACTCGTCATGATTCAAATTTCAATTGTTAAATATCCCAATCATGAATAAACCTTGATATGTGGTAGCTTGTGACGTCATAATTGAGTAAATAATTATAAACATAAATCAAATCAAATCAGCTGCACGCTGTATCCCGCACACAGCAGGGTAGGCAGAGGCAAACTAGTGTTAAGACACTCCGTTCCCCACTTTCTGCCGAATTCTGGAGGCATTGCGTGTTGAGTGGCAGAACTCAACGCCACACTTTGCTTTGACACCAGAGCGAAGAAATGGAAATATAAATTTAAGTAAATATTTCATCTCCTCGAGTGGGGATCGAACCCACAACGGTTTTACAGTCACACCTTGTGCCTGTGCGCCACGACTGCCCTCGTAGTCATAATTTTAAATATCAGTTTCTTATTTCAACAAATATTGTTTAACTAGACAAAGTAAAATATACTATTCATATAAACTTTTATTTATCAATACGAAATTACGGTACCTAAATTTACATTATTTATCACAGTATCGTTGTATCAGTCAGGTTTAATTTTGGATATTTTCGTCTAATTGCTGATTTTATAATTTATCACAAGGGATTTGATTAATAGAGCCGCGGTGGGGGGAACCCCCCGATGATCAAGCACGATGATTTACCGATTTTACTTGAATTAAAGCTGGGTAGGATCTATTAATTGGTGTACTTTGTTTTGTGTAATCTTCCTTGGATCGGATTTCAAAGATCAGGAATTGTCTCTTTAATCTTCTTACTTTATTTAGGGTACTACAACGGTCGATTGCACGCTGTGATTGATGTTACAACAATAAAACTTAGTAATAGGTCACTTGGTTTTATTACAACAGAGCAGAGCTATTAGAAAAGTACTGACACGAGTAACTTTTGACTTGATTGTCACTTTACATGCTGAGGTACTTCCCAGCTTCTCCATGTCAGTTTTTTTTCTAATATCAATTTTAACATGCAGTCCCAAACAAATGAAATGATAGGTCAAAAAATTATAATATGTCTGGTAAAATCATTGACAACAAAATTTTACTTTGAACAAATAAACGAGATAAATTCAATGTAAATTGTTAGTTTGCACTATTTTTAGTTAGTAACGATAGAGTATTGGCACGTAATTGCTTAATAGTAGCGTTTGTTACAACGAATCAAATCAAATTGAACTGTGTGTTACACAAAAAAGTTATTATTATTATTATTTTTATATAAATAAAAATTACTAGCCTTTTAAAAACTACTACTATTATTTTAGGGAGATACTTTATGAAATATTTTCTATGCTCTAATATATTTAAATTGAGGCATAACTATCTCTGTCAACTTTTTTCCATAATTTAACTTTCAATCATCATGCTATATACTGGGTATCGTAGGTTAGTTTTTAATTAAAATCTTAAGCTCAAAAATCATTTTCTAAGTCTTAAACTCTATTGACACATTTCTAAACCAAAGAAATCTCAAACAGAAATAAATGATTCAATGTAACTGTTACAATCATAAAATGACATCAGGGTAACCTCAGTTGCAAAATCAATATCGGTGATCTCAAAATGGAGGTGGAAACCAGAAAAAGCAGCTGATAAAACCGAAGAGTGGAAGCTGCAAAGGAGGTCCAAGGGTTTTGGAGTCCAGAGCTCATCTGGCACATGGCCGGGCCGTCCTCTGTCGGGGACGGCCTCGGCTTGGCCAAATTTCGAAAAATTTCTTACCTACGGCCTCTGTAGAGGCTGTGGTGGTGACTATAAATACACTGGTGCGTTAAAAGTGAATATAGACAGTTCGGAATATACGGGTTTTAAATATTTCTTCAATAGACCTGGCTATCGTGTAAAGTCCAGGTCGTGTGAGGATGCAAGGTTTTTGCACATCAATTTTGTGCTGCTCGCTGAGATGCGTCACTTCGAGAGGGTGAGTTATAAGATTCTATTTTTTATTTCTCTATTTTTTTATTTTGATTTAATTTTAATTTCTCTTCTTAAATATTTGTCCACTCATGACATGTACTAACCAATATACCTATCACGAGATCACTGAAAGAAATCGTTAAAAATATAGTGGAGTTGAGAATCATCTATCTCCTTTTACAAAAGTCGTTTAAAAATGTATTAGTTTACTTTAAACGTATATTAAAAAAATACTGTTTAGTATTTTGACGTTTTTATAAATAACTATAAGCGATATTTAAGTTTATATTTTAATACACAGCAGTAAAGACCGGGTGGTATCTAGAAAGTCGTAAACTGCGAACGCCTTGGGCGAGTGCTACAAAAGCTTGCACCGTCTTAAGTCTGGTTTGGGGAAAATATCTTATTATTATTAAAAGATTTTGCAGTATCCTTATTAATTTTTGCTACATGAATTTGTTAAATATTAACTTGAAATAGATCTAAGTGAATACATAGAGTGCGAGTTCGATTACTTTACGATTTTAAGTTATATTTTTAGTACTATTACTCAGTATACTATTATTACTCAGTTAAAAGAAGCTTGGTGTCAAGCAATTAGCTTAAATTAACTGTAAGTTAAGGAATTAGTTAGCATTCCAGGGATACACGGAGCAGGCTCCGGGTCTATCCAGTTGCAGTAAGGGGAGCTTAGAACTGTTGTGAAATGTCTTAACGCTGAGCTCTCTATGTGTAATCTACTACTTGCAGATACAGCGTAAAGCTGAAAAAAAAATATTAACGTCGCCCAGATACGTTGAAATGAGCTGGTGGTAGACCGAGATTTTCTTGTACACATTAACTTTAAACCTATCCCTGGTCAGTTCATTGCTGCATTCGAAGTACTTATTTACTTAAATAAAATGAGCAATTCCATTAAAATTACCAAAATGTGGAAAAAATTATTTCTCACTATACCTTAAGACGCTGAATGGTATAAATAGAAAACAAAATGAATTATATAATATAAAAGTGACTTAATAAATTTCATAAAGTACATACTGTGATACCATCTTTATAGACCTTAGGGTTCCATATGAAGATAGTACACTCATAAAGATATGCCGTTTTTTTGGGTAACCTCAACCGTTATTGAACACCAAACCATTCATATTCTGCAAGATAAGCCTCGCTTGATCCTTAAATTTCGAAAAAAAACGTTTATTATATTATATATATAATAAACATGATATAATTATTTCGTGGCCTAACGAACTTTATGCGATCTAAAATAGCCTTTTTTACATTATGGTTAGACAAGCCACGGTGTTAAATTCCGTCACTTATATTATAAATTTCCTATATTATATCCAAATAAGAATTATACTATTATAATTATATTATACCTACCCTCAAAGTAAAAACAAAAGAAATTATAAAAGATGACAACAAAAAATCAGATCAAATCAACGATTCAATCAAAAATATTAGATTTCCGCCAACAGGCGTATCACTTATCGTATAAAATTGTATATTTAATCAGAACGTTATTAATATTTATGTTATATTGTACATATTTATGAGAAAATCAAGCTCCGATCAAACAAACACGGTGATTGACGAGCTCGCTAAGAGTATACACAAGATTTTGTAATAAATTTATATCAGCGGCAGGAGGGTATTTCGAAATTTATTTTATTATGGCAGTGTCTCGGTATTTATAGATTTTGTATGTATCTGGTATGAGTAGTCTATGTATAACATCAAAAATGTAAAGCCAAGTTAAAAGTTTACAGACAGACAAAAATGCTGATTTTTAAACGTTAATATATCAATAACAGTTTGTGTTAAATTGTTTAGGTTTAATAGTTTCACGCTGTATCCCGCACACAGCAGATAAGGCAGATGGAACCTAGTGATAAGACACTCCGTTCCCCACTTTCGACCGAATTCTGGAGGCATAGTGTGTTGAGTGGCGTAACTTAACGCCGCGTTTGTTCGATACCAGAGCGTAGAAATGGAAACATAAATTAAAATAAATATTTGATCCCCTTGATTTCCCTCGAGTGAGGATCGAACCCACAACCATCGATTTTACAGCCACACTCTGTGCCCCTGCGCCACGACTAGCCTCAAGCTATGTGGTTTCAACAAATGTACAAAATTTCATGCATCCAGTGAAATTGATGTACGAGTCATGATAGTCTCAAACCTAGTTTGAAATAATGCGTGTGACATACTCTTTTCAACTGTTTTAACTCAACAAGACACACATCTTGATAGCGTACAGTTGTGAAATCAAGTGTTATTATTTAGAATATATTTTTACCGTATTTTTTCTCGTTTTGATTTGATTGTTCACAAATTTTTGAAGATTTGAAGATTTCTGGGAAATATAAATAATTTGAACTCAATCGATCCCCCAAATGAAGATCGAATCGACGTCCAAAACGCTCTGAACAAAATTTCTTGACAATTGGAGTGAATGGAGAACAGAGTGTTTTAGCTCTAGGTTTCTTCTGCCACTCTGCTACACGGGGGATCGACATGAAAACTTCACGTTAATCCATATATCAGGCCTCATAATATTACTATGTATATATCTGCATTGCGTTTAGGGTCGCGGATTCTATTTCCATTTATAGTAAATATTTGTATTGCCACCGTATGGCATATATGCTTAGGTCGTGGTTATCACGTTTGTATAAAGTGCATGTTTACTTAGGTGTTATGGGATCGCAATTTTTTTTTTGGGATTCGGAAGTATTTTTTTTAAATATTTGTTGAACGATTTTTTTTATTTGACAAGTCCACAAAAATAATGAGTACTTTTTATTAAGCGTTATACAGAGTGTTAAAATAAATATATATATTTTTATGTAGGTATTTCCTTTTCTAAATACTTTTATTATCTTTGGTTGTATGTAGTATATTTATATTTGTAGTATATGTATATTTGTAGTATGTTTATAAAGGAAACTTTTGGTGCATAGTGTCAATAGATCACTTAAAAATGAACAACAGAAGAACCCCCACAACAGCCCCCCTCCCCCTTACATTATGCTTAAATCAGATAAAACAAAAAAAACTTTACTTTCACACATCACATTTAGTTATTTTTTTAACAAAACCTCTTTTTTTACTATTATTTATGAAATATGCTCTATGTTAAAAATAATATTAGCAACCCTTTTTAATATAATGATAAGGCTAATATTCATAATAACAAACATAATTAATGAATACGTTATAATATATTGTTTTCGTGAATCTCGACGCAATATCTCATTATTATTGGCAAGCTGGCGCTCCATCCATCTTCTGAGAGGTGCCCTAAGAAAGATTTATTATACGCATTTACCTGACCACTTTTATATATAAAATTAATCTATACATATAATGATGCCAGGCGTGGCGTAGGGGCATAAGTGTGTGACTGTAAACGCGATTGGTTGTGGGTTCGATCCTCGTTCCAGCAAATTAAATATTTATTTAAATTTATATTTTCATTTCTTCGGTCTCGCGTCGAGGTAAAGCGAGGGGCTGAGTTTACCCACACGCAATGCCTTCAGAATTTGGCGGAAAGTGCCTACCCTGTGGAGCTGATTTTTTATACATATAATAAAATTGTAACTCATATGATTGATGTACATGGACATACATATATGTACGAGAAAAACTATTATTGAAGACATTTATCAATGTAATACAACCCAGAATTATCATTTTTAATTTTTTTGTAATTTTTCTATCGACTTATCTGTGCATTTGTGCACACTAATTTCACTATTAGGTATATTTTTTCTAAACTTCCCTTTAATATTTCTTGTTTATTTTATTTCAATCGGTCCTTAAATATACTTTATATAAATATAATAAGAAGTTATAAAAAGCATTTTGATTGATAAAACTACTACAAAATAGTTATTTTATTGATTTGGCTTAAATTTTAACTTCCAATCTAAATATTATATAGCTTTAAAATGACAATGTTATGATTTTTCCATTTACGAATTAATGAAAAAAGTAAAACTATACATTACTATAAAAACTATAAAATTTATACCTCAAACCGTCATCGAACTTACAACCCCAAAACAGCTTGTATTACAAAATGCATTTAAAATTTTCTCTTCGCTTAAACCACACTGTCATCATTAATCTCTAGTCTCAGGTGCTTCTAAGAGCAATGCTTAATAGATCTCACTTGCCGTGGAAAGTACAGTCCTCTACACAATGCTAATTTTATGGCAAAAAAAATATAATCTCATTTTTTGTTGTTTTTTTGCATATGTAACTTTTTTTTTGTGAGTAATTAAAAAAATCTATTTTACCAAGTATCTTCATTTTCTATTTTTTCTACGCAACGATCAATTTTCGGAACTCAACGCCTTGGTTTTGTATATGATAGTCGGAAAATGATAATAATTTAGATATAATTATTCTTTCAAATAGGGATTGAACCAAAAATAAATATTTTATATGTACTTAGACTTATTTTATATAGTATTTTTTTTACATTTTCTAAAATGAACTGATATTTACCTTTATTCGAGACCGTCATGGCGCAGGGGCAGATCAGATCAGGAGAGATCTGACGCAGACTGCGGGAGAATTATTGTTTGATATTTTAATTTCTCCGCTCTGGCAACGAGACAAAGCGTGGCGTTAATACCAATACATCAACACCTTGAAAATTCAGCGTAAAGTGGAAAAGGAAGGTGTCTTAGTGGGAACGAAATGTCTTAACACTAAAGTTCCCAGGCTTCCACTCTGCTATGTCCTGAAAACATTTTGAAACTAAAAAAAAACGTACTTTTACACACAGTATTTTGGAATAAAGATCACTTAAACATACATTTCTCATAAAACTCTCAATAAATATATATAATTTTAAATATAACTGTCTATCCATCCATTAGTCTGTACAACGCAGGTGTTCCCAAAGCACAGGTATCGTTAAATTGATACTGCCACGGCTTAAGCACTATCGGTTGCAGTTAGAGACTTTATACTTGCCAGTTTATATTGTGGATTGTTTTGTTATATTACAAATAATACTGTAATAAATTATTACTTTATTATGTAAATCTGTAATAATAATATAAATAAGTAAATATAAATAAGAAGCCAGTAATGGCGCAGAGGCACAAACGTGCGACTATGAACGAAACAGGTTGTGGGTTCCATTCCCTCCTCTAAAATCGAAATAAATCTGCCTCGAAAAATGCGGAAAGTGTAGAACGGAAGTGTTTTAATGGGAACGAAGTGTCTTAACACTAGGTTTCCTGTTCCTGATACGCTGCAGGATACAGCGTGAAGCCGTCGTGGCGCAGTATCACAGAGTCTAATTGTAAACGCACAAATGGCTATGAGTTCGATTCTGCTACTTAAAGAAATTAATTATTTTCAAAACCAATTAAATATTAAAAATAAGTATTATTTAACCATAATGAAAAAAAGGAAATAACCATAATTCGCCTACAGGGAAAGCAGCAGTATAAAACATGATCTATTGTTAAAAACTTAAATCAGCTTCACTCTGGAAAGTGGGTTTTCGCCGAATTTTTCGAGGCATTGCATGTTGAGTGCCTCAGTGCCAGAGTGAAAAAAATATATATTAAGAATGAATAATTCATTCCATCGGGATCGAACCTACAAACGTCGCGTTAGAGTTACACCCTTGTACCCCTACCTTTGCGCACTAGACAACTGTTATATAATAAAAAAAACCTCACAAAAAATAGTACGAGTCAAAACGACTCACAAAAGGCGCTTCCACAAATCTCTCAGCAAACACAAGTATCTCTCAGAAACTAATAACAGTTGCAAAACTCAAATAACCGTAACAGACATTTGCCATATTGTTTTACATTTTTCATGTTTGTATTTAATATGAGAGTTTAAGTTAGTTTGTGGAAGAAAAATTTGAATTTTGTTAAGTTTTATATTGCTATGGGAATGTATTTGTTAAACAAAAATCAAATCAGCTTCACGCTGTATCTCGCATATAGCAGGGTAGGCAGAGGGAACCTAGTGTTAAGAAAATCCGTTCACCACTTTCCGCCGAATCTTTTCAAGACATTGCGTGTTGAGTGTTTGTGCCCCTGCGTCATGAACGACCTCAATTTAAATTTGCTTATATTAAAATTTGATTGTAGCGGCATTTTAACCTACGCCTCTTGGGAACCTAGTGTTAAGTTACTGTTTCCAATAATACATTTTTGTTCTCCACTTTCCACCCAATTCTCAAAGCTTGGTTTGCTTACCAAAGTGAAGAGAATGGTAATAATAAATATATCTCTGAGTCGAAATTGAAGTCACAACCGACAGATGACTTTCTGCTGGTCTCCCAGCGCCACGGCGGCCTTTTGTGTGTTGTAATTGCTCTTATACAAAGGAAAAACTTAAAAATGAAAATACCGACAAGTTTAAATAAATACAACCAAATAAAACAAAAGTTTCACTTAATAACACAATAAAAAATATAACTTTAAAAACTTTACCAACTTAAAAAGCTTAGGCTTTATAAGAAAAAAAAGCATATTATAATATAATACTAGAAACATTTTTGAGAGTACATTTTTAATAACGCTAGAGAGTATCACGTTCCTTGCAGAAGGCATTCGTCGTAAACTTAACTGAAATACATTTTCAGTTATATTAAATTTGTTGAGCATTCGGAATTTGCTTATAAATGTTATTTTGTAAAGTACCTCTCATATTTGGTATTGTGAGTTTTTAATTTTTTTTTTCATGTTCTCGTTGAATTCTGTGTATAGCTGGGTGGGCAGAGAGAACGTAGAGTTAAGACACCGGACCTCACTAGGTCACTCAACACGCAATGTTTCAAATTCGGGCGCAAATGGCAGAATGGATATTTTGATCGTAGAGTCTCTCTGCCTTATATGTATATACGGAAAGCAGTTAAAATAATATTAATAAATAATTTAGTTGAGTTCCGCTACTCAAGTAAAGTAATCGGAATATTCGAAAATTGGGGAACGAAAGTGTGTTAATGGGAACGAGTGTCTCAAAACTAGGTGCCCAGGTTCCTTATGTCTACCCTGCTAAGTGCGGGATCATACACAACAGCAGTGATCACTTATTATCAGGCGACTCTCGGCGTACGCTCGTTTACTTCCTTTCCATAAAAAAAAATAATTAATGGATAAAGTGACATGAAATGAATAAAATTATAAATTCATACAAGCAAAAATTAATTATTGAAACAGGGTTGTTTGTACGTGACCCGAATTGACAACGAACCCGGTACCTTCAGATGGACAACCCAAAATTACGCATCACGCAAACACGGCAACTGTCACATCTGTCATTTTTCGCGCAATTTAACGTGGGCGTGGGGGACGTGGTTCGTGCTTAGTTTAATAATAACATACTTTGTTCTGTTCATATGGGATTTTTTTTTATTTGATGGGACTGTATGGAATGTTAATGTTTATATGGAATGGATTTTTGTAAAACAGTTATTTGTGAGAATGTATGCAGTTTGTTTATTTACTTTACTTCTGCCTACTCTACTATAATATATGCCTGCGGATACAGGGTGAAGTTAAAAAATAATTACTTTAAACTCAGATGGCAAATGGAATGTGTGTTAGAGTTGTTGTTGAGTGTTAAGATACTCCTTACTCCACTTTCTTAATTTTTTTTTTTAAATTGTGAGCTCGAATATACTATTTACACTAACAACTATCGCGTTTACTCGGCCATCAATGTAATAAACACTTTTTATAATTTAACAACATAACAACTTAAAACAATATTTGAACTACATAAAAAAATCTCTTAAAGTGAATAAATCAAGTCGAAAACGACTGAAAACCGGATCAGACCGGTAATCCCTACCCTAGTAACCGGTTGTAACAGGATTTAACTGGATATAACCGGTCCGGGCACCTGCGATAACGACCTGGCTAGGGTGGCTAGCAGGGCTGACTCTATAGGACAATAGTAGTAATAATAGTAATGGAATAATACATGTTTAATATTTCATGAGGCCGGTCGTGGCGCAGCGGCACGAGGTGTGACTGCAAAACCGACTGGTTGTGGGTTCGATCCCCACTCGAGGAGATGAAAATATTTACTTAAATTTATATTTCCATTTTCTTCGCTCTGGTGTTGAGGTTAAGCGCGGCGTTGAGTTCTGCCACTCAACACGCAATGCCTCCAGAATTCGGCAGAAAGTGGGGAACGGAGTGTCTTAACACTAGGTTCCCTCTGCCTACCCTGCTGTGTGCGGGATACAGCGTGAAGCTAATTTAATTTAATTTTAATTTTTTAATATTTCATGATTGTTTGTCAGTATTTTTTTGCCTTTTTATAATAGAAAAAGTTATCACATCAATCTTAAATTCGAAATGGAAGTTACCACACATTCACATTTAGACCTTTTTTTAAATGTCTCGCTTTATCCCTAGCGGGACAGCCCAGACAGGACAAAACACCAAACACTACGTTCTCAGCATACCTCATCCTCCAGCATTCATACCTTCTGAGAACTCATGGTTTTTACGTGATGAGTATCATCATGAGTATCATCAATACTGTGTTCCAAGTGTTAACTGTATTGTCCCTCTGCCTCTCTTACTCTTAGAGGGAGTGCACTCTTGCTTTTTAATTATTAACTATTGTTTGTTTATTATTATTATCTCGTTATAAATACAAGGAATACCATGTGAAAAATTTAATTTTTTACTATACTAATTAAATATAATCGCAACTCTGAGAAAGTCAGATCTAGTTTTTTTAGTGCTTATTAGAAAAAAACACAAAAAAATCTACAATCGAATAACTTTTTTTGGTAGTAACATATTTTAAGGCTACCGTACATAGCTAAGTTACAGTCATGAAAAGAATATTGCCAAAATTTAAAAAAATCTTGTAAAAAATATTTTAAAATTAATCTTTTCTCACTTTTTTATTATAATAATTTCGATGCTTATTGCCTTTTGTTTAGCAATATAAAAAAAATACTAAAATACTTTATGTATAAACCCACTCAAGATAATGGAATATTTAATACATCAGTTTCTCGTTGGGTTAACGGGGAAAAGAGCGGCGTAGACTACCGGCCACTAAACACGGAACACCCTAAGAAAGAAAGTGGGAAAAGCAAGTGTCTTAACACTACGACCGGGCTCTCTGCCTATATACAGCAAGAACCAAAAAACAGGATTACAACATTTTGTTATTAATTATCGACACATTGTGAGTCAAATAGCAGAGGAAGGAAATTAAACTCATTTATTCCACTGAGTGGATCGGACCCGCAAACATCAATATTTACAGTCAGCCGCTGCGCTGAGATGTTTTGTTTAAAATTAAATTAAAATTAAATCAGCTTCACGCTGTATCCCGCACACAGCAGGGTACGCAGAGGGTATCTAATGTTAAGACACTCCGTTCCCCACATTCCGCCGAGCTCTGGAGATATTGCGTGTTGAGTGGCGGAACTCAGCGCCGCCGTATTTCACTTCCTCGAGAAAGGATCCAAACCACAACCAGTCGATTTTACAATCACACATTGTGTCCCTGCGCCACGACTGGCCAAATCAAATATGAATTCTAAAGCACTAAACACCATTTTTTTTCTTAATTTACATCAATCAATCCAAATCTTACCACATATTTATAAAATAACAATAGGGTGTCTATACAACATAAGTCTGGTAACCCTACCACGAGACCACAGGGTTTAGTTTGCTAACTTGCTCATTCGTCGACCGATAGCAACTATCTTGGTTTCCGAGTAAGAAATTTATGTAGTTCGCGATTTGCTTTTCAATCCGTTTGAGCGAGTCGAAATTTATTGGGTTCCTTTAAGTAAATGGCGGGGAAGTAAATCAATAATCAATATATATAAGAGGTTCTTCTTTTTAGAAAATTTTAGGGATTGTGGTGATAATATTCTGTGTAATAACGGATTGTTGTTATGAAATTTAATTCAAAACGATAAAAAGAAACTTTTATGGGATTTTTTGTCCTGTTTGTTCTTCGTCTGTGCGTCTGCGAGACTATTTGTTTTGAGGCCACGAAGCGGTATCAAGTTGCTATCAATCAAATATTCAAATTTCAAATAATCTCTAAAAGCACAGAAAAAATCAAGCTTTTAAGTGAACATGATCAAAAAATACGAGAATTTATGCATGGTTATGGAGCACTTACCACTCATAAATAAAAATATACAATATATTAAAATTTATAAGAATTTCAGACAAAAAGCCCTGAAAACGTCTATAAATTTAACCTTGTCAACTTTTCGTTGACATCCAATCATGAAATTTTCAAATTCCTTCGCGTGTAACTCAAAAAATTAGAGAGAACATAGTGTTAAAACACTTAATTTTGGACGCACTGCGAGTTGACTATTGTAGTGTAAAAGTTTAACATTTGAAACTATAGAACTATACAATTCCAATTTAACCGCTGTCCATCTTCGTTAAAGCGTAATTCACTTCTATCCAGAACTAATGAAACTAAACGTAGTAATCAAAAGATGTTTGTTTGTTTATTTGTTCCAGCACAAATAAAACCTTGTCAAGGAAAAATACTTATTTAGAAAACGTATAAATATTTGAACGTAGCGGGACTCGAACCCGCACCTCCTGAATACCGACCAGGTGCTCTGAACATTAGGTGTTTTCGGGAGGCGCGGGTTCGAGTCCCGCTACGTTAAAATTTTTATACGTTTTTTAAATGAGTATTTTTCTTTCCTAAGTTTGGAACAACACTTTAAAAATATTTAAAAATACTTGTCAAGGAATTTTAATTCACTTTATAACCAATGACGCAAAAAGAGGGGTGTTATAAATTTGACGTGTCTGTGTGTCTGTCTGCGGTACTGTAGCTCCAGAAATAATGAACCGATTTGAGTGCGGTTTGTTTTGAACTAAAGCCTTGTCTATAGCGGTGTTTTTTTTAAATTTTCACTTTCTCTACTTTGTGTCATATTTGACAACCTTATTGGGTTTTCTCTTTGAATTTGAGACAAATGCTGTACGCCCTTGAACGTATGGCTTAGTGGTTGGTTGCGCCTGGTTGGTTTCCAGGAGGCGCGGGTCGAGTCCCTCTACGTTCAAAATTTTATGCGTTTTTTAAATAAATAATGCTGTATACCCTATTGGCTTGGGTAGGGAAGAGTGTATTCTGTCTCCGAAAAAGTGCAAACTTTATCCTAGTTCGCATTATGCTATTTTTAAAATATTTTAATTGAAAAACATGTTTTTATCGATATGTCGATTTATATTTCTATTTTTTATGGGTGAGTAGAGCACTCCACCACAGGATCCGTGCTCACTGATTCACCGACGAAACTTTCTATTTAGTTGTAGTTTATAAAATATATTTAAAATTGTGGACCATCGAGCACATAGCAGGACAGACAGAGGGAACCTGGGAACCCAGTGTTAAGAAGACACTCCGTTGCCATTAAGACACGTTTACCACTTTCCGAAAGCACTGCATGTTGAGTGGCGCACCTCAACGCCGCGCTTTGCCTCGTTACCAGAACAAGGAAATCAAATGATTTAAATAAAAAATCAGTTTCACGCTGTATCCCGTACTCTACAAGATAGACTTAGTGTTAAGACACTCCGTTCCGCATTGAATCATGATTTAACTTTTTTAATTTACTTTTTCATAGTTGCAAAATATACACAAACAAAACATGTTGTAAGTGAATTTCGCTTCATTTGTAATGTTTCATCATTAATATTCAATATCATACCTCTGCTTCTACTGTGAATCCTCACGTACGACTACAAGCATCTTTGTGAAATCCATTCAAATGAGGTCTAAGTGCTCGCAAAATACCTTAGTGGTTGGTAGTTTTAGGTAAAAAATTAATGCTGTATCCCGCACACAGTAGGGTAGGCAGAGGGACCCTAGTGTTAAGACACTCCGTTTTCCATTTTCTGCCGAGTCCTGGAGGCATTGCGTGTTGAGTAGCGGAACTCAACTCCAGCCTTTGCCTTAACACTAGAGCGAAGAAATGAAAATATAAATGTACATAAATATTTCATTTCCTCGAGTGGGGATCGAACCCATAACCAGTCGATTTTACAGTCACACTTTGTGCACCTGCGCCACGACCGGCCTCAGGTAGTTTTAGATAGTTATTTATTAAGAATGGAGTTAGAATAGGTTCCGGTTCTGAGCCCGATTGGAGCATTTTATTTTTGTTTTGCGGAATCTGAAAGGCAATTCTTAATTGATTTCTTTTATTTCACAGTTTCTTAACCTAACATATTTTCTTTACGTTGTTACTTATAATTTATCCTATATATTTATTTATTTTTTGTAATTCACGCATTCGTATAGCAGAATAGGCAGAGGAAACCCTAAGACGTCACTCTCGAGATTTTCCTGAAATTTTCGAGATATTGTGTCTTTAATAGTAGAAGGCCATATTCTAACTTTTGTACAGACATTGGTTTATGGTATGGTTCCTTGGTTATGGCGTTCTGAACGTGCCAGTTGAGCACAAGTCACTTCGCCAATGTCACGTTTTGTGGAGAAGACACGAGGTAGTACGGTAAAAAGAGATAATAGATAAAAAAGAGAAAAAAAAAGATCAGAAGACATTAATATATATTTATTTTATATTATTAAACCATTTACTTCTCTTTAAAAACAGTTTTCTATAAACTGAAGGGTTATTATTTTTAATTAAACCATTTTCACACCACGCTCGTTTATCTTCCAATCTGTCAATCTTGGCTTTAACAGTGTAATTTGAATTTATTTCTTGAATAAACTAAATTTTCTTCTTATTACTCTTCTGGAATTAATAGGTTTTTAATAATAATTAATGATAACTTTTTTTTTTTAATTTTCATAATAGCTGACGCGTCTGATTTTCTAATGACTGCTATAATTGCTTAAACGTATACATAACATAAAAAAAACATAATTTTACTGTTTTTCTCTTACTTAACAGATAGCACAGGTGGATAGAGGTAACCTAGTGCTTAAACACTCTCTTGCCTACTTTCCGCCCAATTTTCGAGATATTTCGTGTTAAGTAGCGGAGCTTAACGCTGCGCTTTGTCTGTCAGAACGGAGAAATTAAAATAATTCACACTTCCTAGTGAGCTTTGAATCCACAACCGTTGTGTAAGTCTAGATATAATCTTTCAATTCTCCATTTTCGCCTATTTAGCTATATTGAATAATATTGTTGTGCAAACGTTTATCTAAAATACAAGAAGTATAACCTAGAGTTAACATACTCTGTTCCAATTAAGACACTTCTGTTCCCAACTTTTCGTGGATATGTGAAGGCATTGCGTGTTGAATTGTTCAGTGGTAGAAGTCAACGCCGTAAAATATGGAATATAAAATCTCCGTCATCTACTACCTGAGGCCAGTGGTGGAGCAGAGAGAGCGGAGTGTGACCTGAACAGGGGCACAAAGTTCGATCACCACTCGAGAAAATTATATATCATATTTATTTAAATTTATGTTTTCATTTCTTCGCACTGATATCGGGGCAAATCGCGTCGCTGAGATCTGCCACTCAAGAAGCAATGCCTCCAGAATTTGGCGGAAAGTGCAGTGTCTTAACACTAAGTTCCCTCAGCCTAACCTGCTATATGCGGGATACAGCGTGAAGCTGATCTACCACCTGTAGTTAATGACAACAAAATGTACGTGACAAATAGTAAATAAGCTTATCAAAAGCATCCCTTCAAAGCTTGTTCTCACAGATTCATCACAAATTACCAGAAATATTAATATTCATGGAATAGTAGAGGCTCTTAATTAATTTCGTTAAAGTAAACCACGCGTTACGTTATCGTTATAGAATATGTTGAGGGTTGCCTCTAATGGCACATCCCTAGTAGATTGATACTGTTGATAGAATATCGTTGTGAACAGTATCAATCTGTGTGCCATATGAGGCCGTCGTGACGCAGGGGCACCAGGTTGTAACGCGATGGTTAGGGGTTTGATTCCCATTCAAGGAAATGAATTATGATTTATTAATAAAAAAAAAAAAAAGTATTTTTATTGACAACATTCATAATTATACATTTTATGGGCTACTAACTCCTAAATAAGCATAAATATTTTTTTCATTTCATTAATATTTTCATTTCTTCCCTCTGGCACTAAGGCAAAAGCCTGGTGTCGAATTTCGTCTCTTTATACGCAATACCTTGACATTATCAGTCACCTTCTCTTGTAAGCTGAAAAACGACGAGCTGCAAAGCTCAACGCTTCGCCACTCAATATCATTGTCGAAAATTTAGATAGAAAGATGAATACAGAGTGTCTTAACACTAGTTTCTCTCAGAATATTCTGCTATTCTATTACTAAAGCGTGAATCTGAAACAATGCTTAAAACAATTAAATACCGGAAACGCACATTCGATGTGTTAAATTGATTTGTTTTACAAAATCATAACAAAATTTTTCACCTTATTGCAATTATGAACATATTTTACATTGAATTGAAAATCATCGGTGAATTCGCGAAAAAACCGACCGAACAGAATTTTCATACAATACATGGCAAAGAATTAATTAAAGTTGAATTGGTGAAACGTGATCGGACTTTAGCGCCGAATGTGGAAATGAAAACTGTAAAAATGTATATAAATCACATAATTTACATTGTGCAGGCGGTGTAATGGTTTCTATATTGTTTTTTTGTATGTGAGCTTTTTTTAGTAGAACGCTGTATCCCGCACGCGGCAAAGTAGCCAGAGGGATACAGAGGGGACCTAGTGTTAACTGTTATGACACTTCGTTCCCAACTTTCCGCCGAATTCTGAAGGCATTGTGTGGCGGAACTTAACTCTCGACACTAGAGAAAGGGAATGAAAATATAATTTTAAATAAATATTTCTTTTCTTCGAATGGGGGATTGAACCCACAACCAGTTGATTTTACAGTCACATTTTGTACTCCTACACCACTACTGGCCTCAGAAACTCATTTCTACTCAATATTACACAATTTAACCTACTTTATGCTCCCGAGCATTATGAGATCAGTTCGACAAAGTAAAGAAATAACTCCAAAACGTAGATCCAAGTATAAATTTCGTAATAAACAACCAAAAGTTGTAGGCCCGAAGTATTTTCCAAATATCAGCAGAGTGAAGAGTTGGAGTCGCCCTGGGGCGGGGATTTACCCTGGAAATAAGTACAGTGAAACTTTTTAATTAAACCTTATTAATTGGAACCCCATGTGAGGATCAATGTAATCTTTTGAACTTCTCCAGGAATTAGGGGGAGAAATTTGATTTTGTTTTTAAGTGAAACGAGCCAAGATATTGTTTTCTTGTTATGCTGTTGTTCGTTGAGAATTATTTGTTTGTGCAATTTGGGATTCTCCAGATTTGAGGACTTATGTATTGTCGAGGCCTGTCGTGGCGCAGTTGCACAAAGTGTAACTGTTAAATGGACTGGTTGTGGGTTCGATCCCCACTCGAGGAGATGAAATATTTACTTAAATTTATATTACCATTTCTTCGCTCTGATGTCGAGACAAAGTGCGGCGTTGAGTTCTGCCATTTAACACGCAATGCCTCCAGAATTCAGCAGAAAGTGGGGAACGGAGTGTTGTGCACTAGGTTCCCTCTGCCTAACCTGCTGTGTGCGGGATACAGCGTGAAACTGATGTATTGTCATATATTTTGTTTGAGTTTATTATGAAATTTATTTTTTTCTTGAATTATTTAACAATGTAGCTCTGTAATACTTATATTGTTAACAGACAAGAATTTAAGCATTGCTTGATACACTAAAAATCTAAAGAAGTAGCGTACTAACTGATATACATATATTTGAAACAAAAGCTACACAACTATACACAATTGATAAAAAAACGTTATAACTCATCTGTGCCGTGCTACTGCAATCGTAGTAGGTTGGGATTCGATTTCAACTCGAGCAAAATAAAAAAATGATATTTTCGTTTCCTCGCTGTGATAACGAGGAAAACACAACGTTGAGTTTCGACACTCAATGCCTGCAGAATTTAGCGGAAGGTGGGAACTGAAGGGTCTTAATTGGAACTGAGTGTCTTACAGCTAGGTACCCAGGTTCCCTTTGCCTACGCTGTTATGTAAAAAACATCTATTATACTAAATTAATGAACAAATCCTAATATATGCATTTATTCTTTATTTCCTACGATCTTGTTAAAATCCAAAATATAACAGTTACAGTACTCCAGTGTCCCTCCTTGAATAAATTTTTCCTTCATTCTTAAAAGGAGTGCAATTTGTCGTCGAATCCTTACTGAGGAGAAAGCCACTTATATCAACAAAGCTATAGCACCGTGAATTATGCTGCATTTCCATGAGGATCTTCTCGTAGGTAAAAGAAATGGTTTTAGTTTTGGGTATCTATTTTTAGGTAAATAAATGTGATTTAGAGAATATATTTTGGGTTTGTTTATATTAATTCGTTTGGTTATTACGTATGTAACACCAGGTTCCAAGGTTCCCTCTCCTACTCCTCCTACCTCCTGCTGCAAGCTTAAAATACTTTGCCATCAATCAGGTCGTTACTCTTAAGTGAAAACCTAATTTTAGAAAATATAAAAGAAAGTTGAATTGAAAGATACGGATCACGTGGTTGTAGTGCGCTTTTAATGTTAAAATATCGTAAATATATATTTTTTTATTCTAAAAATTGCATTTCAAGCAGTGGCAGTTTAAGCACGTTTTGTCTAGCCAGAGCAGGCAAATAACAATAATTAAATGTCCTGAGAAAGAATTGAACTCATAACCATCGCGATTACAGTTACTCACTTCGCTTCGAGGGTCCAATAAAAAAAATCACTCTGTATACCGCACACAACAAGGTACGCAGATTGTACCTAATGTTAAGACACTCCGTTCCCTACTTTCCGCCTAATTCTAAAGGCATTGGGTGTTGAATGGCGGAACTCAACGCCCCGCTTTGCCTCGAGTCCGAAGAAATGAAAATATAAATTTAACTAAATATTTAATCTCCTCGAGTGGGGATCGAACCCAGAACCGTCGTGCTTAAAAGTTGCGTTTTCCATTTATGCCCCTGCACCATATCTGGCTTCGACTTGACTAATACATTCATATATTCTAATTGAATATAGAAATAATATTTAATTGATACTAAAAATTATTCAAATTGCTACACAGATTACACACGATGGCCAGTTTTATTAATATAACCGATATAATTATAGTAATACAGTATTACATTTAATCCTATAATATGTTATAGTTACTAATTATGTATCAATTAATGTATATATGTATGAATGATTTATCTAATATTGATATAGGGAATGTGTCTGTCAACGATTGCGGTGGTCGTGGGTTTGATTCTAGTGTTAATATTAGTGGTTTAATATTGAGGCCAGTCGTGGCGCAGAGTAAATGAAATATTTATTTAAATTTATATTTCCATTTCTTCGCTCTGGTGTCGAAGCAAAGCTCGGCATTGAGTTCTGCCACTCAACACGCAATGCCACCAGAATCCGGCAGAAAGTGGAGAATGAGTGTCTTAACACTAGGTTCCCTCTGCCTACCCTGCTGTGTGCGGGATACATCGTAAAGCTGAATAAATGAATGATTTATCTCATATTGATATAGGAAATGTATCTGTCAACAATTGCGGTGGTCGTGGATTTGATTCTAGTTTTAATATTAGTGGTTTAATGTTTGTGTTTGATAGTGGTTAGCCAATTGTTAATGGACAGTAAATGTTGTGTGAATATTTTGAATCTTACAGAAACCATGATTTTTAGATCCAGTTGATTTTAAGGTATAGATATTGAAGCCGTCGTGGCGTAGGGGTATATAAGTGCGACTGTAAACGCGACGATTGTGGGTTCAATTTCTACTGGAGGGAATGAAACATTTAATTTTTTTTATTTCCTCGCACTGGTAACGAGGCAAAGTATGGAGTTGAGTTCCACCACTCAGATGTAACGCCTTCAGAATTCCGCGAAAAATATTGAACAGAGTGTCTTCACACTTGGTTCCCAGTTTCCCTCTGCCTATCCTGCTATGTGCGAAATATAAATTATCAGTTTACCTTAACCCTCAACCATTGCGTTTAGTCAGACAGTCCCACGACGGCCTCAGCATTAGCGCCCCAGCTATGTTAAAATAATCTATGCACACCGTCAAAAAATATATAATATTTACAAAATTTAATTATTATTTAATACTTTACATTATTCCGAAAACAAAATTCTGCTTTGGACATCCCGTGGGAACCAGAAACATATCCATTATTAAAAAAAAATCAAATCATCAAAAATCTAATCACCAATAAGTGGTCCTACAAAAGTCCCAAGACACCAAACAATCTTGTTTACAAAGACTGGCCTCGATTTTAAATCTTTACAGAGTGAAAATTCAATTTACTGTTAATTGATCATGCAGATATTTGCTATTCCGACAGTGGCTCCTGCTCCTAGCCTGTTCTATTTGTAGGTATTGCTTTATACATATTAGTTCAACTGTAGAGTCTCCTCGAGCATACCAGCATTCAGCTCGGTCTGTATGGTAATGATGGATAAGTTAAATTTGGTAAAAAATTTAAATCAGCTTCACGCTGTATCCCGCACACAGCAGGGTAGGCAGAGAGAACCTAGTGTTAAGACACTCCGTTCCCCACTTTCTGCCGAATACTGGAGGCATTGCGTGTTGAGTGGCAGAAATCAACAGAACTCAAGGCCGCGCTTGTCCTCGACGCCAGAGCGAAGAAATGGAAATATAAATTTAAGTAAATATTTCATCTCATCGAGTGGGGATCGAACCCACAACCAGTCGATTTTACAGTCACACTTTGTGCCACTGCGCTACGCCCGGCCTCATACAGATATTTGCTATTCCGACATTTTCTCCTGCTCCTAGCCTGTTCTATTTGTAGGTATTGCTGGCTCTATACAAATTAGTTCAACTGTAGACTCACCTCGGGCATAGCTGCATTCAGCTCGATCTGTATGGTAATGACGGATAAGTTAAATTTGGTGTTTAATGATTTTTATTTTTATTATTTCTAAAATTTAAATATTATTATCATAAGAAAGAGATTATTTTACACTTGGTGGAATAAATTCCTTACATTTCTCCGCTCTGATGAGATAACGCCACGAATTCGGACAAAAGGTGGAATCGGAATGCCTTGGCAATAGGTTGTCTCTGCCTAACCCTGATATATGCGGGATACAAAGTGAACATGGAACAAAATTATAATCAATAACTGATGTCTATACAGCACATAGCAGGGTCCTAGCGTGTTCTATTTGTAGATATTACTAGTTCTATACAAATTAGTTCAACTGTAGACTCACCTTGTAGTATTCAGCTCGATCCGTACGTTAAAGGTGGATAAGATGAATGTGGTGTTTGATTATATTTAGTAAAGTATTGCGTTCAGTAGATAGAGGATATCGTGGCTGATGGTTGGGGGTTTGATGTTCACTTGTTGGTAATTAATTAATGAATTACTTTCGTACCGCTTTCACCTGTTTCACCGTATTTGAATTTCGGCAAAAAAATATAATAAGTCAAAATCTCTTAACACTAGAACTTCTCCGCCTACCCTGATGTATGCGGGATACAGCGTGAAGATGAAAAAAAACATTATGTTCAGTAACTTATGTCTATGATGCATTATTTTTTTTAACGCTGTAGTCCGCATATGGCAGAGTAGGCAGTCGCACCTTTGTGCAACAGCACCATAACGTCCTCATTATTTTTTTTTTCAATTTCCTTTAGTTTCATTTCATCACTACGAATAGATACAATTTTCAGTTTTTTTTTTCATTTCTATTCAGGTATTCTCTATATTTTTGTTCTAACTATCATAGGTGGTACTTAGGAGGTGCCATCATTTCTAAATCGCTCAGCGTTTAATTTTGGATCCTGAACTGATACTATACTCTAAATAAATATAAAAAAATGAAGTCCTATTGGCTTTTTTACATAATTGTGAAGGCTTTTGCAAATTTATTTTTTATATGTTTTTTTTTATTCGCTCAGAAAATGGTAGCGTGTTATTTATTTGTGGGTTTTGCTCTCTTTATACATTAGTTCTACTGTTTACTTAGTTTACTTACTGCGAGTGCATCCTCACGTCTAGGAATGGTTAAGATCAATTAGTTTTGAAAATTGATTATTTAAAATTGTTTTATTGGAAGGTCATAATATCTTATTTCAATTTACAAAGAAAAAATTATAATTATTAATACTCAAAAAAAATTATACAATTTTTAGAATAATATATATTGTATTGTATTTTCAATGTCACGAATATATTTAAAATTAACATTTTAAACTAAATATTTATCCTTGTTACAGGATTTACAATCGGAAATCGAAACACATCGCGATGTATACGCTTCGCTCACTGGAACCGGGAGGAGGCTGCTCGGGTCGCTCTCCTCGCAAGAAGACGCCGTGATGCTGCAGAGACGGTTGGACGAGATGAACCAGAGGTGGCATCATTTGAAGGCTAAGAGCATGGCCATAAGGTTAGTATTTATAATTATATTGTTTAGCTTCATTAGCGAGTAAACGATGTAATTTGCATACTTATATATTTTATCTTTTATTTTTCATACAAAAAATACTAAGCTTTTTTCATTACTATGCCAAAATCATTCATTTATATAAGGTAGTTTATCAGTAATGAAAGTGATTTGACATTATTTTTTTTTTTCGTGTTATCTTAAACATATGTGATTAAGATATAACTGTGGAAAAAATAAGAAATTGCCTAAATTAAAGTTAGACTAAATATTTTTTAAGAAGTTTATTCCACGGGGCAAGAACAGAGTGTTTCAATACTAGATAAAGGGAATAATAGCGTGCAAGAGGCATACGCGTGCTATGCGGGAAAAAACGTGAAACTATAAAAAAAAAACATTCTCCAATTTACAAACGGAAACCAGAACATTTACTTACAATCAAACATTTTTCCACTGCGACAGCGTCAACTTAATACTTTTCCACAATTTAAAATTCAAAGTGAACCCTAAATTATACGGAGATTCCCGCTATGCTGATTCATTTATAGCGATTGCAACGGCAGCGGTATCGAACGGTGCTTAATATCAATTAGAGTCGCATCGTAATTGGCTTAGTCGCGGTTTGACTGATCACCAGAGGCTAACCAGGTTTAGGTATTCGAGTGGTAATTCTGGCATTGGATTATTGGAAGATGTGGCAGTAAGAGAAATTATTTGCAAGATTATAATATAATATAAGAGAGCCAGCATATAAGAGGCCAGTCGTGGCGCAGGGGCGCGAAGTGTGACTGTAAAACCGACTGGTTGTGAGTTCGATCTCTATTCGAGGAGATGAAATATTTATTAAAATTTATATTTATATTTCTTGGCTCTGGTGTCGAGACAAAGCGCGGCGTTGAATTCTGCCACTCAACGCGCAATGCCTCCAGAATTCGGCAGAAAGTGGGTAACAATAGGTTCCCTTTGCCTACCCTGCTGTGTGCGGGATACAGCTGATTTATTTGATTTATTTATAATATATTAGATAAAGAAATTAAATCTTCCCACGTGTTGTTAATCAATCAAACTTTACATTTCATTTATAATATTGAAAAATAATGAAATTTAGATAATTTTTAGGTTAATTTTGATGTTAATTTTGACGTAAATTTTGACGTTCATTGTAAAAAAACTCGACGGTATGTAATTTCTTCGGTCTGGTAAAGAGGCAGTGCGGCGTTGAGTTCCGCCACCTAACACATCTTTCCAGAATTCGGCGTCATGTGTGGAATGGAAGTGTCTGCTATGTGAGGCATACAATGTGAAGCAAAAAAAAAGTACAGCGAGTAACCTTAAACTCGACGTTTATGAGTTCGATTCTCACTCGATGGAATCAATTACGGGATTAGTTTCATAATATTATTACTTACCCTGCGTGCATGAGGAATACAGCGTAAAACTAAACAATATACAGTAAAAGAAAACACCATTTTAATTAAATTATTTATTGACTACCGCCATTATTTAAAAATACAATTTTAATACTAAAACCACCACCACCACCACCACCTCAACCCTTCCACCGTATTTCGGAAGTATCGGAGGGATCATTTCACCACTGTGTAACGGTTCGCGCGATCACATTTGTAACTTTTCAATTAGCCAGCGACCAAATTAGGTAATTTACAGTCGACTGTCGAGAGGCGGCCATCGACGTGCCGATATATATCTGTCAGAAATTTCATTTCCTCCCAGTAGGCCATTTCTCACTGGTCCACTTTTTGAAATGGCCGATTGTTTAAAGAATGTTATGAATAAATCTGTGTTGAATTTGCAAATTTTTGGGGAGTGTTTTTGTTTTTGTGTATGTGTTGCGACTGTTAACGCGATGGTTGTGGCTTCGATTTCCACTCGAGGAATTGATTGATTGTTGATTTTCATTGTTCTGGTAACGACGAAAGCACGATGTTGATCGGACAGCGCCTTGAGAATCCAGCGGAAAGAGGGAAACGGAAGTATCTTAATGGGAACGGAGTATCTTAATACTAGGTTACCAGATCCCTTTTGCTATGTGCGGGATACAGCGTGAAGCTATAGATAGATATAGATAATTAAATACGTAGAAAATTGAATATTATAGCAAAGGTAGTTGGTATGGTTCCTTTATTCACGTCACGTTATGTGGAGAAGACGCGAAGGAAGTTCTACGACAAAGCTAGTTCTGGTAGCCTTTTATAGGACATTTTTATATAACTTGACTATTTAGAAGGGAAGACTTTATGATGCCTTTGTGTTATCTGGCGGAACTTAGTGCCGCACTCCGCCTTACAATTTAAAAACATTTCTATGCAAAATTTCATAAACACGTAGCTAAAATACCTTTTTCATACGAAACGAAACTTTTTCCATTAAACATTGAATATTAAACTTCGTTAAAAATGAAAATAATTAGTCGTCCAACTATTCGGCCTTTGAGCCGCGCGGCTTGAGTGAGGCATTCCCTAGATTGTTGCTGAATTTGGTTGTATGCGTTGGGAGCATGTTACCGTGGTTTTTTAGAAGATTTATAATTTATAGTATATTAACGTATGTCGAGGCAAAGCGCGGCGTTGAGTTCCCCCGCTCAACACGCAATGGCTCCAGAATTCGTCGGAAAATAAGGAACGTGTGTGTTTTAACATTAGGTTCCCAATGCTTACCACACTGTTGCGGGATACATCATGAAGCTGATTTAATTTTTTTTTTGGATTGTCTAACAATTATCTGTTAGATACTTTTACTAGGTTAGAATACTACAATTCGTGGCGCAGGAGCACAAGTGTACGACTGTGAACACATAAGTATAGGTTCGACTCCCACTTGGAAGAATGGAATATTTAATATTATCATTTCCTTGCTTTGGTAACGAAGCAAAGCGTGGGTTTAAGTTCCGCCACTCCACACACAACGCTTCCAGGATTCGACAGAAAGCAAATATGTAGTATGCAATCTACTTCAGATTATCTATCTTAATGGTCATAGGAGTGTCTTATTTAATACTAGATTCCCAGATCTCTGTATATCCTGTTATGTGTGGGATACAGTGTGAAGCTATTAAAAGAAGAATACGGAACGGACGGACGGAACACAAGGTTCTCCTCTATCCTGTTAAATGAGAAAATTGTCAAATTTGATAACAAAAACTTCCATTTAAAAAAAACCATCACAAATCTAAACAAACACGTCATATATATTTAATACTTACTAACAAATTCACATGTAATGAATATTGGGTTGTAAAATCATTTTACGACTTTACACAGTAGCAACGAGAAAGGAAAGATATCTGCTTTATTGCCCTTCAAATACGTATAAAAATATAGGGTGGGGTGGTGGATACAGCGTCGTCTGGTGGAAAGTTGTTTTTCTTCTTTTAAAATTCTAGCAAAGCCTGAAAAAAAAACAAACTTAGTGATATATTATTCTGTTCTTCTCGTTTTGTCTGACTAGGGAATTACTTAATATTTTTATTTTCTCTCTGTGGCAACGATGCAATGCGCGGTGTTGATTTCCACCACTTAACACATACATTGTGTGTGCCTCCAGAGTTCGGCGGAAAGCGTGGAAAGGATCGTCTTAACACTAGGTTCCCATGTTCCCTCTGCCTACCTTACTAAGTGATAGATACAGCAATAATCAAAGAAAAATATATTTAAAAACTTTTAATGTTAAAAGATGATTAAAACATGAAGACAATACAGAAATAATACAAGATATTTAGTAATTATGTTTTATAATACGAATATATAGATTTTATTCTATTTATCTTTATATATCTAAACTGTCTACATTATTTACCAGTCTATATTTCAATTATAAAAGTAAAATGTAAACGCGATCATTTCTTAAACTACTGGTTCCAATAGAAAAAAAAATCTTTCTGTCAGATGGTCAATTTATCGAGGGAGGCTACAGCTTATATTACAAGACGTTAATCGTTTTAATGTTCCCTATCGTCCCGGTCATACTCATTATTACCCTTAGACACTTAATATATGTCATACACGGCTATTAGTTATTTATACAGGTAGTAAATATATACGGAATATATTTTCGTTTCATACAAATAATATATTATAAAAGAAATTTGATTTTCGCAATGCCTCTAGAATTCTAGATACGAGTAATGAGAGGAGTAACTTAACGCTAGATTTCCAGGTGCTCTATGCCTAACTTACTATGTGTATCTTTGTAAGAATATTAAGGAACCGGGATTTTTAATAGTTTCATTTAAATGTATATAAATGCATTGATATCTTTATCTTTATAAGAACAGAATTACGAGGAAAGCACTTTTAATATCTATTTATTTTCTATAATAATCACTTATCTTTAAAAAATCTAAAAAAAAACAATGTATTTCCCAATACTCTTTGATACATGCCTAACATCCTGTATACGAGCATATCTAGTTAGCATACGATTCGCCATAAAGGAGCCTGTTTAGTGATTTGATAGTGAAATAAAAGTGGAATTGTGGGACATTTTTACTATGGAACTTTATGGGAACATAAAATATATTACATGTTTATACATTAGATATATATTTATTTGTAAACTAATAATATTGAGTTGTAAATATCGGTTGAATTGATTTATCGTTTTCGAGATATTGCGTGTTGTGTGGTGGAACTTAACGCTGCGCGATATAATTACCACAGCGTGAAAATTACATAGTTTCGCAGGCATCGGGAATGTGATAACCTAGTGTTGAGACGCTCCGTCCCACATTAAGACACTTCCGTTTCCCTATTTCAGGGGCACAAGCTGTGACTGAAACGCGATGGTTGTAGGTTCGATTCCCATTCGAGGTATTGAATTATTGAAGGCACCAAGGCAAAATCCCAGTGTTGAGATCCGCTACTCAACACGCAAGGACTCAAAAAAAATCAACAGAAAGTGGGGACCGAAGTGTCTTATCGTGCGGGATACAACGTGAAGCTTATTTTTTAAATTTTATTATAGAATATTATATTTTAACTGTATATAGGTAACATATATTGAGTCCTGTGTGAGTTCTAGCGGTCAGGAAACAGGTGGCCCCCCGCGGTCATCTCTTTGATCCTTTGACGGATTTGAGGTATGCGGGCAAGGGTTCCCTGGAGGTGGATATTTGGGGTAATTTTTAAAGTTATATAAAGTTTTTGTGGTTTACGTATATGAGTATTAAATTGCATTAAATTAAGGTTATTTATACATAAGTATTTTTGTATGAAAATATTCTGCCGTATTTTTTAGCTTCACGTTGAATTCCGCTTATAGGTAATAGGTAAATGAAATTTGGGAACCTAGTGTTAATACACTGCGTTCCCACTAAGACATTCCGCAAAAAACCTAAAAAAACTACCAGCTGAAAATGGGCAACGAAAGTGTTTTAATGACAGTATACAAGTGTCTAATACAAGTGTCTTACCACTATGTTCCCAGGTTCCCTCAGCCTACCCTGCTAAATGCAGATTAAAAATATATTTCTTAATTCAAATATAATCTTGGCAATGTAACACACAGAGAGCGGCATTAAACAAAAGTAGTATTATACTGTCGAAGTTTCAGCGAAATCTTAAACTGGGATCCCACTTACTGGCTTAATTTAATTGCATATTCAACTTTGCAACTTAAAAGATTAAAACAAAATTCTTTGGTGAGATTTAGATTTATATGTACCTAAGTATATGTAATTGTGTAGAAATGTGAAAGATTTAATGTCGATTTTTGTTTTATTTTTAAATAAATATACGCTGTTGCTGTCGTGGAGCAGTGGTACAGGGGGTCTGAGTGTAAGCGCGGTGGTTTTCGGTTCTATTCCTACTTAAATTATTGAGTTGCTTGCTTCGCTCTGATTAAAAGACAAATCGCGGCGTTGAGTTCTATATAACTCAAGACGCTCTGTTTTGAATTTGAGCTTAAAAAGGGTAACGGAATATCTAGAATATAGAAAATGGGCAACGAAATGGAAACGGAGTGTCTCACATGCAGAGTGAAACTAGAAAAATGAAATTCCAATACCTAAGGCATGTAAAAAGTAATTTGAATATTTATTCATAAATAGAATATACCCGTACTTTGTTGACCGCCCACGCAGATATCAGAGTTGTAGATCAACCAATAAATCAATCATTTTTTGACATTTTATACAAAAAAGATTGATTTACTTCAAATTACATTAAAAGTGTTTGACGATATAAAAACCTGTCAAGTGCGAGTCGGACTCGTTCACTAAGGGTTCCGTACGAATTTCATGATTCTATGTTTAATGGTCAACCGAAAGTACAAGTTATAAAAAAATAATAATACAAATCAGTTTCACGCTGTATCCCGCACACAGCAGGGTATGCAGAGGGAACCTAGTGTTAAAATATTCCATTCTTCACTTCCCGCCGAAAGTTGGAGGCATTACGTGTTGAATGGTGGAACTCAACCCCGCACTTGGCCACGACACCAGAGCAAAGAAAAGAAAATATAAATTTAAATAAATATTTCATTTCCTCGAGTGGAGATCGAACTCACTACCAGTAGATTTTGCTGTCACACTTTGTTCCTCTGCGCCACGACTAGGCTAGTTATAAAAAAAATACAAACGGTCGTATGTATACAAATATAATTTTGTTGATAAATAAAAACAGAGGGAATCTTATATTAACACTCCGTTCTCCACTGTCTAATTTTTGGAACATTTTGTGTTGTGTGCTCAAAAATCATAACGACATGAAGGAAATGAGAAGCCATTGATAGAACACCAATCTAACGTAAAACCTCACCATTTACCTCACCAGTAAAAAAAGAAAAAAAAATATCCAGATAAAAAAAGAAACATATTATTATCTTTTATAACATTTCATTTTAAATCTACCCTCCACATCACTATTAACATAAATCCACGATTTAACATATTAAGAGGCTGAACGGCGGCCAATTTCCAACGGAACGACGCGACGTCGCGCTCTGGAGCCAGGATTGCTGAAATATTTCGGTGATGCATGCTTCCTCTTTTATGGTTCGTGGCTTATTGCTATTGTGGTATAATTACAGCTAAAGTAAGTTCTTGGCTGGATAATGTGTGTAGACTTCTTGAGTAAATATATTTATTCTTCTGTTTAGAAATAATGTGTGCTTGTAGAAATAACTTGAAATTGTTTATGAATAAGAAAAGAAACAGCTTTCTTGGTTTTTCTCGTAACAAATCAGCAGACGAAGCTTAATTTTAAGACATTCTGCAGTTTCCGTCCAATTTTCCTGACATTCTGTGTTGTTTATCGTCACGCTTTGTTTGTCCAGAGCAGGGAAATAAAAATAAATAAACAGTTCATTCTCTTGAGTAACGAAATTAAGGAATTCAAAATACCATGATGATTGATATTTAAGAGTTCATCATTTTGAAGAATAAATAAATCACGCAGTATCCCGCACACAGCAGGATAGGCCGAGGGAATCTAGTGTTAAGACACTCCTTTCCCCACTTTCTGGCGGATTCTGGAGGCATTGCCTCGACACCAGAGCGAAGAATTGGAAATATAAATTTAAGTAAATATTTCATCTCCTCGAGTGGGGATCGAACCCACTACCAGTCGCTTTTACAGTCACACTTTGTGCCACTGCGCCACGACTGGCCTCACTCATTTACAAGAAAACACAATTATAATCGTTATGTTTAACAGCAATTCCAAAGACATTAATAAATGATTTTAAATACTTTAGGTACTAATTTTAGCTATGTTTTGTCACCAGGAATCGTCTAGAGAGCAATGCAGAACACTGGTCAGCGTTACTCTTGTCGTTGCGAGAGCTCACCGAGTGGGTGATAAGGAAGGAAACTGAACTAAACGCCCTTGCTCCACCTCGTGGTGACCTGAATGCACTTATTAAACAACAGGTGAGTTTTAAATATTATTATGTTTTTTTTAGTCTTGCTTTGTTTCCACTAGGTTCCCTTTACCTACCATTCTCCATGCATATAGAGGAGTAAGCAGAGGGAATAAAAAAAGGGAACCTAATGTTAACAGACACTCCGTACCCTACTTTTCCTCCAATATACACGACACGGTGAGTGGCGGAACACAACGCTGTACTTTATCTAGTTATTACCAGAAGGAAGAAATGTAAATAATTCATTCCTCAGAGTGGCTCAGAGTGGAGAGAATTGTTGTAATCAATATTAAAAAATAAACGTACAAAAAACAGCGTTGAGTTCCGCTATTCAATACGAAATGTGTCGAAAATTGCTGCTAACACTAGACACGTCAAAATGTCAATCAAATATTTTATCTTTACCTTTGCTGCATAGTAAATAAGTATTTTGAGGCCGAACACTAGGTTCCCTCGGCCAACCCTTCTGTATGCGGGATACAGCGTGAAGCTGAATAGATATATTTTTTAAATAAATATTACTAAGCAATTGCATTAATCAAACAGACTAAGTATCCCACTACAAATAAATTACAACTTTCCTTTGAAGTTATTGGAAGGAATGTAATGAAAATAGTTGTTAGCAAAGACAACCGGCATTGTCGATAGTAAAGTGGAGGAGATTTGTTCTCTTTAAGTCGCTTTTATAGGTTTTTCCTTTGGAACAGCGTGCTGTAATTAGTGACAATTGGCTGGTTTATTTGACTTATGTTGTATTGGTGATTGTAGGTTCGATTTTCACTGCAGAATATAATATATTATATCTCCAATATTTTCCGTATTCTAAGCCAATACTTTATTATTCATTAAATCATTTCCATAATCTAATATTTGAGTGTCTCAACACTAAATTAAAAAAAACTTACTAAAAGTGCCTCTTATCATATAAAATAGTGTTAATTCTCTATAACTGTAAAATTTCCCATAGATATTACAAATAGAATTATCGTAGTGAAGTAAACAATTAAAGCGAACCACAACAATGCGTTAAATCAGCCGACGAAATTCGTTTACGGCCATTTTGGTGTGAGCCGACCGCAAAATGGCGGACGCGTTGTCGAAACTACTGTAACGTTTCAAGATTTATATTAAATATACTATACTATACGTATATATATACATATATACATGATTGATATATCGAAAGGCTCCCGTGGCAATGTTTGTCTATGAACGCTAAAGTAGCAGGTTCGATATCCACTCGGGGAAATTAATTATTTTCCTTTGCTCTATCTGGTAATTAAGCAAAGCTCTGCGTTCAGTTCTGGCACTGAACACGTAATGTCTCTAAAATTAGGCCGATAGTGTAACTTTCTTAACACTAGGAACTTTCTGCCTACTCTGCCATATCCACGATACATTGAGAAGCTGAAAAAATATTGATATATTTGTATTTCTTGATTGTTTTTATTTATTTTACCAACCCAGTTAGATAAAAGGCACCATCACTTGGTTTCTTTTAATTAATTGTACACAACTACCAGAATTCGGCGGATAGTGAGTAACAGAAGTGTCTTAATGGGAACGGTCTTCACGACATCCTTTTCTCTGCCTACCCCGCAATGTGCGTGATAGAGCGTGAAGCTAAAAAAATGTACAGAAATATATATTTATGTGAACTGAGTCATCTTGTTTTCCTGGAACATTAAATACACTTTAGAATTCGTATCTAATACCATCTCACAAAACTTCTTGCCATCCTGTTTCATTTTGCTTTGTACATATCCTCTCTAGCACTGTAGAGATGTTACGCTTGATCAAATGTTATTGTAGGGCTGTCAGTTTAACTATCCTTTCCTTTGTTTAGGCTTTTCTTGTTCTTACTATGGCACTATTGAATAGTTATTAAAGTTAAGGTTCGGCAAGTCATTTTTAATGTAATTTAAATATAGATAGGCTGAGAAAATCTAGTGGTAAGACACTACGTTTCACATTTTTCACCAAATTGGTCTATTCAATACATATTAAATGGCGGAATTCAACACCGCACTTCGTTTACCAGAGCGAGGAAATGAAAATAATTATTTTTCTTAATTTCCTAAACTAATTTCTGAGTGGGATTCGTATCCACAACCGTCGTATTTACAATCAGACGCTGTCACACTGTGCCGCGACGGCCTCTAACATAATACTACTAGTATTATAAATGTCTAAGTTTGTGTGGATGTATGTTTGTTCCACCTTTACGCGAAAGCTACAGAACGAATTTAGATGAAACTTGACTTGAGTTGTTATATAATAACAATACATCAAAATAACACAAACTATAATTTATATAAAGAGTCGCTAGTATTATATAATTTACTAACGAAACTTTTTCAATACGTTTCAATACAGGCCAGTCGTGGCGCAGCCGCACGAGGTGTGACTGTAAAAACCGACTTGGACTTGGTTGTGGGTTCGATCCCCACTCGAGGAGGTGAAATATTTACTTACATTTATATTTCCATTTCTTCGCTCTGGTGTCGAGGCTAGGCGTTGAGTTCTGCCACTCAACACGCAATGCCTCCAGAATTCGGCAGAAAGTGGGGAACGGAGTGTCTTAACACTAGGTTCCCTCTGCCTACCCTGCTGTGTGCGGGATACAGTGTGAAGCTGATTTATTTATTTTTTATTTATCCAATACATATTTTATAGAAAATCAGGTACATTCTGTACAATACAGTCTTTCCTATCGACAAACCTATTGTCGTTATTCATACTTTCCCAACTTACCGCGATTTATACCAGGCGAACAGCGACCAGCAGGAAGTTACTAGCATCATTATCATAAATAAGAGAATAATGAGGCCGTCGTGGCGCAGGGGCATAAGGGTGTGACTGTAACGCTACGGTTGCGAGTTCGATCCCCACTAGAGGGAATAAATTATAAATTGTTAATATTTTCATTTCTTCGCTCTGGCACCAAGGCAAAAGCAATAAATCTCCTCGAAAAATTCGGTGTAAAGTGGGGAATAGAGTGTCTCAACACTAGGTTCCCTCTACTACTACTCAACTGTATGAGGGATACAGCGTGAAGCTGATTATTTATACTTTTTATTATGATAAATATTCTTTGCTATTACTATTACTATTTCATTGGAGTCTTTGTATAAACAAAGGGTGACAAAGTATTGACTTCAACTCTATATAATAATTTGTATTTTTTTAGCTACGCGTTGCATCCCGCAAGTAGTAGGGTAGGCAGAGGGAACCTGGGAACCTAGTGCAAGTTTAATAAGGCACTACGTTCTCATTAAAACAATTCCGTTTCACACTGGCATTGTGTTTCGATTATCCAAACTCAATCATTTGTTTTCTCTCTGAAGAGCTAAAGAAGAATATATTAAATATTTTATTTACTTCGAGTGGGAATCGAACCCTCTACCTGTCGTGTTTACAGGAGCATGCTTGTGGCCCTGCGCCACGACATTGTCATCGATTGTCAGTACATAGTGTTATAAAATTAAAATAAAAAATATTATTAAATATTTCATAATATAAAATTATTTTTACTTTCAGGACGATCACCGTGCATTTAGAAGGCAATTAGAAGATAAACGACCAGTCGTCGAGAGCAATTTGCTCAGCGGTCGCCAGTACGTGGCGAACGAACCCCCACTCTCCGACACTAGCGATACTGAACGTGAGTTACTATGATTTATTTTTGTAAAAAAATGTCTTTTTTTAATTAAAACGTGTTTTAATTAATAATTTTGTATTGTAATTATGTCTGTTTTTAAGATTTTTTTAAGTATTGAAATAATTATAAATTTGATCAAAAGAAGGGTGTATATGGATGGAATAATAATAAGATTGTACAATGATTTTTTTATTTTACATTATAATTTTTTTAATATATTTATAATTTTGTTTTTACGAGTAAGTCGCTCAGACTATTGCAAAAAAAGCTTGAAAAGAACAACTGTTATAACAAAACTAGCGGGTTCAGCCTGTCTTCGATTTTTTTTTATATTTCACTAGCGTCTGTCCACGCAGCTTCGCCCGCTTGAACTATACGACTATTTATTTATATTTCTTTAAGTGTATTTAGAGAAAATTGGCAAATTACTTTAGCATTGTTATTAGGGGGAAACTGTCGTAACACTTCCCTCCCTCTTCCCCTCTCTCCTCCCTCTGTCCTACCGGCTATACGGAAAAAAGCAAAGCGAAGCTACAACATATACGAATATCTCACTTACTTCAAATAACTTCTATATCTTCTATATCTTAGTAATAACTAAATATTAGCCAAGTCATTTAAAACAAACAACGATATACTACCAACTTACTGTACGTAATGGGCCGTTTAGATCCTACTATTATTTAATTCACAACATCTGGGGCCGAACAATAATTCCATTGATTATTTCGTCCTGGATATATATATGTAAGTTTAGAATTTCTTTTATATGTGATGTTATATAACTTATTAGGTTTTTTTAAAATACTGTTTTTATAACTTTGTTATTTTATCAAATGTTAATTCAATCACGAAAATCGTAAAAAGTACGTAGGATTTGAAATTTTAAAAATAAAAGAAGAAGAAATCGAAGCCAGTCGTGGCACAGGGGTATCAGTGTGTTCGATTCTTGCTTAGGGCAATTAATTGACTTAATATTTTTATTTCCTCGCTCAAGAGAAAGCGTGGCGTTAATTTTTACCACGCAAAACTCATTGGGAGTCCCGAAAATTCAGCGAATAGTGGACAACGTAGTGTCTTAACACTAGGCTTTATTTGCCTATCCTAATAACTCTACTATATGCGGCATATAACGCGAAGCTAAAATAATCGAGTTTCTTATACAAAAACTATACAACTGAAAAAAATATAAAAATCATACAAAAGATAAAAGTGAATGGATCATACAAAATCTCATCCAATATATTTCGCTGGCGTTTAATTATCACGTATTGTGATTGATCCAACAGATATTCATATGCAATTATCAAACGCCAGGTTTAATTGCTCCTTTTGTTGTGCTACCCCTCGACCAAAGGGGTTGGGATACCATAGGAGGGGGTTGCCGAAAAAAAACCTTTGTAGAGGCTGTTATATTTATTATTTTATATGGTGTATTGGCTTTGTTAACCGTGTATGTTTAGTGGTGAATAAATCGGCTTCACGCTGTATCCCGCACACTGCAGGGTAGGCAGAGGGAACCTAGTGTGCTAAGACACTCCGTTCCTAACTTTCTGCCGAATTCTGGAGGTATTGCGTGTTGATTGCCAGAGCTCAACGCCGCGATGTTTAGTGGTGGAAGATACGAAATGAATTTGGACGTATTGGTGTCGGTAACTGCTGCTGGTACTGACATGGCTATATGGTAGTGAGACTTAGCAGAAGTATGAAAGGAAGATGGACGCTGAGGAAATGCTACAGTGAACAAACAAAGAAAAGCATGTACTAATGATGATGTGTGAAACAACAATGAGAAATAGAGTCTGTAGTGATTGGCACCACGTTCTCTCTTTGTCTACTCCACTAGGGATGAAGTGTGACTTAATAGAAAAGAGGATTTGCCATTACTATTTCTTACGTTAGTTCATGGTATCATTAAAATATATTTTTTAGTTTCCCGTTCAGAGCAGGGTAGGCAGAGGGAATCTAGTGTTAAGACACACCGTTCTCCACTTTCCACTGAATTCAGGAGGCATTAGGTGTTGTGTGGCGGAACTCAACGCCGCGCTTTGCCTCGTTACCAGAGCGAAGAAGTTCTGACCAGTTTACAGTCACACGCTCATGCCCCTGCGCCACAACTGTCTTCAAATCGTATCATTAACATATTTACATAATTATCAATGTTGTAATATATTTATATACATTAGTTTATGTCATTAGTTTCTCTGTCTACTCCTCCAAACAAGAGATTTACATATATTAATCATAATATTAATATTGTAAATGTGAATATAGTAGTTTGTCTGTTACGCTTTCACGCCCAAACTACTCAACCGATTATCACGAAACTTTATACACATATTCTTAGCGATATTAGGAAGAACATAGGATATATATTTTTTTATTATTATCCCTTAGCTATAATTTAAAAATAAGTTTAAGCGGGCAAAGCTGCGTTTGAGTCTTAAGTATTATATATTTCAATTACCGTATAACATTATTATAAAATTTTAGTATATTATATATAATATAATATAATATATTATTCGGTATTCGTGTTGCGTACTATTAATTACCTATGCACATATTCGAGCCGCCGATGATAATTCTGCTTAACGAACTGGAACACGCTGTGTATATTGATATTGGGGACGTAAGTTTGAACTAATATTAATTAACTTATGGAATATGTATTTCTAGAAATATTTTTTATTAGTTTAGAAATACACTATATGATTGTAAATAAGATGGAAATATGCAATTTTAAATCTGCACGCTGTATTCCGCAAATAGCGGGATAGGTTGAGGAAACCTGGGTATCTAGTGTTAAAATACTCCGTTACGATTAAGATACTTTGTTTCCTTCTTTTCGCCGAATTCTGGAGGCATTGTTTAGTCATGGAATCAACAACGCCACTCTATGCCTCGTTACCAGGACGAGAAAAAGGAAATGTTAAATGTTTTATTTCCTCAAGTGAGAATCGAAGCCACAACCTGTCTAGTATCTTAATACTGGGTTTCTTGGTTCCCTCTGCACTATTATGTGCGGAATAGATACTACGTCAAGCTAAAAAACAGACTAAAATCGAACTTACAACCACCGCATTTCCAAATACGAAAATCAAGACCAACCTAGATCACATCCCGTACCCAGTAATCTATAAAGCTAGAACCTGAGGTAAAAAGAACACAAATGAATCAAGCAACGAAGTTACCTCAAAAACGATGGGAACCTTTGAATGCGCGAGTACTCTTTAATTAAAGCAGGTTGCATTGAAAAGCCTTTGGGCTCGGCCGCTTCAAAATCTTAATTACTGTGTATAAAAATCTGTTCAATTTCACCGAAATAAATTAATTTAATTCATAATTTGTTTTAGGTATGTAGTCGGCAAGTTTTTTTTGGATAGTGTGTGTGTTTTCTTTTTGGCAGATTCACGCGTCTGCATATAGTAGAGTAGGCAGAGGGATAGTAGTGTTTAGGCACTCCGTTCTCTACTTTCCGACGAATTTTGAATGTAACGTTGACAATATACAAATATATTGAAAGGACGAGAGACTGTGAACGCGACGGTTGTGAATTCGATTCCCATTTTGAGGAACAAGACAGAGAACGGCATTAAGTTCCACCACTTAACACGCAATGTTTCGTTATTTAGTCAACGCATAAGAAACTGAGTTGCTTTAGTGAACCGGTGGTAAATTATTTGACTTTTAAAAATTAACTTTTTGCTTCTTCTTAAATAAAATAAATCAGCTTCACTCTGTATCCCGTACACAGCAGGGTAGACAGAGGGAACCTAGTGTAAGACACTCCGTTCCCCACTTTTTGAAATCTGGAGGCATTGCGTGTTAAGTGGCAGAACTCAAAGCCGCGCCACCAGAGCGAAGAAATGGAAATATAAATTTAAGTAAATATTTCATCTCCTCGAGTGGGGATCGAATTCACAACCAATCGGTTTTACAATCACACTTTGTGCCGCTGCGCCACGACTGGCCTCAACTTCTTACTTTAAATAAAATTATTTGACTTTAACACTATGTTGCTAGGTTCCCTATGTCTGTCCTGTTATATTCGGAATACAACGTGTATCTATAAAAAAGTATATTTATATTAAAAGTTCTAAAATCAATTTTCGTATAGTTACTATATGAATTCGGTTGTTTAACTTAGTAGGTATAAGGATATCCTTTTGAAATTAATTTGCCTTTTTAAATTTCCCTGGAGAGGTCCCCATATGTTTGCCTCAAACCACACGTGGTCACCGAAACTACTGTAATTGATGAAAACTTTTATATGAACAGTTTCTGGGCATAGTCAAATATAATATGTTTAAATGGAGAGATTTAGAAGTATTTTCTAATTTAATTTTGATTTTGAATGAGCTTTCGAAATGATTTTTTTGAGAGTATGTTGATTTTATATTTGATTTGTATCGTACTAATGTAAGTTTGTTCGCTTCGCGCTGTATCCGACTTATAGCAGGGTAGACGTAGGGAACCTAGTGTTAATACACTCCCACATGGTTTCCTACTTCCCCTACAATTTTCTTGTTGAGCAAAACTCAACGCCACGCTTTGTGTTTGTATATAAAACTTCCTTTTAGATTTTTTATTGTTTCTATATTTAGATCTAAGGAAAGAAAGAATTATCTGAAATTACCTTAAAAATTAAAGATCGACTTTCTCTTTTTTTTTACTTCATATTTCCACCACTATCGAGGTGGAAAAATGATGAATATACAAAAAATAATAATTCCGAATATGCAAATCTCAAAGTGAATGGGTCTTTTGCGTTACGCCGTTACCGAACGTGTGAGGCGTAGATTTTATTGAAATACTGTTTCATACACGATTTCCTATTAAAATTGCAACGAATAAAGGATTTTTCCCTTGTATTTTAAGTTATTGGGAAAATGGTTTGTATGGACAATTGATTTTTAAGCACGATTTCCTGTATGAAGCCTGTCGTGGCGCAGTGGTGCAAGCGACTGTATATGCGATAGGTTGTCGGTTCGATTTTCACTTGAGGAAATTATATATTTTATATTACGCTTTGGCAATGAGGCAGAGTGTGGCGTTGAGTTCCGGCGCTCAACAATGCCTCCTGCATCGGCGGAAAATGGTATCTAATCGAGATTGTAATTGTAAAACTTAAAAAAGGCTTTAATTCGGCAGAAAGTAGGGAACGGAGTGTCTTAACACTAGGTTCCCTTTGCTTACCCTGCTGTGTGCGGGATACAGCGTGAAGCTTAAAAAAAAGGTATCGAATCTACATTTATAATGTAAAATGAAATTCATATGACATATTTCTTACAGCGGGCCGCGACAGTGAAGGTGACTCCAGAGGTTACAGATCGGCGGAAGAACAAGCAAGAGAGCTAGCGAGGTCGATCAGACGGGAAGTCGCAAAGTTGGCTGACAAGTGGAACACCCTGGTAGATAGGAGCGACGCGTGGGGCCGGTGCTTGGATGATGCTGTACAGGTAGGAGAATCTTATTTTTTTATTTTTTTTTATGTAGATGGTAGAAGGATAGAGTATTATCCTCGTGGAGAAGCGACTGGAGTAATTGACGAAGTGTGGGAACAGAGTGTCTAAACACTATGTTTTGAATTTCTCTCTGTCTACCCTGCTATGGGGGAAAAAGTGTGAAGTTAAGCAACTTCACACTGTGTCCTGTTTCTTAAGGAAAAAGTAATAGTATTCAGACATTCAGTTCTCTACTCTCCGCTTTATTTTGTGCCATTACACTATGAAATTATCTGCAAGGAAATATTACATAAATAAAAAAACAATAGGCGCCCTCTTTTCATTATACCTGAAACTAAAATATGGAAGCAGATATCGATCTACTATATTGTTCATTCGATAGATGGCGCTGTACGATATCTATATCTTTTATCTTGTACTCATAGCATACACACTTATTTAAAAAAAAAACCTTGTGACTACTTTATTTTGAACATGACTTAAGTGGTATTTTTAACACAACAGGACTCGAACCTGCGCATATTTGAAACTGTCAAAAAATATTATCCATATAAGATTAAATAAGACCGGTAAAGTGCGAGTTGGACTCGTATACCGTGGGCTCCGTACCAATAATCAGTATTATGTATGCTAACGGGAAAAACATTAAAATGAACAAACTTAAATTTGCGGACGTATGCATTCATTATGTACGAAATGAACTACAATTATAAATTTGTAATGTTTTTTTGTTCTGTGATATATCTATAATTTTTATTTTTGAGGGTTCCGTTTTTGTTAACTTTAAAAATATACTAACAAAATTTTAACACTACACTTTTATTATAAAAGTGGAATAAATTTTACAAATTATTATTACGTACTTTCTTGTTAAAAATAAAGAAGAATACAGAATAATAGAATTTCGTCTTTTGCAAATATAAACATATAAACTCTAACCCTTGAGAGGCCCTCACATTCAATAATGAACTAGAACAGTTTACGACTTCTGCGGAAACTATAAAATATTTTATGTTCATTGGAAAATGATGAACTATCAAACACACGATCCACGATCCTCTGTAAACAATATAGCAGCTGACTTGAGAAAACTAAAATATATACAGGAGTTACGACGCGAAAGATATAGAGATGTGTGTATGTGTTTTGAGGCCAGTCGTGGCGCAGCGGCACAAAATGTGACTGTAAAATCGACTGGTTGCAGGTTCGATCCCCACTCGAGGAGATGAAATATTTTCTTTTTCAGCTTTACCCATGTACCAGGGTAGGCAGAGGAAACCTAGTGTTAAGACATGCCGTTCCCCACTTTCCGCCAATTTCTGGAGGCATTGCGTGTTGAGTGGCGGAACTCAACGCCGTGCTTTCCCTTCGACACCAGAGTGAAGAAATGGAAATATAAATTTAAATAAATATATAATAATTATATATTACTTTTTTACTTAAATTTATATTTTCATTTCTTCGCTCTAGTGTCGAGGTTAAGCGCGGCGTTGAAATCTGCCACTCAACACGCAATGCCTCCAGAATTCGGCAGAAAGTGGGGAACGGAGTGTCTTAACACTAGGTTCCCTCTGCCTACCCTGCTGTGTGCGGGATACAGCGTGAAGCTGATTATTAATTATATATTAAATAATAATATTTATTGACATTTATATCTTCATTTCTTCGCTCTGGTGTCGAGGCGCGGCGTTGAGTTCCGCCACTCAACGCGCAATGCCTCCAGACCTCGGCGTGGGGAACGGAGTGTCTTAACGCTTGGTTCCCTCTGCCTACCGTGCTGTGTGCGGGATACAGCTTGAAGCTGATTTAATTTAATGTTGATTTTGATGATGTATGTTATTCTTGATAAAATATTTTTTAAATACATATAGCTTGGTAGGCAGAGAAAACCAAAAATTAAACAACCGTGTAAGCGTATTTCAGTCCCTTAAGTGAGAATAGAACCCACAACCTATCGCGTTTACAGTCACACGCTTGTGTCACTGTGCCACAACAGCCTCGTAGGACTGTACTAAGTTAGAGATCTAGATCTTGAGATGCCCTTTTACATTCATAAATTACATATTTATAAATAAAAACGGCATCTCAAGATCGATCTCAAATTTGAGAGCGAATTATAAATACGAACCTTAAGCTCGTAACCTCCAAATGAAATAACAGTAGGTATCAGTCGGACATTCCACAGTAAACTAAAACGGTCGAAAACCAATATGTTTGTATAAACAAGTAATAAATGTTTTTATGGTGTAACATATGGGATTCCATCAATCACAGTCGAGTCAGTGATAGAATACCTCAATTTTTGAATAACATGTGAAAAATTGTGGAAGGTTATATTTTATATAGATAAAAATCAGGTTCACGCTGTATTCCGCGTATAACACGGTAGGCAGATGGAACCTAGTGTTAAGACACTCCGTTCCCCAATTTCCGCCGAGTTTTAGTGGTATTGCGTGTTGAGTGGTGGAACTCAACGCCGCGCTTTACCTCGACACCAGAGCGAAGAAATGAAAATATAAAAGTAAATAAATATTTTATCTCCTCGAGTGCGTCACGACTGGCCTCATATATACTGTCAATATTTATATAAGCTTGGGGTTTGTTTTATTATAACTTCACGCAAAGAAATCCCGGGAACTTAGTGTTGTGTCACTCCGTTTCCCATTAAGACACTCCCGTTCTCTTGCCGTCGAATTGTTGAGCCATTGCGTGTTGACTAGCAGAAGTCAACGCCATTTGCCTTGTTACTAGAGCGACGAAATGGAAATACTATTTTTTTTCTTTTTCCCGAGTGGAAATCGAACCCACAGCCGTCGCGATTCATACTGCCCTCTTCTTATATTATCCATTATATATTGATATCTGAACTATATTGAAAGCTTCACTACTCTTAGCGTGTACAGGAAGTCCGGTTTCTTGAATAAGTTACTATACAAAAAGGAATCTGTTCTATAAAGTGATTGAGCGTCAGTCCCCTCGTCATAGATTATATGTTTTTTATAGATGTATGATATATTTCATATTCATGTTAGTATAATGAAAGGAAAAAAAAATGTATACAGTAAAGTAAAACAGAATGACTTTTTAGTTTAATGATTATTTTAGATTTTTTTACTTATTGTATAATATATCAAATATTTCTAGAATATAAAACAAGTAATAAGAGTTAAAAATTTATCTACACCTTTAAAAGACAATTAGATTCGTAAAAAAAATTATTCACGGCAAGTGTTTTTTTAAATATATTTTAAAGTATGATTCACACACTAAGGTATCATTAATACCTCGTTTCGTTAAAACGCATAACTGACCTCTTTACTAATAGCAGTATCTGAAATAAGACTCTCCGTTTAGTGTTTTTCGTGATGATTGGTGTGACTCAACGCCGCTTTTTGTCTTACTAGAGCGTAATTCATATCACCAAGCGGGAATCAAATCTACAATCGTTGCGTTTACTGCCCCACGACGGCCTCTTTTATCTTTAATACAACATATTATTATTATTATTAACATTATTGAGGCCTGTCGTGGCGCAGGGTCACAAAGTGTGACTGTAAATCGACTGGTTGTGGGTTCGAACCCCACTCGAGGAGATGAAATATTTTCTTAAATTTATATTTCCATTTCTTCTCTCTGGTGTCAAGGCTAAGCGCGGCGTTGAGTTCTGCCACTCAACACGCCTCCATAATTCGGCAGAAAGTGAGGAACGGAGTATCTTAACACTAGGTTCCCTCTGCCTACCCTGCTGTGTGCGGGATACAGCGTGAAGCTGATAAAAAATTACATGTTATTAGTAAATTTCAACATGTCAAGTCATAGATATTTCAGCTTAATGCATCCATTGTAGGTAATTCGACTGGAACAATGTTTTGCATAGCCATTGTCTGGCAACACGACTCTGTAGCTATTCCTCGTATGTAAGTGTGGGCGGATAAACCTTCCACACATTAATGCAGTCTAGTCTGTTTTACAGACTTACTGTACGTCAATAGATTCGCTGCGGTCGTAAGTGGGACGGTTGTGGGTTCGATTTTTATTTGGAGGAATGAAATATTTTATATTTTCATTTTGTTATTTTGGTAATGAGGTTTGCCTCGCGCGGCGTTGAGCTCAACTCAACACGCAATGCTTCCAGAATGCGGCGGAAAGTGTAGAATGTAAATATTTTAATGGGGACGGATTATCTTAATAGGATTTTGGTCTGCCTACCCTGCTATGTGTTAAATACAACGTGAAACTAAAAAAAAAACGTCTACGAAAGCTGTAAAAAGTAAGAAAAGCGTCAAAAATCATAATTATAACGTTGAATGTTAAAATATTTCTTCAATTTATATAATATATCTGTTAATGAAACATAGTATGCTATTAAGATTTTAATAACATACTGAATCTCATTAACAGGTAAGAAAAGATTTTTAACCTTAAAGATTGTTATCCTTTCTTTAACTAGCAACTGCGACAGAAAATTTAATTAAAAAGTCATATAAAAAGCTTTCCTTAAAAAAAACCTATAAAAAAAAATATAGAATTGAACCTGCAACCACCACAATCAGAAAAAACTGTGCAACAAACAACTACTAAACCACAAAAACCTCTGAGAGACAAAAACTAATTATACATAAAAATAACCAATATCGATCCCACATCTATATAACGTTTAATTAATCTACATGTACCAGGAAACCAGCATAATAGTCGATTAATATCCATCGTGCAGTCCAGATCACGCCCGTGCTGACCTGAATATCTGTTCATATAAAGCTTAATAATATGCCGTCGATAGAATAGAATGCCTGGAAATGATATGAGATAGGTATTGACGTTGGAGAAGGGAAATGTTGTGGGTTCGAATCCCACTCAAGGCAATGAAAGATTTAATATTTTAATATCTTCTTTTTCTGGTGTTGTGGAAAGTGCGGCTTTGTCATATACACAACTCTTTTGTTAGTTTTAGGGAATATTCATAGGCGTAAGAGTAGGTTTGGGCGGGAGGTCCGTGCCCACCCCAGAATAGTCTTGTGCCCACCGTAGGAATTTTATTACCAAAATCTATTCCAAGCTAAAGTCCAGGCCCAGCCAATACTAGTATACGGCGTTGAATAGCTTGAAATTTCGCCGCCATACTAAATTACTATAAAAAAAGACAGCTTCACGCTGTATGCCGCACACAACAGGGTAAGCAGAGGGAACCTTTAAAACACTCCGTTCCCCACTTTCCGGCGATATTTAAATTACTGATTTAAAAAATATCCTTAAAACAATTTTCAACAAGAATTTCTTGAACAAAACTTAGAAAACAATTAAAATACTTCCCAACTATGCGGTTCCATAGTAAAGTGCGTGGGTCCCTTCCATTAGTTCTCCCATCCATAGTAAATCGCGGGCACGCGTAGATTAATAGCGTCGCCCATTGTCTGAATGCGCCCTAATCTCGGCTTTGGATAGCGCTTTCTTTGGGTATGTTTACATATTGAATGTTAAATATGAATAGAATGCTATGGTACAGTGGTTGAGTGGATTTTTGGTGTACCAGTTCGATTTTAGTTTAAATATTGCGGCGCTGATTCCGTTCCGTTTTGGGGAATGAATTCGATTCTCAATGGGATTCAACAAGATATAGTGGAACGTTGTCTCTCAATTTGGGCGGAAAATGAGGAAAAAGACACTAAATGTGCTCGCCTGCATGATATTTTTTTAATTTAAAACAACATTAATAATTATAATAAAATAATTTTGGCTCTTTTATTAACCGAAAGAATATGAACCCACAACCATCAAAAACGAAAACACACTCCCAAACTGTATCCTGTCCTTAATATAAAATTATAAGCCTCCTTTGACATGCTCATTTCAATATACATAATTTCAAAAAAACATTCCTAGATCTTTTCTCTTTAGCCAAAGGAACGACGTAAAATGAAAGTTTCGAGTGCACTCAGGAAACGTAATTAAAAGTAGGTACTTTGCATTTAAAAAGTATGAAAAATCTATATAAATATTATATTTTAAGACCGTCGTGGCGCAGTGCTACTGCCTTAATCTGTGACTGTAAACGCGATAGTCGTGGATTGGTTTCTCCTTGGGGGAATCTATTAATATTTTTATTATTTCAATTTACCCGCTGTAGTGGACAAAGTGTTACGTTAAATGTCGCCATTCAGTTGTGGCGAAGTTTAACCTCTAATATCTCAAAACTAGGTGAAAATTGGAAGCTACTGATATTATAGGAGTGTTTGTGTGGTGGAGTGTTAAGTAGTTTCTTCCTACACGTTGCTGAGGGCTGTTCTGATGATGGCACCTGAACAAAAATGATATAAAATTTTTATTACAATATTTTTGTCACGCTTTATTCCGCATATAGCAAAAACACAAAGACAAAGTGTTAAAACACTTCTTTTTCCACATTTTGGCCAATTTTTAATATATTAGGTGTTGAGTAACGAAACCTAACGCCGCACCAAGTCTACCACGTACACAAAACTTCACAAAAGAAAATCCGCATTTATAAAAATAAATACTCAAGTTACTTGAGATGTCGTATTCCTTTCTTTTCTTTTCAAAGAAAGAAAGAAAAGAATTTCTTTCTTTCTTTGGATTCTAACACCGTCCACGGTCTGGACAAACAACTGTCACAATTACAAATATAAGATATAATTGTGGCAACTCAACTCCACAGGATAACAATATATCTCGTTATCGATGTCGTTACAAGACCACTCGCTATGAGTGCACTGTAGGGATGGGGTGTATAGGAATGTAATATAGCAGAAATTTTCTATAATTGTAGCAAAAATTCCTTAGAAAATTTTTAGTTTTGAAAAATTTGTAAATATTTTTAATGTAGTTATAATGTTATTTTTTTTTAGCTTCGCGCTGTAGCTGTAGGCAGAGGGAACCTGAGAACCTATTAAGTCACTCCTTTCTCATTAAGATACTTCCGCTTCTCAAATTTCTCCGAATTTTAGAGGCTTTGCGCGTTGAGTGGTCGAAATCAACGCTCTTTGCCTCATTACCAGAGCGAGGAAATGAAAATATGAAATATTGCACTTCCTCGAGTGGGAATCGAACCCACAACCTGTTGGGCTTACGATCGTACGCTTGGGTCCCTGCGCCACAACTGGCCTGATTAGAATATTTAAAATGTTTAATACGGAACGTTCTCTCTTGCAAATGATTATGCTTAGCGACCTTTGGTTGGCGGATATTTGCTATAATCTTTCTACAGACAAATTTCGACGTAGCCTGATAAGAATGCATGGATGGTTTCCAAGAGGCGCGGGTTCAAATCCTGTTCAATTTTTTTTATATTTTCTAAAAAGTATAAGAAGCTAAGCCATACGGGCTTAGTGGTCGGAGTGCTAAGACAGTTTCCAGGAGTCACCGATTTAGTTCCTGCTAGCAAACCCTTCGTTTATATTTTTTTCCTGTAAGTGTCGCTATTGAAAATTATTAAGTTATAAATTTTGTATAGTGCCTTTTCACCTGCATCATATCCAACATAAGTAAAATGCTGAAAACTTATTTAACTTATTATGTAAGTTAAAAAATCTATAAATAATATTCAAAAATCCATTCAACTATCTAAGTGGGTCGTTTTGAAAGTTTTAACAAGTTTTATACTTTGCTACTTCCCTATTTGGTAATATATTCGGCTTATAACTAACATTAACTAAATGAAGCCGTGACTGAATGCGGGGATTGTGAGTTCGATTCCCGCTCGAGAGAAAAAAATATATTATTTATTAATGTTTTCATTTGTGCAAACTGGCAATGAGGCAAAGTCCGGTGTTGAGTTCCGCTACTCAACAACGGCAACCTCCCTCGTAAATTCGGCTGAAAGTAGGGATTAGGGTGTCTTAACACTAGGTTCCCTCTGCCAACCCTGCTACATGTGGGATACTAGCTTCAATATATTCTTTTATATAGAAATATTATACAATATATTTTTATCTTTTTACGCTTTTTGCACGTTTTTCCCGACATAGAGCAGGACAGACAGTTAAAACCAAATATTAACACCGTTAATCTCTTTTCGCAATATTTTTTACATATTGCGTGTTAAGTGGCGGAACTCAACGCCGCACTTTTTATCTACCAGAGGGGAGAAATAAAATCTATTTAAATGTATAACGATTCCCTCGAGTAGACTGGAAGGCGTCACTAAAAAAATATTTTCATAAAATCACTATCGTAGTTCTTTGTGACCTTATAGGTGTTTCTGGATTCTAATATGAAAGTAATCTAGAGCTCATCTTAGATAAGGAAAAAGAAAAAAAGTCATATTTTATTATTTTGTCTTTCAATATTCCACGAAAAGAGGATATCGGTTTTTTTTTATCAGCTTCACGCTGTATCCCGCACACAGCAGGGTAAGCAGAGGGAAACTAATGTTAAGACACTCCGATCCCCACTTTCTGCCAAATTCTGGAGGCATTGCGTGTTGAGTGCTAAAACTCACCGCCGGGCTTTGCTGGCCTCCTCCAAAAAACTTAAATAAACTTGCTTAAATCATACAAACAAACAATCATATATATTTTTATATTACTCTAGATATCGATGTTATATGAACGTCACTATATAAAGGTTTCAGCGGATGGCAGCTCGTTAATATTACCAACAATCCATTTTGAATCTTTCTCACAAAATTCATTTTTTCTCTTCTAAAGTAATATGAAAGATTTATTTTATAAGATTATCATTATCGAAGGCATAGTGGTGTATGTGATAGTATAGTAGATAGCGCGACAGTTGTGGGTTCGGTTCCATTTGGACAATGCTTTCTTTTTTCAAGCCAACCCTGCGAAATGCGGGATAAACGTGAAGTTGATTAATTTGATTTATTTATTTTATTAAATTCTCTCTCTCTCTCTCTGTCACTCTCTTTCTGTCACTCTCTCTCTCTCTCTGTCTCTCTCTCTCTCCCTCTCTCCCTATGACATGTTGATCGTGCATCACACATCCATCGCTCCCCGCTGTCTTTATTCACGCCACACACGCTAACCGGACAGGTCGTGTTCGTGCATAAATTAACTAGTGACGGGTTGTGATATTGATATATTATGTACTTTGTATGAAGTAATATAATACATACACATCTACCTATATTTATATATACATATTTGTCTATATGAATGTACGCGGCGTTGAGTTCCGCGACATAACGCGCCTCCAAAATTAGTTTGGAAAGTGGGAAACGATGACGATCTTAACACTAGGTTTCCAGATTTTTGAGATGATACAGCACTTCTACACACATATGTTGCAGTTCTTTCTATAATATTGACGATTTTTAGAAACGTTTTTGTACTTTATATAATAACACAAAAAAGTTATGATATTTTTAACCAACTTCATTAAAAAGGAAATAACGATCCAAAGGTGTACTTTTGTAACATATACCACCAGACTATCGTATCATCGCATCCTTTTTTTTTATAAAGACTGTTATAAATAAAACCCATATTTCCTAAAAAAGTTTTTACATCTATTTAAATTGTGGATTTTTTTTTATTGCTTTGTCTAGATGTTTGAACCCAGTCGTGGCACAGAGGCACAAAAGTGTGACTGTAAAATCGACTGGTTGTGGGTTCGATCTCGACTCGAGGAGATGAAATATTTATTTACACTTATATTTTCATTTCTTCGCTCTGGTAACAAGGTAAAGCGCGGCATTGAGTTCCGCCACTCAACACGCAATGCCTCCAGAACTGCGCTGAAAGTGGAGAACGGAGTGTCTTGACACTAGGTTTCCTCTGCCTACCCTGCTGTGTGCAGGATGCAGCGTGAAGCTGTTATGATTTAATTGTTTGTCTTATTTTTAAATGCTTGTTTGTTCACTCATTTTTATAATACTGTGGACATGACTCATGAGCGTCGCGGGTCTTTTGCGGGATTACTTTGTAAATCTCCTTTGGTTACAGCGCTATGTTGTTTCAGCCAGCTTATATTGGATTAAAAATCATAATTTTGTTGGAAAAGTTTTCGTTTTCTTTTTTTTTTTGGTAAATTTTAAAATTATTTTAAAATCATAATTTTTCATTTAAAAGTTTTCGTTTTTGTTTCTTTTTTGGTACATCTTAAATAATATAAATATTTTAAAAAAATATTTTCAAAAATGATGAATGAGAACTTGCTTATCAAAGTCGACCTACTAGTTTCCTCTGCCTACTCTGTATATCCTGCTCATAGCAAGAGTAAATCTGGAAATGTAGTGTTAAGATACTTCTCCATAAAGACACTTCCGTTCCCCACTTCTCATTTGATTGCGTTATAAGTGGTGCATCTCAACTCCACACTTTATCTTGATACCAGAACGAACAAATAAAAATATTAAATATTTCACTTCCGCGAGTAGGAATCGAATCCACAACCATCGCCTTTAAATTCACACGTCTATGCCCTTACGCCACTACAATACTATAAATAAAATAAAATAAAATCAACATTTTATCATCCAAATCAATTGAAACAAAACAAAACCAGTTCGGGCCGGATCGTTCAATTGACAGATATATGTGTACAGACGGCGCCGGCGCATTCATTCCGCATGACTTTGCAACATGAAAGTGGGAACACTAAGTTTAGTACTAGATCTAAGTAGATCTAAGATCTTATTTGATAAGGATTATTGTGTTAGTACTTATATATTTGTTTCTAAATATAGTAATATAGTCACTTTCATGATTATTTCTATATATGGCAGGGTAGGCAGAGGAAACTTAGTGTTAAGACTCTCCTTTTTCCATTTTTCACCCAATTTTTAAGACATTGTGTGTTGAGTGGTGTACCACAACGTCCAGGACGAGGAAATGAAAGGAATTATCAATAGTTCCTCCGATTGATTGAACCCACAACCATCGCCTTTACAGTGAGTGAGAACTCTACCTATTATTTTTGTAAGCTTATTCGGATCTTATATGACATATTTTTATATTGTTTCAGGTAAGAAAACTTTTATGTAATCGTAATGAGATCTAAAGTAGTTGGTAAGTATTTATATTTTTATCAAAATTTGTTTATTAAATATAACTTATCCCAATGTTAAACTTGCGTGCTACTCTTGACAGTTTAAACTCTGTATTTAAGAAGGAATATTTTGTTTTTTCTGAGGAAGAAGAAGGTTCTGTTCTGAATATATTACTATCTTCTTTATTTCTATATAGATTAACTAGAGGGCGCGCGCGGCTTCGCCCGCTTATTAAGAGTGAATTCTAAAAAAACCACGAAACACGTGTTCAATGAAATATTTTTAACAGTCTGAATTTAAATTTTTATAAAAATCGGTGGCGATTTAAAGATTTTTCCATATGAACTTTCAACCCCTTATTTGAACCCTTAGGGGGTGAAGTCTTAAAAACCATGAAACACGTGTTCAATGAAATATTTTTAAGAGTCTGGATTTAAAATTTTATAAGAATCGGTGCCAATTTTAAAAGAAATCCATACAAACTTTCAACCTCTATTTCATCCCTTTAGGGTTAAAATTTTTCAAAATCCCTTCTTAGTGGATGTCCAGAATATGAAAGTAAACATCTGTCCAAATTTCACGTTTCTACCATCAGCGGTTACGGCGCTTACGCTATATTTATTTATGTATATATAGATTAAGTTAAATATATATGATAGTTGTTGTTTAGGTTCCATCTCTAGGAAATGAATTACTTTTATCTTCTCGCGTTCGTAAGTAGACAAATTGCGGCGTTAAGATTCGGAACTCTACACGCTTTCGAAAATTGGACAGCGCGTGAGGAACGGAGTCTCTTAACACTAGGTCCTTTCTGCCTAATCTATTTCTGGGCGTACAGCTATACAGCGTAAAGTTAAAAAAATGCTGTATCCCGCACATAATCAAGCAACCTTACCCAGGAGCTATCAAGGGAACCTGGGAACTTAGTTTATTTTTAATACATTACGTCCTCCATTCAGACCCTTTCGTTCCCAACTTTATCTACAAAAGCGAATAAATCAAAAATATCAAATATAATACACTTCCCCAAGCAGGAATCGAACTCACAACCTGCCACGTTGCCCACAATATATGAATAATTGATGATCATTACAATATAGGTAACCCAGATAGCTAATCCCGTACAATCGAATAACCGCTATCAATATGTTAATAGTACTAATAGTTAGACGTTGGTTGGTCTCAAGCCAAAATGTAAATTCCTTGTATGTAAACTAGATTCTAGATTTTTGCAAGACTTGACTCGACTCGACTAGACTGGCGGTGATTTGATTTTCTTTTCATGTGGATTTTTATTCGACAACGGAAGTAAATTTTGAACTTAGCCTGGGTAACTTTTTTCTTGGTGGGGATTTTTTTAATAATGAAACTTTATATATACATACACACATCCAAGGCGGCAAAAATTGGGGAACTGAGTGGTCGTAGTGTTAAATTAGGTTTCCAGGTTCCCTCTGTCTACCCCTTATGTGCGGGATACAGAGTGAAGCCAAAAAAATGCATGTACCTTTTATATGCTACTGCGCTTTCATGTTCAAAGAAAATTAGAAAGAGTCATGTATGACCTATTTATCGAAGGCTATCGAAAGCAGGAAATGAAATCTAATTTAACCCGTAGTTTTTGAGATCAGGGCGTTCAATCGAACCAACTATTGTCTATAAGTAATAACATAGAAGTACAAATAACAAATAATAATAGATATGAATTATTTCTTTTCATACTATTTTAACGATTACATTATATTATCTACAGTATTAGTAGTTTTTTTTTAATCAAATAACTGCTGAAATAGTCAATATCCTTCACGTTTATTTTTAGCTTCACACTGTATCCCTGCCCTTCCCTATAGTAGTAGGATAGGCAAAGGGAACTTTATGTTAAGTTACTCCGTTGCCCACTTTCCGCCGAATTTTTCAAGCATGTAGAATTGCGGAAGTCAACGCCGGACTTTTGCCTTGGTTCCAGCAAATAAATAATTCATTCACTTCCCCGATTGGGGATCGAAACCATAACCATCGCGTTACAGTCACGCCCTTGTGCTTTTGATAATATTTTTAACTAGTACTATAATACATACACTAGTACTATAATACGTATTGAGATCAATCGTGGCGCAAGGGCACAAGTGTGTGACTGTAATCGCGACTAGTTATGGGTTCGATCCTCACTTGAGTAAATGAAATATTAATTTAAATTTATATTTCCATTTCTTCGCTCTGGTATCCAGGTATCCAATTCCTCCAATCAATATACAATGCCCCCTTAATTTCATCGGAAAATGGGGAACGGAGTGTCTGAACACTAGGTCCCCTCTGCCTATTCCGCTGTGTGTGGGATACAGCGTGAAGCTGAATAGCAATAGCAGTTATTTATAACAGCAATGGCTACTAAAATTGACGACATCCTCTACGTTTATAGTGTAATTATACAACACGGATATTATTAGAAGGCCAATTAACATCATACTACTATAAATTTTCAGCACTTTACTAAAGGAGACAGTTGTTGGCATATCTGGGATGAAATATTATTTAGGTTTTTGTATATAGAAAAATTATTTTATTTAATAAATATTGTCTTATAGAAGAAATTAATATAGTTACTTAAAAACCTGGATTCGTTCTCTCATTCGGCCTGTCTAGAATTATCACCATCTGATTTCTAGGATTCATGGAACAACTATTCCATTTAGCACTAGCACTGGACAGAGCAGAGTTTACATTCAGGATTGAAGAGGCATCCAAAGAAGAAGAAGAAAAGAGGAGCTTGGAAATGGCCTCTTAAACTTGCACTTGGGTTGGAAATCCCAGGCACTGTTCTTAGCTCCAACTCTGTTATTTTGAACACTTTTTAAAGTGTTTTTCGATATTTAGGAAAGAAAAATACTTATTAAAAAACGTATAAAAATTCTACGTTCACGTAGCGGGATTTGAACCCACGCCTCTTTGTCAAACCGTCCAAGCGCTCTGACCAACTAAGCCATACGTTCCGTTCTTATCGAGCTACATCGAAATTCTTATACGCTTGTTACAACTTATTTATGTTGTTAGTAATTTTTATACTTTTTCTTAATAAGTAATTTGATATTACAATCACTACAAAAATTCTAAGAACAGTTTTAGCTTTTCCCAATCTGTCTTTTTTTTTATTTAATATGGCAATAGAACTTGTGACCAAAAAAAAAACTCGTCTCCAAAACACCCAAATAAATAATACCACATACCGCAGTGGAATTTTCGTCCAATTTAAATCGGAATTCGAAACCGCAGTAATCAATAAAGAGCAATCGTGTGACATCAGTACAGCAGTTACCACTTAATTAGCACCGATGTGTGACCAAATTGGTTACATGATGGAGTTTAATCTGTATGTGTATAGTATGGGAGGCCAGTCGTGGCGCAGGAGCGCAAAGTGTGACTGTAAAATCAAAGAAATAGAATATTTATTTGCGTTTATATTTTCATTTCTTCGCTCTGGTGTCGAGGCAAAGCGCGGTGTTGAGTTCCGCCACTCGGTGGAAAGTTGAGAACGGAGTGTTTTAATACTAGTTTCTCTCTGCCTACCTGTCTGGATACAGCGTGAAGCTGATTTAATTTAATTTACTTTATGTATGTATTCTCCTGCGTTACCCAACGACTGACAGACAAGGAAGAAACGTATGTACTGGAATTAAAAAGTTGAAATTTGGCACGTAGTGTAGTTAGGTCCTCTACAGGTGCTTGGAAAGAGGATTTTTGGACAATCCTATTGGAAAAAAGAAATTTTCCAGTTTACATCTTAACGTTACCTAAGCAAAATTGCGAATGGCGATTGATTCTTTTTATATTAACTTTTATAACAATTTTAATTATTTTATAATCTCGCAACACCCGACAAAAATACACTAACAAAATTCGAATTCACAACCACCGTTTCCACCAACCGTACCCCGAGCCGGAGTATTAAAAAATTTATTATAACAACTTTGCAGAAAATCCTCTCCTCAAATACGTCGTCCATTATTTATTTAATACGCTGTAAGTGCCACTCGGTACACTGTCTTAATTAACCAGAGCCGGCGTTGCAACTGCTCTATATAGATATAGATAGATAGATATGTACCAGTATAGCACAAAGATGGGAAAAGCGGGTCGAAAATGAATTTTTTACTAAGCTTTCTGTTAATATTGATGTTAATGAAGCTTGGAGTCTAATTGTGGGAGGGTTGTAGGTTCGAATTTTTGTTTTAGGGTGCCATTCCTCATAAGTATAAAATGGGGGTTCCGTATCATAGGATCACTTTGTTGTTCGGTTTTCAAGACGAATTATCTCAAGATCACGTCGGGGTATTGACGATACGACGGTTGTAGATTTCGTTCCTATTCGGGGGTATTAATTATTATATCCCCTCACAAGACAAAGAGCGGCGTTGAGTTCCGCCATTCAACGCGTAATATTCCAAAAATTGATAAGCGGAGAGTCGTAGCACAACAATATTTCGAAACTTGGATTACGGAGTGTCATAACACTAAATTCCCTCTGCCTACACTTCTACATACGTGATAGAGCGTGAAACTAAACAAATCATAAGTTATCACTCCACCCTGTATATATAAGACTATATTATACAGCCGTGTAACGTTTCCTAGGTTTGCATTTTCCACGATGTTCATAAATTTATAATTAAATAGCGAACTACGGCTTTGCCTCGTTATGGTGGATTTTATTTAATTCTCCCAACGCCACTCGGGTCCCTCTGTGAATTTATAGTGCTCTCGTTCTCCGGATATAAGATTAAGCTTTCCACTTTGCGGTATAAAAGTTAGATTATTGATGATATAGTCAGTTTGTGATTGTATTAGTTGGTGCTGGATTCGATTCTGATTTGAGGATAGTATTTATATCGTATTATTATGGATGTTTAGGAAAAAATAAAGAAAACAGTGATGTGACTCTGTTAACTTTACAGATTTAAGCCGTTTTACCTTTTTCTCACGTTTGCGTCTTAGGTACGTAAAAAACTAATGAGTCTATGCTTAATTTAGTATCTTTTCATATGTAAATTAACACGGTGTTAAGTTCCATCCAGAACTCCGCAAAGTATTCAATCAAACTAAGTATATTTTAACTGTATAATTTAAAATTTAGTTTAGAAGCATTCAAATACAATGTAAATAAATTAAACAATAACACTGTAGTACAGTCATGTGGATTAATCAATATAGAGCATTAGTTATTATCATGTTTCTATGTCCATTTACATCATTATGATAAGCCGTCACGTCACACTACTGACAAAACTGATTTAGGATTGAGGTCAGAAGGCATTTTATATGTATAAATATGAATATGTAGAGTTCCGCCGCTTAACATACAATGTCTCAAAAAGTGGAGTGGACTGTAAGAGGGAGAATGGAGTGTTTTAAAATCACTGCCCTGCTGAAAAAATGCAATGTTTTTTGAAAATCAGATTAAAATGTGGGGATAGTGTCTTACTACTAGATTGTCTCTGCTTACTGCTGTGGCGTAGAGCGAGAACTAAGAATTCTCTAATAGCACTGTAATAGAGAAGACAATGGTAGGTTTTTTTTCAGCTTTACACTTTTCTCCGCGTAGGCAAAAATAACCTAGTGTTTAGATGTTCCTTCCCTTGCTTTCCGCCCAAATTTGATTTCATATAAAAATAAAGTTATTTGTTAAGTTATTTGTCCTCCTAGCGAGGATGTCACGGTGAGAATAAAGAAGAACGAGCTGGTTTGGGCACGTCGAACGAATGATTGATGAAAGATTAGAAAAAAAGATTTATGATGGAAAAGTGAGCGGTAAGAGAGGTAGAGAGAGACTTCGGTTGACCTTCCGAAATACAGAATCAAATATAGTGGAGGAAGGTCACATAAAATCATGAGGATCCCCCGGATGGCATGTATGAAGTGGTTGATGACAAAGCACGAGGCTAAAAAGGGAAATGTAGAGACCATAGTGTTTGGCGCTCCGTTCTCTCTGGCTACGCTAGGGATAAAACGTGAAGCTAAGTTAAGTTGAAAAGAAAGTCATATAAGTGGATAAGTATAGTGATAGTAACTTAACAGTATCTTTAAGTGAGTAAAAAGTGGAGAACGGAGTCACTACTTACAACAGCTTCTCTCTGAACTTAATAAATTAGAGAGAAACCCTTTCAGTTAGTTATTTTTTTACACTTCGTTATTTAGTTAGCACTAACTAACTAACTGATATAATAACTAACTAAAAATAAATAAACTCATATAAACCACGCATTCATAATGCTACCGCTTGCATATTTACACGGTGGACGGTACTAAAATAAAGTTACTAATCTATTATTTGTAGCTTTTCAAATGAGATATGTGCGTGAACGTTGTAAATTTTAAGTTATTGCGTGTGCGATTGTACCTATTTTGGTTTTATTAGCTTAGAGTTTAGATTGTATGTTTAGCTTCACGCTGTATCCCGCAGATAGCAAATAGGCAGAGGGAACCTATATATATTATAATAATTCTGGAGGCATTAAATGTTGAGTGATAGAACTCAACGCTGTGCTTATACTTGATACCAGAGCGATGAAAATGAAAATGATAAATATTTCATTTTCTCGAATGGGAATCGAACCCACAACCTGTTGCATTTGCTGTCATACACTCATGCCTCTGTGCCACTCCTGAAGAAGACTTACTAGAAGTTTCACCTAAATTCTCTTGAATGTTATTGTAGAAAGTTCTATCCGGATCTGGACGATTTTTTAAATATATATTAAGATTTTTTTTGATTTTTTAAAATATTAAAAAGGATGTTATATTTTATGAAGTAAGATTTACGATATTAAATATATTATATTTTAAATGTTATCTCAATCAGGTTTGCAATTGTATAATTATCTAGAGTACCACATCCTTTATTTATATGTGAATAAATTTACTCTTTATCTCTAAAAATACAATCAAATTGATAACCTCTTATTAGATAAGACGGTTAAAAAACACTAAGTTTTACAAAATTTTAATACAAGCTAAAATTATATTTTATAAAGTACTAAAATTCTCGTTGACAATCTAAGCCAATCAGCACTTGTGTCGAAATGCTTCTCTGTCAGCGAAAGCCCTGTTTTAAAAGCACAATTACCACCCTCACTTAAAAGATATATTAATTAAGATGGTCCATAGTTCCGAAGATTGCAAATTATTATTATTATTATAGATAGATAGATATATAGATAGATAGATATATAGATATATAGATAGATAGATATATAGATAGATAGATATTGTAACGGACGGTTGATGAGATAAACACAACTAAAAGTTTATTCAAGAACATCCTTTGTAATAGCCATTAGCATATTTTATAGAATGTTCAGTTAGTTGAGGGCGTCGTGGTGGAGTAAACTAGAAATGCGATGATTGTGAGTTTGATATATTTAAATTTCAATATATTTAAAATACGAGACCAGTCGAAACACAGGGCCACAAGCTTGCAACTGTAAACGCGACAGGTTGTAGGTTCAATTCCCTGACTGGAGGAAATTATTTGATATTTTTATTTCCTCGCTTTCATAACGAGGCAAAGCGCGGCGTTGAGTTCCGCCACTTAACAATGCCTCCAGAAATAGACGGAAAGTGGGGGACGGAACGGTTTTAATGATGGAACGGGTTGTCATAACATTAGATTGCCTCGCCCTCACTCTGCTATGAACTGAAATGGCGTGGAGCTTAAAAAAATATGTATTAAATCCTCTTCTCTCTAACGCAAGTAGAGAATATCTATTTAACATTGTAAACTGAAAAAAAAATACCTAAGCAGCTTCAAGCATACTAGGATAGGCAGAAGGAACCTATTGTTATAACATTCCATTCCCCATTTTCCACCCTACAAAAGGCGCTCGCATTTTTATAGTATGTTTCAAATAATAAATACCAATCAGAAACAAAAAAACATCAGCAAAAATACACGAAACACACGTAAATTACCAATTCACATGAAAAATACATTGCAGGTCAATAAAGCTAAACCAAACTGTGCGCTACAGTACGTAAAGTGAACAAAATTAAAAAACTAGAGCGAAGTGTAGTGTGGCCACGATTTTTTACTTTTTACCAATTGTATTTAAAATTTATATCTGGAAATGGAAATTGAGGGTAGTTAAAGTTAAACATTTTTTTAAGCTTAAAACTTTATTTTGTAAATTAAATATTTTACCATGTTCTTCTCTATATATTGTACTCTTCTTTTCTATATTTATAACTTTTGTCTTCAGCTTCATAAAGTCGAATAGAGGCAGCCCAGTGACACTTAGGTCCAATCTCACCGGTTACGAATGATGTTTCAGATAGTAATGTAATAATAAATGCTATCTCACAGATAGAGGATGAAAATACAAAATAACTGTTTCTTATATTTTCGATAATATTTTTCTCATTAATGAACGATAATAGTTGGTAACAATTCATACGATTTGTAACATTTTTAAATTACCGATTTTTTATGTAAAAATGAAATGCCTGTGTGAAATTTATATCAGATAAGGCTATCCGGGACTCTATCAACCAGTCAGAAACTGGCATCTTCGCTTCAGTTTCTATTTGAGACATTGCGTTTTCAGTGGCGGTTCTCAATTCCGCACATTGCATTTTGTATTTTTATTAGTTTTTTTAAATGTGTGAATGCTGCACTGTACTGCACATAGCAGAGTAGACAGAAGGAACGTAGGAACCTAATGTTAAGCTATGTTTTAGACGTTTGTGCCTCACGATATCCTCTGTATGTATTTTATATTATATTCTATTTTCAAATATATATTGATTAGTTCTCAAATATAACAAAACTCACAGTCCCCCTATCACCCCCTGGAATGGACATACAAATTGACACATGGACCAATCACGCATATTGCGTATGGCGTTAAACCTGAATTAACTGCGCTGTGGTTTGTTCATTCTATTTATTTTGGCCAGAATCGAGACGACACATGCATTCAGAATATAAATTAAATTTGTCATGTTTTTTTTTTGTTTTATGGTAACTCGTTTTATTTGTTTTAACGGTTAGATGGAGAGAATAGTGTCAGTCTTTTTTGTAGATTAGAAATGATTTCATAACTTTGGTTTTTCTTTATTGCTTGCCTTTTCTTAATAGTGAGCAAAAATTAACCTAATATATTCCACCAATTTTTGGCCTACTTAAAAAAAATGTGGTAATCATTTTAACGCGTATGTTATATTATTGGAATTGGATGTCTTTTTTTGTTGGAATTGGATTGGATGGACGTCTGTCCAGAATTTTTTTAGGTTATAAAAAGTCAATATTGAGATGATATTTTTTATTTAAACCTATTATACCTACCTAATCAAATTTAGGAAAACCTATAATCAAATTTAGGGAATTAAGTTTCATCATAATCTGTTTAAATATTTTTGAAATTCACCATTCGATTTCTAGAAGTCCACAAGTCCTTGTGTAATACAGTTAGCTATTCTAACTAGGTATAGAGATAGGTGCTAAAAGTTTTAATTATTTTAAATTACTTTTAAAGTCATGCAGTATAGAAAGCAAGGCAAGAAAACAAAAATGTTTTTAGTTTATAAATTTTACTGAGTGATAATCTAACCCACTACTATCGTCTCACAACAACTGCGCCATAAACACCAATATAAAGTATTACATATATAATTATAAACTGAAAGTGTCTTTAAAACAATATTTTTATTACTTTTATTATTGAATTTGGCAGTGAGACAGCCAAGTTAACATTTTTTTACTTTATTTAAGTATAATGACAGAATGCAATTCTTCAATGTCATGAGCTCATGATTTTATTGTAAATCTTGTAATCTTCTTTTTAAATTCTTTACTGAAGTTTTAAGGTCAATATGGCAGCATTTTTGTTTTAGATAACTTTACTATTAAATAATATAAGATTTTGAAGTTTCACGCTGTATCCCGCATTTTAGGGTAGGTAGAGTAGCCGAATACACCACACATTGAGACATTGAATTTTGAATGGCGTAACTCAACGCCAAACCTTGTCTTTTTACCGGAGCGAGGAAATAAAAATAATTCATTCCAGTGACAAGCGTACGGTCGCGAAGCGTTTACAGTTAAAAATAAAATATGGCTTACTATAAATGAGAAGATTGTGGATTCGATTCCCACTAGGGGTATGTAAAATAATATATTGTATATTAATCATTTTCGTTTCCCCCTGAGGATCATTATTATATTTATTTTTCCGGTTTAGTAGACGATAGAGTGTACGTGGTGTCAAGTCACTCACGGCATTGTGATGTCGTTACTGTATATATTTTTTATAATATTATTATTCCTCCAAATTGAATTCGAACTAGCACCCATCGTACTTAACGATGACATCATTTTCTTAGAAAATCTTGGATATATAATAAAGTAAAACACCATATTATTATTTTCCAATAACTCAAGTCGTTATCTATAAATAATACTTATAAAGACCCCAGGTGGCGTTATAGCTTGCGTGATCACGTGAAAATGTCAGAATATATATATTCGTATTGCATAAAGCAAATGACAAGAGCTGTGGTGAAATTAAATAAAATATGCTATATTTTACGGAGGCCGTCGTGGCGCCAGAGCACAAGGATGTGACTGTAACGCGACGGTTGTGGGTTTGATTCCCATTAAGAGAAATTAATTATTATTTATTAAAATTTTAATTTCTAATATGTTCATTCTGGCACCGCGTTGAGTTTCGCTGTTCAACAATCAATGCCTCTAAAAATTCGGCGGAAAGTGGAGAACGGAGTGTATTAACACTATGTTCCCTCTACCTACCCTACTTTATACAGCATGAAGCAAAAAAAAACTAGTGGTTCCTTAGGTAAGCGCGATTAAACAAACAAACACCTCAGCTCTATAATATTAGTAGATATAGAAGTTTTAGGTACATAGCATTGGTCAGCGTTAGATGCGGGCTCAAATCCAGCGCCGTGTAGTGTTTAATTTATATAGAATTCATTTGGATTAACTAAACAGGTTTTCACAGTGTCCTTTAGTTTCTGCCAATTTAAAATATATTTCGTTTTAACTGGCGGAACTCAACGCCACACTTTATCATATCAGACCACAAAATTACCAATAATCCAAGAATTGAACCCAAGACCAACCCTTGTACAGACAGCGTGCCTCAACTGCGTCACAATGGCGCCTCTCTTCCCATTTAACAAATATAAGGCAATAGGATCGTTTAATTGAACTTTTACTAACAATGAAACTGCCCGCGGAAACAAACCTGTGACCCGTGACGTACTGTCGTGATCTATTTATTAGCGCATACAGACCACACCTTAGGTCATTGTCCGCTACAATATGATACGGAAATTATATTTACAATGGAACTATTTAGCTATAGAGGCTCAGTGGGACAGTCCCAGAAACTGAAACTATTAGTTGTGGGTTCGATTCTTAAGATATTTTTTTTCAAGTTATGCTTATTGCTGTGGTCAAGGAGTTTAGTGCGCAGCGTTAAGTTCCGCTACACTAAATAGTTTAATACGTAAAATAGAGAGCGGAGTATAATAACTCTTCTCTCACTTTTAATCTTCACTTCTTTTAAATTTGAGACATATGAAAAACTGATATTTTTTTCTTAAAAATATTAATTACTTAAAAATAATCCGCTTCGCTTTTTTCCATAACATAAAGGGCATATAGAAGCTGTGTTAAGACACTTCGTTGCCCACTTTCCGGCAAATTTTCAAGACATTACGCGTTGAGTGGCGCAAGTGAACGCCGCGCTCTGTTTACCAGAGAAAATTCGCAAACGAAAATATGTATTAAAACAGAGTAAAGGTATCACACATATAAAAATTACCAATTTAGAACAAGTTTGAACAAAAAGAAACAAATGCTTTAACGCGCGAGGCAAGTGTAAATTTTTTGCTTTGCATTCTTAAGGCGGCTAAAAATATACGTGACTTATGGATATAACTTAATTTATTACTGTTTTGGGTGCTTATGAAGTTGAAAGGGAAAGGCTCTAACTGTGAACTCGATGGTTGTGGATTCGATCTTGCACTTGGGAGAATGAAAAATGTTCAGTTTCCTGCGTTGATAAGACAAGGAGGCATGTCGTGGCGCAGGGGGAGAAAACGTGCGACTATAAACTCAACAGATTGGGGGTTCGATTCCCACTCGATGATATTAAATATTAATATTTTCGTTTTCTCGCTCTGGTAACGGGGCAAAGCGCAGCGTAGTGATTCATCACTCAAAACGCAATGCCTCCAAAATTCGCCAGAAAGTGAGAAACGGAAGATAAGGGATCTAATAGGAAAAGACTGTCTCAACACAATGTTTCCAGGTTCCCTTTGTCTACCCAGTTAGAGACGGGATACAGCGTGAAACCATAAACAAACAAACCAACACAGACAAGATTAAAAAAGTCATTTAATCCTGAATGGCGGAAATCGAGTTAAAAAAGGAGTGTCTTAAATTTAACGTTCAACGCCGACTAGTTAGGCTGTTTGATGTCTGTCAGTCAAAAAGAAACGGAGAAGTACTTATTAAGAAACGTATGGCTTAGTTAGTAAGTAGGTCAGACCTTGGACGGTTTCCAAAGAGGCGCGAGTTCAAATCCCGCTCTATTTAAACAAATCAGCTTCACGCTGTATCCCGCATACAGCAGGGTAGGCAGAGGGAACCTAGTGTTAAGACACTCCGTTCCCCACTTTCTGCCGTATTCTGGAGGTATTGCGTGTTGAGTGGCTGAATTCAACGCCGCGCTTAGCCTCGACACCAGAGCGAAGAAATGGAGATATAAATTTAAGTAAACATTTCAATTGAACGAAAGTTCATATATGAAACATATCTCGAAGAAAAATCGTTCTATAAAACCTTGGGTTACACCTGGTATTTTGCGTTGTATTCGGAATAGAAACAAGATGCAGAAAAAACTAAGAAGTAACCCAGATTGTGATATAATGAAAATAGCTTTTAAAAGATACCGCACTCATTGCAACAATTTAATTAAAAAGGCGAAAAGAAAATATGATAGAGAACAATTAATGTCATCAACTAAAAATCTAAAAAAACTTTGGGATAAAATTAGAGCTATTACTCCTTTAAAGCCCTCTAAATCAAATAGCGATAGTCTTCTGAATGTAAAGCCTACACCAACAGAGTCCGTGAATTATATTAACGACTATTTTGCAAATATTGGAAATCAACTTGCAAATAATATACTTTTAAATTTAACTCAAAGAAATAACCTTCAATCTTTTATAAAATCTAAGGCGTTCTCTTTCGTACTGCTTGATACAGACTCTAAAGAAATAGATTCCATTATTGTGAATTTGAAATCTGATAGTGCCCCCGGATGGGATAATATTCCCACAACATTCCTAAAATTAGCCAGACACATCCTTACCCCAATTATCTGCCACTTAGCGAACCTATGTTTTAAGCTAGGCACCTTCCCTACTCTCCTAAAACAATCAATAATTACACCAGTTCATAAGGGAGGGGACAAAAGTAATATTAATAACTACAGACCGATCTCAGTTTTACCATCTATTGCCAAAGTTATAGAAAAGCTACTAAACTCAAGACTACTTAATTATATGGAAAAATTTAATATTATCTCTAATTCACAATATGGCTTTCGACGTAAAAGAAGTACTGAAGATGCTATTGTGACACTAACTTCTCATGTCTCTGAACTTCTTGATAAAGGCAAGAAATGCTTAACTATCTTTCTAGATCTCAAAAAAGCCTTTGACACAGTTTCCGTTCCTATCTTGCTGCAAAAACTTGAAAGTGTTGGTATAAGAGGTACTCCTCTACTATTATTTGAAGACTACCTAAGTAACAGAAAGCAGAGAGTAAAAATTGGAGAATACACAAGTGTCGACTGTTCTGTAAGCTTTGGCATTCCCCAAGGAAGCGTTTTGGGGCCATCTCTATTTTTAATTTATATGAATGACTTGCTAAATACCAATATTAAGAATGGTCAAACTTTTGCTTACGCAGACGACACTGCAATTGTCTTCTCGGGTCCTTCCTGGAACGACGTAAAACAATTCGCGGAAATAGGGCTCGCAAAAGTGTCTCTCTGGCTTAAATCTAATGTTCTCACACTTAATATAGACAAAACTAACTACATTTGCTTTACTATAAACAATAGAACTCAACCCGGAACCAATTTTAAAATAGAATTGCACAACTGCCTTTACAGTGATACTTCTCCATGTGACTGTGCCCCATCGATCTTGAGTAGAGTTTCTACTACCAAATATCTTGGTGTAATGCTTGATCAGCGTTTATCATGGCATCCACATATAGACTATACAAGTGCGAGAATTCGAAAACTTATATGGATTTTTAAAAATTTAAGGCACGTAACAAATAAAACATTATTAACCCAAATCTACGTAGCTTTAGCACAGTCAGTATTGGGTTATTGTATCTCTGTATGGGGTGGAGCATCTAAAATAAAATTCCTTCAGATAGAAAGAGCACAGAGATCCTTGCTGAAGGTTATGTTTTTTAAACCTTTTAGATCTTCTACAGAGACTATATACACTAGCTGCGACTTATTGTCTGTAAGAAAGCTATATATATTGAATTGTGCTTTGAAGGTTCACAGAGCTGTAACTTTTTCAAATAACCTGGTGGAACCTAACAAAAGAAGAAATATTCCAGCATATGTTCCCTATGTGAAAACTAAATTTGGTAACCATCAGTTTGCAAATCAGTCGAAGTATTTATACAATGTAATTAATAAAATATTAAACATATATTCCTTAAACCTATTCGAATGTAAAAAAGCAATTACTGCCTGGCTGCGAAGCCTAAATTATGACTCTACAGAAGCCTTAATGCAACGTTGAACTTGCTCTACGCACACACACACACACACACACACACACACACACACACACACACACACGCACACACACTCACGCACACACACCCACACACACAATTAAATTGTTCTACATACATAAATTTAGTTTACTTTTTATTATTTTCCTCTAAAAAAAATTGTGTTGTAAAGTATCAATCTACAATATTTCATTTATTTTGTTTCCATAACGAATGTATAAAGTGTTATGGAAGAGCGGGGCCTCCTGTTACAAGTACTAGTATCATACTGGTAACTTACTAGGCTGGTCTCTCTACTTTCTATGTAGCTAAGTAATATGTGAAACTGAAATAAATATATTTTTATTTATTTTTTTTATTTCATCTCCTCGAGTGGGGATCGAACCCACAACCAGTCGGTTTTACAGTCACGTGCCGCTGAGCCACGACTGGCCGGGAAATTTTAATAAATAAGTATTTTTCTTTTCTAAGTGTGGAATAACATTTTAAAAATTGTAAAAAAAACGTTATAGTGTTATATAAATAGATGTATTAATTAGAAATGATCTACAATGTCAAAACATTTTCCTCGTGAATGAACGGTGCCCGTTTAGGTATCAATTTCAATAAACGCAATCGGTACATCTGTTATTGCCTCGCAATTATAGTGGACAAAAACAGTACGTAAATAAGAAGTAGTGATGAGTCACTTGTGTCTTCGTTCTCCTTCGCCTTCTCTTTCGTTTTCTATTTTCGTTTGTATTCACTCTTTATCCATATAAGTAATGTTTTCATGCTTTTAGAGGCCAGTCGTGGTGCAGGGGCACAAACTGTGGTTCGATCCCCATTTAAAAAATTGAAATATAAATTGAAATAATCAATTTACATTTCCATTTCTTCGCTCTGGTCTTCGGTCGAAAGTGGAGAATGGAGCATCTTGACACTAGGTTCCCTCTGCCTACCCTGCTGTGATTGCTGATTTAATTTTTAATTTCAATTCACAGTTTATCCTGCAGATGAGTAGACAGAGTGAAAATTTTCACCAAAATCATAACTTTTGAGTTGAGCGATGGAACTCTACGTGGCGGCAACGGCAATTTTACAGTTGGTTCGATTCCAAATCGAGTAAAGCGCGACATTGAGACTGTCCATCTCAACACGCAATGTCTAGAAAATTGGATGGAAAGCGGAGAACGGAGTGACTTAACACTAGGTTCTTTCTGTCCTGCTATATTCGGGATACAGCGTAAAACTAATAAAAAATATATAAACCATTACAATTACGGAGTACGAGAAGATATTTTATAAATTAAAATTTGTGTACTTTTTATACATTTTTTTAATAATTTTTAAAGGTCCTCTTATAACTTATATGGGGTGGAAAGTAGTATCTGAAAGCAACTCCCCTCTAAATAAAAAAAAATGCTCTAAATTGAACGTCCGTTGAAACAAAAGCTTCCCTTTATATGTGTCGCAAAATCACCACTTCTGTCCTTTAGCAACGTCTTTAGTGATGTGCAACACGTAGAAATATTTGTCGATATATTATTTTAAATATCATATTTTAAAAATAGACTTTCATAATTAATTTAATAATTTAATAAATAATAATAAAAAGAAAATTTTAAAATATTAATTTTCGATGAATACTCTCATTAATTCTGAGGTCGTTGTGGCGAAGCGGAACAGTATCTGACTGTAAACGCGAAGGTTTTTGTCCCAGGTTTGGTGAATTCCCATTTCGGAGAATAAGTTATTTTTATTATATCGGTGCCACTGCCACTCAACATGTAATATCTTGAAAATTAGTTAGTTCGTGGGGAACGGAGTGTCTTAACACTAAGTTTCCTCTATCTACCCTACTATATACACGAACCAGCGTGTATCTAAACAAAAGAATGAAAATATTTAATTTTTTTTCATATACAAAAACGTGTTTCATTTACAATTTAACTAAAAAATACAAAATCTCACCTATACACCCATTAGAATGTATTACACTTTAGCGAAGTTCAATCTAAAAATAGCTTTCGAAACGAGCTTTTTATCGACTATCACCCTCCTTACAATGAGATCACGCACGCAGGACCAACAATAATGATTATGTAAATACATACATACATACATGTATGTATGTATGCGCAGGCGCAACTCAGTGTAATGGCGACCGTCTGACTGGCGGCCGTGCGCACGCGCATATAAAAACGAAAATAATTAAATTAAAATAATCGAAAAACCTGTAAAAACTTAATTTATTAAACAAAAATATAAATATTTCATTATAAAATTGGTATTTTATATAATTATGTGTTAAAATTGAGCTTTTATTTAAAGTTTGTCTGTAATTTTTTGCATACTATATTTACATGTGTGAGCTTAATTAGATTTCGTGTTGTGTCGGTGAGAAGTGTTTTTTTTTTGTGATCTGGTTTTAAGTGTATGTCTGTCTGTCATTTTATACGGTGTATCGCCTTACAAGGATTTGTGTCAATTATTTACGTTTATCTATCACTTGGACTTGTTTGCTTTGGATAATCTCTGACCTAGTATTTAATTTACTGTCTATGATTTTGAAGTTTTATCTATAAAGAAAATGTAATGATACATATAACAACGATATTATATGTATTATATTAATAGTGTGACCAATACTTTTTAGAAATTAAACATTTTTAGGAATTTTAGGGAAACGGTACATGGTGACAAAATTATTTAAAGAATATGTAAATTTTACATTATTTATTTGTCTTTAACATTGATTTTAATGAATATTTAATTTTTAGCAGAATTTAAGCTTCGCAATCTGAGTTTGTTTTTATTTTCTTGGATTCGTTACTCGAATACATACATCTCTACAAATATTATTTCTTTACTAATAATATAAAACTAATGAGTTTGTAAAGTTGAACGCACTAATCTCAGAAACTACTGATGCGAATTGAAACAAAAATTCTGTGTTGCATAGTCTTTTTATCTGAGAAGATTAGACACCAAAAAATGTGTGATTTGCATCACGTCCCACATTTTTACTGTCGGATTTATTTTTTCTCTTGATTTTGGGGGTTAAGCAAGTGCAAGGTTTAAAATAAAAAAGATATCTGTTGTTCGAGAAGCGAGGTGAATTTTGATATTTGATATTAAAACATACGGATTTTTTTAAGTATTTTTGTGAGTACCAATTTGGATTCGACTCCACGTCCTTTAGATAAGCAATTTTATCTTAATGCACATGGCCATGTTGGTCATACTCAGTACCGTATACTTTTGCAATAGAAAAGTATTCACGCTTAGTCATAATTGTTGCTTATTATGTTATTAGAGGCCGTTTTGGCACAGCGGATCAGCGACTGACTGTAACCGCGACGGTAGTCGATTGGGTTCCCACTCGGGGTTAAATTATTTTCGTTTTCATATTATGTTTGAACACGCAATATCTCGAATGTATTTGGACTAAGATCTCTCTGTCATTAATATTTTTAAAATTTTTAGTGTTATTCCACACTTAGGAAAGAAAAAATACTTTTTACAAAATATATATTTTTTTATTAAATCCCGCTTTAAATTTCGATATGTTTTGTTATAAAAAATATCACAAAGAATCCGTAACATTTCTATTAAAGTAGTATATTTAAAATATACGATTTTTTTCCAATAATAATAAATAAGTTATCCCTTCTTCTCTTCTTCTCTGTACTAAGTTTTATTTAGAATCCATACAGTATATTCTTTAAACAGGACGTAAGTCATTCTTTTCTCCCCCAATTCCAAGACATTGGGTATTGAGTAGCGGATTCTAACACGGCATTTTTTTTAACCAAGCTTGAGACAGCCGTGCTTTTTTTCTTTTCTTTTGTTAAGTCAACTTTTACATTGTTTTCTTTGAAAGATATAAAAGAATATAGGAATATGACATTTGGCTGTATATTAATGGTAGATATGTTTAACTTAATTTAAAATACACACATTAAAATGTCTTAAAAACAAATTACTTTGATAATTACTTCAAATTAATTAATTGAAACCGGATATCATTATATGAAATTACATATATTAAGTCTATTATAAACCAGTAATTCCACTATAATATATGAATATATGAAGATATGTCAAAGTTTTTTTTGTACATCTTAAATTTCTCTTTCATCTTGCTGGATGGGGCTACAGTGGGGAGAAAGAAGCGTATGTCTGAAAGCACAACGGTTGTTGGTTTGATTCCCCATAAGGAAAATGAATAGTTTTCATTTCTTCGTTGTGGTAACTAGACAAAGTGGGGTGATGGGTTCCTCCAAACATGAGGAACGGAGTGTCCTAACACTCCCTTATGCTTACCCTTCTATATACGGAATACACTGTAAAGCTAAAAAAATTTATCGGATTGTGGTGTATAATCGGATTTGAATTTATATACCTTAACTAGAAGGCGCGCGCGGCTTCGCCCGCTTATTAGGAGTGAATTCTAAAAGAACCACGAAACACGTGTTCAATAAAATATTTTTAACAGTGTGAAGTTAAATTTTTATAAAAATCGGTGGCAATTTTAAGATTTTTCCATATAAATTTTCAACGCCTTATTTGAACCCTTAGGGAGTGAATTCTTAAAAACCATGAAACACGTGTTCAATGAAATATTTTTAAGAGTTTGAATTTCAAATTTTATAAAAATCGGTACAGATTAAAAAAAAATTCTATACAAACTTTCAACCCCTATTTCATCCCTTTAGGGTCAAATTTTTTCAAATTCCCTTCTTAGTGGATGTCCAGAATATGAAAATAAACATCTGCTCAAATTTCACGTTTCTACCATCAGCGGTTACGGCTCTGCGTGCGTCTTACCTCAGTCAGTCAGCACAAGTCCTTTTATATATATAGATAAACTAGAGGGCGCGCGCGGCTTCGCCCGCTTATTAGTACTGAATTCTAAAAAAAACCACGAAACTCGTATTCAATAAAATATTTTTAACCGTCTGAATTAAAATTTTTATAAAAATCGGTGGCAATTTAAAGATTTTTCCATATAAACTTTCAAGCCCTTATTTGAATCCTCAGGGGGTGAATTCTTAAAAACCATGAAACACGTGGTCAATGAAATATTTTCAAGAGTCTGAATTTCAAATTTTATGAAAATCGGTACAGATTAAAAAAAAATTCCATACAAACTTTCAACCCATATTTCATCCCTTTAGGATTAAAATTTTTCAAATTCCCTTCTTAGTGGATGTCCAGAATATGAAAATAAACATCTGCCCAAATTTCACGTTTTTACCATCAGCGGTTACGGCTCTGCGTGCGTCTTACCTCAGTCAGTCAGCACAAGTCCTTTTATATATATAGATGAATTCGTTCTCTTTTGTCTTTGAGACAATAATTGCGAAATAATTAAATGAAATACCGAACTCTATTTCTCAACAATTACTGTCTTACATGCATATAGCATAGAAGACGGAGGGAGATTAGTGTTAAGACACACTCCGCTCCTACCTCGAGTGGGGATCGAACCCACAAACATGTCGCTGTAACAGTCAAACGCGTGTGCTCCCGCGCCACAGAAGACCACGAATTACTTTTATTTTATTTTTATGAGCTTTTTGCTGTATCTCGCGCACAATGTAGGCAGATCTAACCTAGTGTTGAGACACTAGCCAGAACTCAATGCGGCGCTTTACCTCGACACCAGAGCTAAAATTTGGAACTATAAAATGAAATCAATATTTCATTTTATATTGCATATTTATATTCAATTACATATTTTATATAACTCCAACATCCAAAGGTTCCATGGAAGAGATCGCTTTAAGCGATAAGGTCGCCTTATTATTTTTTAAGTTTGTATGTTGTTTTATTTTTTTTTAAATGTGCAATAAAGTATATTTATTATTTATTATTATGATTTCCTCAAGTGGGGATTGAACCTAAAACCAGTCGGTTTTACAGTCACACTTTGTGCCCCTGCGCCACGACTGGCCTCAGATACTTTATTACAAATATAAATCTGCTTTCCTAAGTTTAAACGTATTAATAGCAATACCTACATACTAACCTGTCCATTCAAAACGATATTGTAGCGTAGCCATTATCCCATAGGTCTATGAACCAATGAGTCACTCACAATGTAAACTTCCGCGCGTTTGACGTTAGAAAGTGTAGGTCCTACTATTACTTTTGTTAAGATTCATTTGAAAAGGCAAAATAAAGAGAGATTTAAAGGCTTAGTGGTTGTGACAGTTTTGTCTCTTTAAAAATGATATATTATTAGTGACTCGTCTTTTTTTTTTGTATTCAACTAAATATAAATATAGAAATAAAATGGCTTTAACATTTTTTTCATTTATATTCATTTTAAAACGAATAACCTTACATCAATAAAACAATTAAATGTTAATTTAAATAAACACAAGCGAAATAACGAACATGTCACAGATAAAAAACTAGATAAAGAACAATAGAGACGTACTGCATAGAGGACTGTCAGTTTTCCCGCGCAAACCGCAGCACTGTCACACCGTGCATACATATATCGGCCATTTTTATTCTGTGCACGCCTCTCAAATGTCCGCCGATTTATTTTCACTCGTGTTCAAATGAAACTCACTTTCTGCTCGGTTTACTCGCTACAAATCTATTTTCTTGAACGAAAACGAAAATGGATGGATTTAAATGAATTTTGAACGGTGTGTGCTATAAGTCTTGTTCGGTTTTGAGGAGTTCTCGTTTCGTTTTTGTGGAAGTACTTGTAATTTGAATTTTAATTTTAATCAGTGATTTTAATTAGTGTTTTCGTTTTTTTTTAAACAACTTTGTCTAACTTAGCTTCACGCTTTATCCCTAGCGAGGTCAGAGAGAACGCAGTGCCAAACGCTACGATCTCTACATATCTCTTTCGCCTAGTCCACTGTCATCAACCTTTATCTAAAACGTTATATTCGAAGCCAGACAGGAACTACTATTAATACACATTCTCTAAATTCTCAACTTTTGGTATATTTTTAAATATATTTTAGTTTTGGATAATGGATTCCAATTGCATTACTTGAGAGCGACGCACCGTGAAATGTTATTTAATTCAAGTTCAGCTTCAAGTCACTTTCTATTTAGCAATATGTAAATAAGAAAGCTTTGATTCAGCATATACAGGATTGAATTAAAGTTATTCGTGTTATTTTTTTTTTATTTTTACACTGTATCCCACATAGTAGCTAGAGGGAACATGGGAATGTTAACACTTCCATTCCATCCCCATTTTCTGCTGAATTCTCGTGGCATTGCGTGTCAAGCGGCGGAACTTAACGCTACGCTTTACTTCGTTACCGTAACCCATACTTTATTGATTTATAAATAAATATATTATACAAAAACATATATTTTGTGTTTGTGTTTTAAAATTTTGACGACGTATAAAATTTAGCAGTAAAATTAGAAAGATTATATCACTACATTTTCAAATAGATATTCCATGAACCGACAATTCCATCTCTTACTATTTGATGCTTCGAATGAATTATCTATATATATAAAAGGACTTGTGCTGACTGACTGAGGTAAGACGCACGCAGAGCCGTAACCGCTGATGGCAGAAACGTGACATTAGGGCAAATGTTTATTTTCATATTCTGGACATCCACTAAGAAGTGAATTTGAAAAATTTTAACCCTAAAGGGATGAAATAGGGGTTGAAAGTTTGTATGGAATTTTTTTTTTATCTGCACCGATTTTTATAAAATTTGAAATTCAGACTCTTAAAAATATTTCATTGAACACGTGTTTTATGGTTTTTAAGAATTCACCCCCTAAGGGTTCAAATAAGGGGTTGAAAGATTATATGGAAAAATCTTTAAATTGCCACCGATTTTTATAAAAAAATAAATTCAGACTGTTAAAAATATTTTATTGAACACGTGTTTCGTGGTTTTTTTAGAATTCACTCCTAATACGCGGGCGAAGCCGCGCGCGGCCTCTAGTTTTAGATAAAAGTAGGTACTTTCCATGCATTTAGGTTTTAGAATGGCACAATTGCACTAGATGCAACAGAATATAAATATTTCTAAAGAATATCCGCTGACAGATTGCTCGGTGGATGCCAACTGGGTCGACTTTTCTAAGTCCACGTGAACAACGATATGTTTTATTCGCGATATAGTGATACTGTGAATTGCATGTAAAATCTTGTTGGAATTTTGTTTGTCACTCTCTCTCTCTCTCTCTCTCTGCTCTATATTGTGGTAAGTGGTGATCCGAGCGCGGGTTCGCCCGCTTATTATATTATAGCCAAATATTCACATTTATAATTTTAATATTATGTGAAACAGAGTGTCTTAACACTAAGTTCCTTCTGATTGCTCGTGATTGCTGATTCTTGTTATATTAGTAGGGTGTAATGCTCAAAATCGAAGAGCTTTCTAACGTAAATGCATGCGTGCGTTGCGATATGAAACCTTTTTCTTTAACTTCTCACGTAGTCCATGTATAGAAGGATGGGCAGGGAAAACCTAGTATCCCTATAGACACCCCTTTCCCCACCGATCAATTTTCGAGACATTCCATGATGACAGTACTCGTTGTAGCGCTTTGTCTTGTTACCAGAACTAGAAAATAACTATGCTAATTAATAATTCTTAATATAATTTTTTATTGAACCGACTCATAAAAAAGACATAAATAAACAAAAAAAATACTAAAACTTCAATGACTTTCAATGTGTTCATTCTAGGAACTTTTTAAAATGTAAATGTTTAATAAACTTGTCAAAATTATCTCTTTTATTTATCTGTTTATCAACAAAGTATTTATGTACATTTATAATCTGTGTAACTTTCTTTAACAGTTAATTACCATAGATAATAAATTTAAAAAGTCTTAAAAAAGGGCGAATGGGCAGTAAATGCCCATTTTATTAGCAGTCTCGGACTGTTCTGGGAACAACTTCCGTGTTGTTGCGGTTTTAATTAGATTTTTCTTCGAAAGTTTGTTCTGTTGTAATTATAGACAGGTTTCAAAACACACACTTATGTATATGTGTAAGTTTAAAATTAAAAGTCCTAAATTCACAGGAGGATTTGAACCCGCACTTATTGAAATGAGTGAAGAGAGAAAGCCATTATGGCGCAGTGGGAGTGCAATCAAAGCGTTTTCATAAAAACACGACATTTGCGATGTTTTTGATTTCGAATCGCTCCGGTGGACAAAGCGCGGCGTTTAGTTCCGTCCTCTAAACACAGCGTTTTAACATTAAGTTCGATGTATGTACCCTACTACGAGAAAAGCTGAAAGAACAAAATGTTTAAAATGCAATTGTTTGCATTTCTACAGTTCTTACAACTTGTGTTGCCAGTACATAAATACTCATAGATTTTTTATATTAAAATATGAAAACGAGTCAAATACGCCCGCGTCCTGAAATAAGTAAATAAATCTTCATTTCACTCACTTTAGAGAAACTAAATTAGGTTTTATATGAAATTACATACATACATATATTATAAAGATTTTTCTATGAATTTTGCGTGGAGGTTTTATATTTTCTACTACTGTAAGACAAACCGCGCCGTTAAGTTAAAAACTTAGGCCCGCTTATAAACCGCTCTCAATTCTGAGATCGATCTTAAGATGCGGTTTTCTTTCATAGATTATACATACGGGCCGCAGTGTCTTAACACTATGCTTTCCCTGCCTATACAGAGAAATTATGCTTAGAAAAATAATATCCAATCACATATTCTTCTCGTTGTTCTTTGAAAATATATGAAATGAAATTCACCTTATAAATAAAATTTCAAAATCGATGAACACATATACTTTAATTGAAAAAGCAATAATTTTTAATTAATATAAATTATATTTACCAAAAAAAATATTCTTATCAAATTAAAATCGTGAACGTTAAACTTATTCACAGTATGAAATATTATTGCATTATATTTTTTTTTATTAAAAATCTTTATTTATCTGTATTTATAACTCTACGCTGTATTCCGCATATACGGACGGAAAGGGAGAGACCTAGTGTTAAGTCACTTCTTTCCCTACTCCCTGACAAATTTTCGAGACATTGCTTTTTTGAATTAATTGACGGAACTCAACGCTGCGCTTCGCCATATCACCACAGCCCCCAACTGAGCTTATAATCAGCTTTTACATTAGAACCTATTATATTCCATAATAAACAATAAAATAGTACATACTTTATCAAATTAGGCCAATCGTGGCGCAGAGGCACATAGCGTGACTGCAAAATCGATTGGTAGTGGGTTCGATCCCATTCGAAGACATGAAATATTTATTTAAATTTATATTTTCATTTCTTCGCTCTGGTATCGAGGCAAAGCGCGGCGTTGAGTTCCGCCACTAAACACGCAATGCCTCCAGATTTCGACGGAAAGCGAGGAATGGAGTGTATTAACAGTAGGTTCCCTCTGCTACACTGCTGCGTGCGGGATACAGCGTGAAGCTGAAAAAAAAGCAAATAAATATTAATAATATGGTTTTACCATCGTTTAAGGATCTCTAAAAACAGGTATATTTTTAACGGCTCTTATTTATCATTACTTATCAAAGTGTATGTCATTAACATAAGTGTTCGCAAAAAAACCGAATTATAACAGCACCGTGTTCCCTTAATGATGTAATTATAATAATTAATTGGGAAAATATATGAATATCATTAATCATTTATCATTAATACATACATCATTTAAACATTTTTTTTATGTTATTTAGAAATGTATGTTTGATATTTGTATGAGATTTTGGTTTGGGATTGGTTATTACTGTAAAGTGGTTGTGGGTTCGATCCCTACTCGAGGAAATGAAATATTTATTTATCTGTTTCTTCGCTCTTGTGTCGAGACAAAGCGCGGCGTTGATATCCGCCCCTCAACACACAATGCCTCCAGAATTCGGCGGAAAGTGCGGAACAGAGTGTCTTGACATTAAGTTCTCTCTGCCTTCCCTGCTGTTTGCGGGATATAGCGTGAAGCTGATTTATTTATCATTTAAATATTTTTTGTTATTTTGAAATTTATATTTGATAATTGTATGAGGGTTTAGTTTGGAATTGGTTTCTACTTAATCAAAGGTAGTGGGTTCCGTTTCTATGCAATACATTTAGTTATTCAATAAGTACCTAATGATTTATAATTGTTTTTTTTTTTTTCATTAATGCAAAAATTGTTTTATAGCAGTATCTACTCTAAAGAAGTATTGTGATAAATCACTAAAAAGAATGACAAAACTGCGTCGCCATATAAAACTAAAAAGCACAACCAAAAGAAAACTTAAAAAATAGAGTTAAATTTACAGTAAAATACAAAATTAAAAGAAATCTAAATCATTTTCATAAGAATTACATTATGTGAGTAAACAAATAAATACCTGAGAACGTAGAAGAAAATATTATTTATTATTTCGTAGTTCAAACGAAGGAAAACTTAAATTACCTCAGAGTATAATTTATTCGACTTCCGCTAAGGAACTGGGAATCTCATTTATGTACAGGTTCAAAAATATACAGGAATTTAGAGTGTCTTAAAATATTTTTAATGTTTTGCCGCAAAAAAATATTTTAATGTATGAAATAAGTAAAACGAGTACGTTTTACTTATTTCTTTCTCATTTCTCAGAGTTGTCCTTCATATAAGAATATGTATATTTTTTAGATTTTTCTAAAACACATATAAAAATATGAAAGTGATAGAATTTGAACCCCTCACCTCTTGGAAATCGAATCCAAACGCTCTAACTCATGCTTAATTCTTTATTGGTATGGCTTGGTAAGTATGTTTCTTAACATTTTAAGTGTTTTTTTTTGTCTGTTAAGAGGCGGGACTAAACGTTGTGTTTTGTCTTTCCCGAATACTAGATGAAAATCATTTAGATTTATTCATTCCTAGAGAAGATCAAATACGCAACCATCGCCGCCGCTAGGATTTCGCTAGGTCGTTACGGCTAATATAAATATGGCAATATTAAATGAATTTCATATAAAATATAATAGTTTTTAATTAAACTTTACCGGAGATAGATAAAACTTTTCTAAAATAACATTGCTTAAATATCCACCTGGCCAAGAGTTGTGCTTCTTTTCATTTACTATGTTTTATTATAATACATTCGTTTCGAATCCCATTGAAGAGAATTAATAATAGCTTCACGCTGTATCCTGCTGTAATACACAGCAGGGTAAGCAGAGGGAACCTAGTGTTAAGACATACCGTTTCCCACTTTCCACCGTTTATTAAATGTTTAATACTTTCATATCTTCACTCTGGTGACGAGGCAAAACGCGACACTTTACAAGATTATTATTTATAATATTTTTATAGCTAACCAAGACAAAACGCGGCGTTGAGCTCCGCCACTCAACACGAAATTTAGACGGATCCCTCTCTAAAAGTCGATTGATATGTACTAAAATTAATTCGAAAGATTTCAACGTACGTCCGCGGGTAATGATTTCTATTCGTTTTATAACTATTTAAAGATATTCTAATATGGCAATATAAAGAAAATTTAATATCCTAGCTGTAAATTTCATATAAATATAACTAAGAACAGGTAGAGGTATTTCGCAATAAACCCGGCGTCTATTTACAGAGGTAGGCAAAACGGGACGAGCGACGCCCGCCTCGCCAGATATAGTCTTTTAGTTTATTTTATCTTTTCCTATCTTTCTGTCTATCTATCTATCTATTAATAATTCTGTATATTATTAAGTGGAAGAGTTTGTTTGGTTGATCGCGCTAATCTCAGAAACTGCTGGTTGGATTTGAAAAATTAATAATGTTATTGTATAACATATGCGTTTATTTAGCGTAGGTATTCATATCTGATATAGGTAAACATTGTTGTGTATAGTAATATACTACAATTCTTGAGGCACTGCGTGCTTAGTGACGGAGCTCAACGCCGCGTTTTGCCTAGTTACCACAGCGGTAAAATAAAAATATTAGATATTTGATTTTCTTCGAGTGGGAATCTACCCTACCCTAAATAAACACGTCGCGTTTACAATCGCACACTTGTGCCACCGTGCCAGGACTGGCCTTATATTTTTTAAATAAAACTATTTTAACCGGATTAATTGCGTATATTTTACTACGGGTTTATTTACTACGGGTAGTCTACCCGTGACCACGGACTACTGCAAAGTGTTCGAAACGTCGGGTTTCCAAAAATGTATAAACATACAAAATATACGCGATTAATCCGGTTAAAATAGTTTTATTTAAAATGTGTAATAATCGTGAAAATCAAAGAACTTATTATGGCCTTATATTTTTATATTTAAAAATAAATTAAATCAGTTTCACGCTATATCTCGCACACAGTAGGATAGGCAGAGGAAACCTAGTGTTAAGACACTCCGTTGCCCACTTGCCGCCGTGTTCTGGAGGCATTGCGTGTTGAGTGGTCGAACTCAACGCCGCGCTTTGTCTCAACGCCAGAGCGAAGAAATGGAAATATAAATGTAAATAAATATCTCATCTCCTCGAGTGGGAATCGAAGCCATAACCAGTCGATTTTACAGTCACACTTTGTGCCCCTGCGCCACGACTGGCCTCATATTTTTCATATAATTTAGATATAATATAATAATAAGCTTAAACAAGCGAAGCCGCGCTAAGGTTATTAGTATAAATATAACTTTAAAGTCAAAATAACATCTAAACTCAAGATCTCACTCTAAGTTATATGCATAATACAAACACTAAGACGAATCAACGCGAGCTCCCTGACCGCGGTGCTGGGCGGTTGCCAACGATATTAATTCGGATTTGAATCTGTTTTTACCGCTCGTTTTGGTATTTAACCCTTTACTTGGCAAGAACTAAAAATATGAAAAAAAAGGAAATTATTGATAAATTTTGTTTAATTTATGAATGGACAACTTGAGAAAAATAAAAATAAAAATCTAGGTATCCTAGGTTTCGAGAAAACTTAAGTACATCACAATGTACACTGCCAATTTTACAGAAATATTATAAATAAATTGTTTGTACATTTTGGTGTACACTACCAAGGACATAATGAATTACATTATTCAGGTTATTATAAATTTATTTCAAAAAAAGGAGGAAATATTTAAATTATTCTTTATTATTTTAGGTGAAAATTACGAAAGCAATTACGTTTTATTTTTCCCACAACAAAACACAAATGTACGTTACATTTTATACAGTAGACAGATGTTCTTCCACTCTTACAATATTTGCAACGCATTGTTTCATTACCTGCTTCTGGAAGATGACCTGTGTTATCAAATCTGACGCTATCAGTTGGTCGGACTGAGACTGGTTTATGGATTTTCAGATTCTCGCCTATATCGTCTGTAACGTTTTGGTTTGTTCCTATTCTATTAGACTTAGACAACCCATCAAACAATTCAAATCTGAAATCTTTCAATGAAGTCTTCTTCCCATCTCTTCTATGTAGGAGCCAAGCGTTATTTATACACATATCAACAAGTTGTGAAAATATTCCCAAGTACCAACGGTGACTTTTGAAGGGAGTTCTATATAACGATATCAACATATCTGCTAAATCGACCCCTCCCATATGTTTGTTGTAATGTTTGACCACTTGAGGACATTCTACATCTACTTTCTTTTTCTCATCCTTATCGTATCGTTTGATTGTTTCTAAGGGGTACGAGTCTATGTAGGTGCTAATAAGTGTAACCACTTTATTGTCGTTCCACTTTACGACTGCCAACTTATTCTTTTTGCAAACCACCTGGGCGCTAGAACCGCGTTTCTTCTTTTTTAATTGTTTGTCAGTTGGCAATAACTCTTGACAGCCTCTGAGACGATTAGTCCTTATTGTTCCTAGACTAAGGATCCCGTATTCTTCCCGCAGAATATATGTTAGTTCAGGCGACATAAAAAAGTTATCAGCATACACAATGGCCGGCTTTTTCTTTATAGTTTGACACAATGCAAGCACTACCATACCTCCTAAACCAATTGTAGCTTCTTTCTCTGAAAAAGTCAGTCCACGAAAGGTATCGTCGCCACCATACAGAATAAAATCGTAGATGATACCCGAAACACCCGCACGGACAAAATTCTTAAACCCCCATTTCTTAGGTTTCATTTTTACGTACTGCTTTCGTTTACCTGCTTTACGACCTTTATAAGGTATCATCATCTCGTCAATGGAATATTTTCCTTCTTCTTCAATTTTCAGAAAATTTTTGCGTATTTTCTCCATTAGGGGGCGAATCTTGAAATAACGGTCTGAATCTTCCAAAGTATTATCAACAAAATGAATATATCGACGTATTTGTTGATACTTTTTGAGAGGCATAAGATCAGCAATGAGAGGGTATCTTGTTTTTCTTGCCCAATAGTCAGTATAAGCTGGCATCTGTACTATACCCATCATGATTTGAATGGCCAGGAAGCTTTTAATCTCATCTTCTGTCAGCTGAATAGATCGACCTAGTTGTCATAGTTCATTTTTAGTATTTTAGTGCGTTATTGGCAACGTGCAGTGCAGTGTACATACATTTGTTTCAACCAAAATCGGCCATAAAAATTGAGACAGTAACGCATAAAACCACTTTTTGAGTAATACATAGTTTTTAGATCAAATAACACACCATTTTTTATTAGTTTTTGAGCTAAAAAGTAATTTATAACGCAAAAACTTACCCGGGTCCCGCCAACACTTTGTTGTTTCGAAGCCATTTTGAATTTGACATGTGTTGTTCAGTGTTGCAACAACGAAAATATTTTTCTACTAATTCTAAATTATTTAGTAATATTTTTAATAAAAACAAAACAAAAAAATATTATTATTTAACCAGTAAATTTTTTTTGAAATGTATGTACAGTCTAATGTACCTTACCAAGTTAAGGGTTAAGCAAATTTTGTGATATATCGTTTTATTTTATTTTGTTTAAAGTGTTTTTATAATTTAATAGCTGATCTAATTTATATTTTTTTAATAAATTTAAAAAGTCAAGTCAATTTCAAGTATAATATTTAGGAAACATATGTGTGAGTTTTAACGGAATTCGGACCCACACTTGTTGGAGGCCGCTCTAGCCTTTTAGCTAGTTAAGTCAAACTAACTTTTGACTCCAAAAGACTATCTAAGAATAATCATTTGGCAGGAGACATGGCGCAGGGGTGCGACTGTTAGCGCGGAATAAAATATTTCCTTTCTTTTTTGACAATTTTAATATTAACCAGAAAATCACGATGTTGAGTTCCATCACTCAAAACGAAGAAATTAAGTAATTACTCAAATAATCAGTTATACTCTGGATTTTGTTTTAATAGAAGGATGATTTTCAATACGCCCATATTTGTGCGCACTAAAACATGACCTATATCCTTTCTTTAATAATATTTTCTTTTCTTCGCTCTAATAACCAGACAAATCGCGGCGCTGAGTTCCGCCACTCAACACGAAATGATGCGAGAATTCGACGGAAATTAAATAATTAGTCAAATAATCAATTGTACTCTGGATTTTATTATAAGAGAAGGATGATTTTCAATACGCCCACATTTTTGCGCATTAAAAACAAGACTTTTATATCCTTAATTGCACAGCGCCGCGCTTTATCCAATTAAAAGACCAAAAATACGGAAGTAATGCTTCCCGAGCGAGAATCGAACCCTAAACCATCGAGCTTACACACAAACGCTATACCGCTGCGCCACAGCCACAAACTACCACTACCACTAACTAAATTATATGTAAAACAACCAAAACGAAATTCCACACGAAACAAAAAAAAAACTTAGCAAAATCATATTTTAAAGTGAAAATGAGTCTCCACTGCAAGTAGCGAGTTCAAATCTAATTTAAAATGCTCCAAAGTGTAAATACCGGTTACCACGAACGGGCGGTCACAGTAATACCGGTATTTCGCACTTTAAATAACTCGCGTCCGGTTTAACTAAATCGTCACTCTTGAACGTGGTATAGTTATATGTATATTTTAGTTATAATATGTGAAATGTAGATTATTTTAGTTATAATTTCATTTAGTTTTGGGGTTGAAATAGAAAAATGTAGTTATGTATGTAAATGTTGGATGTTTTTCTGTGGGTAGTGGCTTTTGGTCTTTATTTTAGTGATTAAAATCTCCGTTCTTGTATTGTAGCCATAAAGAAGATAGAAAGAAGAAGAAGAAGGCTTTCCACCAAATTTTGTGGGAGTTAATTATTATAACTTTCTTGCTGGTCATTATCCAAGTAGAATTCGAACTCAGAACCGTGGTGTTCACAGTCGCATACAGCACTACTGCGCCACGACGGTCTCGTAGATTTTCATAATTTTATATAAATTTATTTCTTATAGAAAAGAAAAAAAAACGATTTAAACCTCCATAACTTTTTTAGATTTTCCGTAGACTAGTACATAGTACATACTAGTACGTAGCCCTCGCTTCTACTTCTTAAATAATATAACGAATCTTCACTCACTGTTTAAATCACCTACGTTCACATGTCAATTTGTCTTCTATACGAACCGAATAAATAATTCAAATCAAGTAGAAAATAACTTCAAAAGTAATATAAGTCGATAAAATCTTGTAAATTTTTAATAATATAAAAATTCTATTAGAAATTGATATTTATTATAATACGTATGTCGAATTGAGGCCATTATTGTACAGTGGGACAGCTTCTAACTGTACTTGTAGGTTCGATTCCTACTTAAGGAAATTATTTTAATTATCTAGCTTTGATACAGCGCGGCGTTGAGTTCCGCCACCCCTGTTTTAATGTTTTCATTTTCATGATGTTTGGTATTGATTGAACTAGTTACTACCACTAATTGCTACCCTTCAATGGATATGAACTCACGTCATTTATATATATTCCACTTTCGTTATTATGACGTCAAAGTATTAAATAATAGATAGGTTTTATCAATTTTAATATCACAGTTTTATGTTCTACTGGCGGATTCGACACGCTGTTATTAAAGAACTGAATTGAAATTATAACTAATAATATATGTTTTTATAGCTTCACGCTGTATCGCGCACATAGCAGGGCGGCAGAGGGAACCTGGGAACATAGTGTTAAGACACTCCCGCCCCATCAACACACTTATGTTGCCCAATAGGGACTGAGTTCTGGAGGCACTTCATTTTGCCACGATACCAGAGCGAGGAAACGAAAATATAAAATTTGCTCGTGTAGGTATCGAACCCACGACTAGTCGCGTTAACAGTCACACACTTGTGCCCTTGCGCCACGACTGACTTTATTAATATTAATAATATTATTATTATACAAATCTGACAATACATTCGAAACCTTGATATAATCGTGAGGAACAACTCCCTTATACTACATTCCCTACATGCTTTTTACATTAAGCTATTTGTTAAGCATTACGAGTTATTTTGATAATAAAATACTATGAAACGTATTTAGATATGATTGATTATTATTTGACTTTCTTCACGCATTTTCTCGGCGTTCTCGGCTTCAGCGGGATAGTCAGGCCGTAAGTGCTTAGGCACTACGTTTGTCGAGTTTTTTTTCTGAACGAAGTAGGGAAATGACAATTATTTTATTTAAATTATTAAATTTGTCATTCCCCCGACGGATATCGAAGCTGCAATCGTCGCGATTATCATTAAACATTGTTCCACTGTGCAACGATGGCTTTAGCTTTTTATGTTACTTGATCTTTAGCTTCACACTGTATGTACGGGAACATAGCAGGGTAGGCAGAGGAAACTTTGAAGAAAGGCCCCGTTCCCATTAAATTTTTATACTTCCTCAAACTCTTCGACATCCTTAATTTTTGAGGCACTGCGTGTGGTGGAACTCAACGCCGCTATTTGCCTTGTTACCAGAGCAGAAATGAAAAAATTAAACAATTCCTTAAGGCCAGTCGTGGCGCAGCGGCACGAGGTGTGACTGTAAAACCGACTGGTTATGGGTTCGACCCCACTCGAGGAAATGAAATATTTACTTAAATTTATATTTCCATTTCTTCGCTCTACGCGGCGTCGAGTTCTGCCACTCAACACGCAATGCCTCCAGAATTCGGCAGAAAGTGCGAACTGTTGTGTGCGGGATATAGCGTGAAGCTGATTTAATTTATTTTTTTAATTTTTAAACATTTCCTTCTCCCGAGTGCGACTCGAACCCACAACCGTCGCGTTTACAGTCACACCCCATAATAAAACATTGTCACACTGTACCACGATGGCTTCAATTTTTTTTTGTTTAACTAATTAAATAGATTCAAATTTCAAATATACAATAGGAAAATACTTGTTCGTACTTTCTTAAATGCCTTTAACCTCTTGTCTAATTCTATTCAAGTGACATTTAACGATTTAACGCTTCTTATATTTAACTTTTACAATTTAACCAAGGTTAGTATTTATTATTTATTTTAAAATAAAATTAAATAAATTAGCTTCACGCTGTATCCCGCACACAGCAGGATAGGCAGATGGAACCTAGTGTTAAGACACTACAATTCTTAAGGCAAGTTAAAATTCTTAAGTGGCAGAACTCGACGCCGCGCTTAACCTAGGCACCAGAGCGAAGAAATGGAAATATAAATTTAAGTAAATATTTCATCTCCTCGAGTGGGGATCGAACCCACAACCAGTCGGTTTTGCAGTCACACCTCGTGCCGCTGCGCCACGACCGGCCTCAACTTATTTTATTTTTAAATATATAACTGCGCGGTTGTATATCTTACATATGGCGCTGGTCACACCTTCAATTCCATAGGTTGAAGAGATTTAATAGTTAATAAAAAAATAGTCATAATTTCTGAGATTAGTCCGTTCAACCAAAAAAGTTCAGATTTATAAGCATACTAACATTATAAATGTGAATGTAAGTTTGTTTGTTACGCTTTCACGCCAAAACAACTCAACTGATCATAATATAATTTTGTACACATATTCTTAGAGTTATTAGAAACGATATAGAATTTATATTATAATTATTTATTTTAGTTATTTTTCTTTGACTATAATAAAAAAATAAATTTAAGCGAGTGAAGCCACATTTAATTCTCTACTATTAATATAGATTTGATATTGACATTCTGTAATGAAACCATGTTATACGAAAACATGTTGCAACCTTAGGTTACACAACCCAAAAAATCTGATATAAACCTTAAAAGTAATAAAATCCTTATAAGTCAATGTCTTTAGCAATTTACATACACCTCATGATGTGTCAGACATTATACCAAAGCAAAACCTATAAAATTATATTACTTATTACTTTAGATAACATCTGTGATGACGAAAGTGAAAAAATATTATGTAAACTTCGATATAAATTGAATTTCTTAATAACATTACCAAAATTTTACTAAGAACAATAATAAATTAAAATGTTTTACAATAAGTGAATAAAGTGAAATTTCGTAAAAATGCATCTCACAGCTGACTTATCTCCCGAGATCAGCTATGAAGTTGGGAAGCTGGAGATATCGAAGGAGACTGAGATGCTCTATTATGAGTTGATGAGAGCATTGGAAGAAGAAGAAACGGTAGGTGGTGGTGATTTTGGTTTTAAATTGATTTGTCTTTCTCTTTCTCTTTTTTATCTTTTTTGTAGTTTTAAGCTGTATTCCGTACCTAGAGAACCTGGGATCCTAGTGTTAAGACACTCCGTTTTCATTCCAAGACACTCCCTTCTGTAGGTACTCCATTTTCCCCCTAATCCTGGTGCCTTTGCGACATGAGTGGCGAATCAACGTCGTCCTTTGCCACAACCATTGCAGGATACAGCGTGAAACTAAAAAAAAGTTAAAAATAAATTGATATAACACTGTTTACTTAACTAAAGTATATGTACATACCATATATTTTGCTTTGTAATATGTACTGTTGAAATTTGATTAGAAGCTGCTATATAATACTATGCCACGATAGCCCTTAAATGAATTATCTTGAATATTCCCCTGGCACTGCGTTATAGAGTTATAGATAGGTTCTTATAGTCCTAGCCTAACTCTGCTTTACGGTTTGTGTATAACAAGGGAAGTAGAGGGAACCTAATGTTAAGACACACCAATCATCAATTTCTGCCCAATTTTATAAGTTCCGTCCAAGTCGAGTCTATGTATATATATCGTTATTAAATAAATATAAATATTAAATTAAACGAAGTCAGTCGTGGCGCAGGGGCACAAGCGTGTGTTTGTAAATGCGACAGGTTGTGGGTTCGAGTCCCACCTAAGGAAATAAAATATTTAATATTTTTATTTCTTTGCTCTGGTGACATGGCAAAGTGCGGCGTTGATTTCCGCCACTCAACACGAAATGTTTCTAACATACGGCGAAAAATGGGAAACAGAGTGTCTTAACATTCCCTCTTAAGGTTCCCTCTACCTTCTCTGCAGTGTGAAGAAAAAAAAAACGAACCTGCTTAAAAGGTTATCAACAAAAGCAGTTTTACAAATAAGTTTCTTTTGTTTTTTTATATGAACCCGTTCGTGTGAAAGAAGGAGATCACATTTTTTAGTCCCGTTTTTTGCATAAACCTGTCTTATGAATAAATTGTGAGGTTCGAGACGACCTCGAAACAGGTTGTTTCATTTAAAATACTTATATTATTATAATATAGACCGTTATACGTTTTGTTATATGGTTCGTTAAAATGGTAATAGCTGTCTGTTTTACATTACCTGGCTGTAAAGGCGATGGTTGTGGGTTCAATTCCTGAGCGGAGAATGAATTATTTTCATTTCCTTATTCTGGTGACAAGATAGAAGGCGTTGAGTTCTGTCACTCACATGCATGAAGCTAAAAAACTAAAAAAAAAACAAAAGTCGCCCACTAGATTAAATGTGGAAATGGAATAGTGGAAAGGATCTACTCGTAGAGTGCAGAAGTAATTAATATAATTTAAATACATCTCCTAAATCTTACATGAGCATAAAGCGGGAAAAAAACAGACCACTCATCCTTACTTTTTTTTTAGCATAGAACAGCGTAGAACGAAACCTAGTATTAAGACACTCGCTTTCCCTCGACACCAGAGCGAAGAAAAGAAAATCTTAAATATTTAATTCCCTCGAGTGCGGATCGAATCCACAACCTATCGCGTTTGCGACAAAACCACGAGCTTGTGCCACTGCGCCACGACTGGCATCACCAATCAAGTAACCTACACCAAAATACGATAAATGTCTCTACATTATTATATTTATGCATAATGACTCAGTGGCCAACGTACCAGTTTTTATATCGTGGGGTCAATACTTTTGAAACAAAAACATAATAGAGTGTATATATAACATTATGTTTTGTATTTTTAACGTTTTCAAAGTGTTATATTTACACTTTTGTTTGACGGTTGAATAACAATGGCTAAATTATCACGCCTGATCTCTGTTCCATATGCTAAGGTTTTTTTGTTTAGTTTCATGCTGTATCACACTCCGTTCCCATTAGGACACTTCCGTTCCCCAATTTCCGCCGAATTCTGGAGGCATTGCATGTTGAGTCGCGGAACTGAACGCCGCTGTTTGTCTTAACACCAGAGCGAGGCTATAACTTGTTGCATTTGCAGCGTGTGCCACTATGTTCAGGCCATATTATTAAACATAGTATGTATGTGTACATACATTTTTGCACACGGAGATTTGAAAGGGTGTTATTTTTGGTAAGTTTCCTTCTGCTTACTGTACTATGCGGGAGAAACTATGAATTAGCTTTTTTATCTTTTAAACTTTAACGAATTATTCCAATCACGCAATGCCTCGAAATCAAAGAGGCTTTAGTGAAGAATGTAGTGTCTTGACACTAGATTCTCTCCGTCTATCCCGCTGATTGCGGGATACAGCGTGAAGCTAAACACGTATTAAGAAATTGAATAATACCCAATACAAAGCCGTTTCTAACTGTCCATTCCGTTTATTTGGTCGACAACTAATGAAGCGCACGCCAACTTCGCTAAAGTAAACATTTGATTTGAAGACATCCAAGTTATTTTCTATTTATATTTGCTTTGGTTAGAAATTGTTGTTGTTATTTACTGTTCTATTATTATATTCAAGATTTTTGTTGAAATTTTTACTTTATTTATATTTAGTTTACTCAGCAAAGCATTGCGCGGCGTTGAGTTCCGCCACTTAACACGCAATGCCTCCAGAATTCAGCGGAAAGTGAGGAATAGAGTGTCTTAACACTAGATTCCTTTGTCTACCCTGCTGTATGCGGGATATAGGAAGTAATATGTGATTTCGATACAATTAGGTGCGTTTTAATTTGAATATTTTTAACCTGTCCCAATTTAAAATAATTTTAACTCTAAATAATGTTTATCTTTATATCCAAAGTATAAGACTAAAGACGTAATTTTGTTAAAGAACAAAAAATATGAAAAAAAATCTAATATTTAACGTTTATTCTAAAAGTAAAATGAAGAAAATTATGTTTAAATTATGAAATTCTCTGGTCTGTTGAATGTCATACAACACGTAATATAAACAATACAACGCGAAATGTCACACGAATTTGAACAGAAACGGAAGTGTTGTGTCACTAAGTTATCTATGGCAATAACAAATCAAAAATAATAAAACTAAATAAATATATAGGTCTATAGTATGTATATAGGCCGTCGTGGCCTAGTGGGATAAGCGTGTGATTGTAAACGCGACGGCTGTGGGTTCGATTCCCTCTGATCAATCATTGTCATGTCCTCATTCTGGTAACAAGACGGAACGTAGCGTTGAATTTCAGCACTCAACACGCAATGCCTCGAAAATACGACGGCAAGTGGGGAGCGGAGATTAGCACTAGGTTCCCTCTGCCCACCCTGCTATGCGAGAACAGCATGAAACTGAAAAAAAAATATAAAAAATATACGCTTATAAATAAAAGCTACTACACTCACTTCTTACTACTATTATTATAAAAAAAAACTGTCATACAAATGATTTGACAATTTTCCGTCATACAACATTAAACGTCTATGATCAAATATTTTTTTGCCCACACATCCGCCATATCAAATAACATAAAAGGGTTCCCACGGCGATCCCTCTCATCGATTCTTGTCTATTTTTTACTATATTTCGCGAGAGGGTTTCGTTTACATGATCCTTGAATGTAAAACATGCTTGAGATGTGGTTGTGTGGTGAAAAAAATATGGGTGACTGTGTATGGTGATATCATACATATTTTTTAGTATAGAAAATAACTCAATTCTTCTAGGTTGCCTCTGCCTACATTACTGTGTGCGGGATACAGCGTGAAGCTGATTTATTTTTTTTTATGTTGAACATTTACTTAATAATTTTAAAAAAATGCGAGTGGAACACATACCTTATTTTCTTTAAAGATAAATAGTTATGTGATAAAACAAATAATTAGTTAATATTAATAGTAAATACTTATATCAATTTAAGTGTCAATACTGTATTATAAATATAGAAATAATCAGTTCAAGCACTTTTAGTAGCACAATAACTCTGGTCCTAGAGATTAACTATTTTCATTTTGAAATTTTTTGTTGAATGGCGGAATTGAACGCGCTACCTTAGAAGCGAAGAAAGAGCAAAAAAAATAATTAATTAATTTTTTCCCCGAGAAATCCTTGAGAAATCGAACCCCCAACTTTACAGTATTTACACTAACTTTGAAGACTTTACAGTCTTAAACGAAAACAGCGTATTCCCCCTAATAGAATTCAACACAACAACACAAATACTTATCAAAGAACGCTCCACTGCGCCACAATAGCGTTATAACCTTAGCTTTTCTTAATAAACGAGATGAATGCAAAATTATACGCGTCAAAATTGAATGTTATTGTGTAAAGCTATATTATAAAGCTATATATGCTATACTATACTATATTTATGGATGCGATGGAGTACTTACGTGGAAGCATAATTAAATTTCATTTCAGTATTTGTTCTCTGGATGTTGTATGACGATTTAAATTAAGAGCTGACGCGGTGTGTTAGAGAAAAAGTTTTTCTACATATTTGTTTTTCTTTAAGGTTCACCTTTTGTTTGTTATATTGTGACATGAATATTGGAAAAAATCAATAAAATACTTATTAAGAAAACGTATAAAAATTTGAACGTAACGGGATTTGAACCCGCGCTTCTTTAGAAATCGTCCAAGCGCTCACACCATTCCAGTTAGTCAAAGCGCTTGGACGGTTTTCAAATTAAAAGGGTTTCTTAATAAGTATTTTTCTTTCTTAAGTATGAAATAACACTTTAAAAATGTTAAAACTTCAGTAAATTTCAAAATTATAGTCTATATTTTTCCTAACCTAGCCTAGTGTTAAGACGCTCTGTTTCGGTTAAGAAACATCCGTTCCCCACATACCACCGAATTCTAGAGGCATTGCGTATTTTGTCCAAGACGCGCGACGCAGGTTCAAATCCCGTTTGTTTGTTGTGTTTAATATTTTTTTTTAATATTTTTTAAGAAAGTATTTGTCATCAACCTCTTCTTCCTTCGAGTGTCCTCATGCGTTTTATATGACCTTACTCCATTGCTATCGATACTGTGTTCTAGAAGGTCGATAGAGGTCCACTTGCCTTTTTAAAACAAAAAAAAAAAAAAATCAGTTTCACCTGTATCCCGTTCACAGCAGGGTCGGCAGAGGGAACCTAGTGTTAAGACACTCCGTTCACCACTTTCTGCCGAATTCTGGAGGCATTGCGTGTTGAGTGGCAGAACTCAACCAACTTGGAACTTGCCTTTTTTATAATTAAAATTTAAATTTAAGAGTGTGCCAATAGTAAAATCTTATTTAAACTTACCTTAGCTATACCTATATGTATGTTCATCTTAATCTCCATATTTGGAAAATCAAGATGTTTCGTCTTACTAACATCAGACATTACAAACGTTAATTATAATCATATATGGGCATTAGTTTAATGATCAACAATAATTAAGCTACTCACCAATACTTTTTAGTATATACTAAGAATTTTTAGAAATACATATTAGTATTATACATGTATATCAACAAACAGTGTGGGTTTGAATCTCTTTCCTAGAAATTATTATATTAAAATATAATGTTGAGGCCAGTAGTGGCGAAGGGGCACAAAGTGTGACTGTAAAACCGACAGGTTGTGGGTTCGATCCCCACTCGAGGAGATGAAATATTTACTTAATTTATATTTCCTTTACTTCGCTCTAGTGTCGAGGCAAACCGCGGCGTTGAGCTCTGCCACTCAACACGCAATACCTTCAGAATCCGGCAGAAAGTGGGGAACGGAGTTCTGGGGAACTAGGTTCCCTCTGCCTACCTAATGCTAACTTTTAAGACATTGCGTGTTAAATGGCGAAACTCAACCCCGCTTTGCCTTTTTACCGAAGCGAGATAATAAAATTAATCCATTCCCCTATACGGGAATCGAACACAGTCTTATATTATGTTTTAAAAAATATTTAAATCAAAGTACATTCTGTCAATATCTAACACAAATAAAAGAGTGGACCGGCCACCGAATTATCTCTATTTACCCAACACTTGTCGGATAAATATTTAAAAACAGATTTGTACTGAACTGTTAAACTAATATTGGAAGTCCAAATGGAACTGTTTACTTTTGTCACAGTTACTTTCTGGTGTTTGGATTTCTATTATGAATTATGCTGAGTAAGGTTCGTGTTCTTAAGGCCAGTCGTGGCGCAAGGGTACAAAGTGTGACTGTAAAATTGACTGGTTGTGGGTTCGATCCCCATTCGAGGAAATGAAATGCTCTGGTGTCGAGGCAAAGCGCGGCGTTGAGTTCCGCCACTCAACACGCAATCCAGAACTCGGCAGAAAGTGGGATCGGAGTGTTTTAACACTAGATTCCCTCTGCCTACCTTGCTGTGTGCGGGATACAGCATGAAGCTGATTTTGAGATTCGTATTCAATATTATTAAGTGCTGCCTTTTGTATGCGGCTTTGCCACCGTGGCCTGAAAAAAAAATACTATGATTTGACACATGATGGGAGGTGGCTTCGACCGCAGGTAGAGCAGGCTACATCGAAACGATTGACATGATGTAATATGGGCCTATGGGCTAGCCTTCTTCGATAAATGAACTATTCGACACAAAAATAATATACAGAGTGATATAACATTTTCTTAACATTTATATCAACATTTAGAAAAGAGAAATATTTTTCAGAAAATATATATAATATATAAAATTGTAACGGTATTTGAAACCGTGCCCTTTGGATACCGTCCCAGCGCTGAGACCACTAAGCTCTGCGTTGAGAACGCTACATTTAAATTTTAATACGTTTTCTGAACAAGTCATATCTAGTATTTTTTTAATTATGTTATATTTTTATTTAATTACTATTAAACAATTTCTTTCTTAAATTTCTTATGAACTAAAAAGTTAAAATCACCTTATCTCCACGTACACTAGATAGTAGATGTTCTGTTATCAGTTATAGATGAAATTGTTAGATATACGTTATATTATGATTTTTTTATTTTTTAATGGCCGATAATAGCTTTAACTTATTTTTAATTACTAACTAATCGTCAGGGTTCCTATCACTTTGCCTGGGAGCCTGGGACCCAATTGTAGGTTCAAGAATCCGAAATGATTTTACTAGTACCGCCTTCGAAGTACGTTCTAGAAATTAATTGATGATTCTAAGTAATTATTGGTCAGTTCTTTAGTAAATTTAGATATAAGTATCCCACAAAAGTCTCCCCTGTATTTTTCGCATTATAGAAAAATATAAAAAATATATCGCTCTCTCACTCAACTCGCAATGCCTCCAGAATTCAGCCGAAAGTGGGGAACAGAAATTATTTATGAGAACTGAGCTTTTTTTACTAGGTTCCCAGGTTCCCTCTGCCACCTATGTTATTTGCGGGCTAAAAAAATAAAAATTAATTCCGTGCCACAAAGACCTCTCAAGTTATACCTATGCAATATTAAAAAAAAAACAAAGTTGAAAACTACATTGAAATGAAAAATATCTCAAGTTTTTTCATCTTATCTCAGTAATAATAGAAGTTATAAATGAATTTAGCATCTACAAGAAGGATTTGCACAACGTTTGTTTGTTTGTTTGTTTGTTTGTGTAAGTAATTTACTTTAAAACTTGGACCATCGCCTCGACGCCACCGAAAGTAATTTAGTGAAGTTACGCCACTACACCGGTTAACGTGTACTCGTCTAAAACTACAGTTGGTTCTGTCTGTTTTTAATTTCGTGCGATTGTAGCGGATTCAATTTCTTTTTTTTTTCAGCTTCATATATATATCCCGCATATATCCCGCATACAGCAGGGTAGGCAGAGGGAACCTAGTGAAAGACACTCAGTTCCCCACTTTCTGCCGAATTCTGGAGGCATTGCGTGTTAAGTGGCCGAACTCAACGCCACGCTTTGCCTCGACATCAGAGCGAAGTAATAGAAATATGAATTTAAGTAAATATTTCATCTCCTCGAGTGGGGATCGAACCCACAACCAGTCGGTTTAACAGTCACACTTTGTGCCGCTGCGCCACGACTGGCCTCGACAATTTCTACTATTTTTTAAAAAGAACTGCCCCAATTTTTAAGTTGTTTGTATTGAATCCATGTGTCCGATTCTATGAAGTCTATATGGTCATCACGTCTTTTCGACAATACGAGCGAAACAGATAAATAATAAAAATAATAAAAAAAAAACAGATATACTCTGTTAACATCCGTAACTTCAATTTTTCGTTCTGGCACGAATGCACAAAAAAGCCCGGCGTTGAGTTTCGCCAATCAACACGCAATGCCTCGGAAAAAATTGACGGAAAGTGGAGAATACAATGTCTTAACAATGGGTTCCCTCTGCCTATCCTGCTGTATGCGGGATACAGCGTGAAGCTGATTTTTTTTAATCCTTTTACATAGTTTCTGGTCGAAGTGAATCACAAATCCTCAGAAACTATCAAAATTGAAGGCGCCATACAAAGAGATGCCTATTGACTCATAACATACATGTTTATACGTGACAGTAATACTTTATATCGGTCAAATTAATTTATACTTTATTTGTTAGTTAATAAGGTGCAAAATAGGTTATTAATGTATTTGGCCATCTCATTTGGAATGTGTATTGGTTTGTTTAATTATTTTATCTTGTCATGTATTTGAAGAGACATACCACGGCGTTTAGTTCCGCCACTCAACACGCAATGTCACCGGAAATCGGCGGTAAATCTGGAATGGAAGTATCTTAATAATATAAGTGAAACAGTGTTATAACACTAGGTTCCTTACATACATCATTCCATACATCGGTCCTTACGTAGCAGGGTAGGAGGGAACCTAGTACGGGATACAGCTTGAAAAAATATATCAGACTTTATAGTTCCAGAATTTTGTAGATCAAACAGGGAGACTATTGATAGTTTATTCTCTGAATGAGAATCGAACTTACAACCGTCGCGTTTAGAGTCACACGCTTGTGCCTTTGCACCACGACGGCCTCATATTAAATCTGATATTAATTCCATACTTTTTTACAATATTTTTAGTGTAATCGGTATAATTATGTATTAATAATAATAGAATAAACTACGTAATGTCTTAACAGTAGGTTCCCTCTGCCTACCCTGCTGTGTGCGGGATACAGCGTGAAGCTGTATTTTTATAATTAATAATTATCCTTTTAACTTTACTTACCCCTAAAAAACAATAAATTATATTACAAAAGAACAAAAAACAATATAAATTTCAATTTTTATTTATGCATATTCATTATAACAAACTCGTTTGTATATTACCTCTTTAGACGTATAATTTACAATACCGTAATTAATTGCTATCATTCTAAATAGAATCTTTTATATGGTAATGTCAATTTAAAATATATATATTTTTTAATAGTATTTTGGTCCTTATTTCTATTGGGATAAGTATAAAAATCCCACTTTTACAGGGACAGTAAAGCAACAGTGGGTACTGTACAATTAATATGGTGTCCTAGATTTTGAAGTTGTCAGTCTTGTCAGTCTTGTCAGTCTTAATGCCAATTAGGCTTGTTACAATTAAGTAGTATTTATATTGTTTATAATTAAAACAGTATATTTTTTTTATGTTAAATAGAATTTTATCTTGCAAGGCAGGATATGCAAAGGAGAGCTAGTCCCAAAATAAAGTTTCACGAATTCGAGACGTTCCGTATTGAGTGGCGGAACTTAACACTGTGCTTGATCTTTCCAGAATTCTTCTTCTAATTATTATCTTCACGCTGTAACCCGCACACAGCAGGGTAGGCAGAAGGAACCTAATGTTAAGATACTCCGTTCCCCACTTTCTGTCACTTCTGAATTCTGGAGGCATTGCGTGTTGACTGGCAGAATTCAACGCCGCGCTTTTGCCTCGACACCAGAACAAAGAAATGGAAATATAAATTTAAGTAAATATTTCATCTCCACGAATGAGGATCGAACCCACAACCAGTCGGTTTTACAGTCACACTTTGTGCCCCGGCGCCACGACTGTCCCCTTTCCAAAATGGGCAAATTAAAATAATTGATAATACCCCCGAGTGGGGACCGAACCTATGAATTGCGTTTACCCCCGCGTCAGTCCCTTCCACACCGTCCCAAGATGGTCTTAGTAATTATGATAATTTTAATATTATTTTATTAACTGTAAAAAATATTAGTGTCTATATTCAGTTATTGTGAACAAAATATTTTTTTTTGTGTAATATATTTTGTAAATAAATTTTCTATGTTAATTTAATTTAAAACTTTTTTGTTGCAGGTAATATCTTCTTCTTATTTTGGATATGTTTTCGATCTACAAGGATAAGTACTTAGTCCAATAAAATAAGATTTAATAATAATATTTTATATCTTACGATGTATTGAAAATACAGCAGGGTGAACAGAGGGAACCTAATGTTAAGATACTTCGTTTTCCACTTTTTTTGTGACATTGCTATTTGAGCGGCGGAAATCAACGCTGCGATCTATTTTTTTACTTGGACGAATAAATAAAACGAATGTATTCGATCGAATTGGAATCGAACCCAGAACCGTCGCGTTTACAGCCAAACAATATTCTGTCCTGCGCCACAAGGGCCTCAGAACAAAGGATATTTCAAAATACATACATATATAATATAAAAGATTACGAAACATTCAAAATGTCAATTTCAACAAGGAGGCAGCCATTACTAAAGACTTTCTATCAAATATGTCACAGCAACGGTTACGGTAATAATGGGTTGCGATACAGATTGTGTATTTAAATGGTAATATCGATGGATATTTCACAACGGAATTATGCTTGACGCCGTTGTGGCGCAACGGGTTACTTTAAAGTGTATGCGGGGGTAGTGGGTTCGATTGCTAAGCGGCAGAATGCATGTTTTACTATACTTTTCCTTGTTTGAGTAAAAAATATGTGTTTTTGACGTTGTTGCAGCGACTTTGGATAAGGCTGAATTTTTAATGGGTGTGGGTTCGATTTTGTAGACGAAATGTTTTATTTTAATAGTCTTATTTTTTTACAATTTTTGAAAAAAATCGTGTTGAATGACGGAGCTTAATTTCGCGCTTTGTCTTTTTACCAGAACTATGAAATGAAAATTCATTTGTTTACGTGGGAATCGAATCCACCACGGACGACGAACGTCGTGCCGCTGCGCTATTACGGCCTCACGGTTAAATGTTTAATGAACCTAGTTGATATTAGTATAGTTTAGTTGCATAGGGTGCGGCATTGAGTTACGTCATTCAATAAACTACTTTTCATAAAAAAAAATGTTATCTTTGTGCCCCTGCGCCACCACTGTCTCGTCAGCACAACAAGTGTGACTGCAAAATTTGGTTAGCTGGTTGTGGGTTCGATTCCCACTCGAGGAAATAGAATATTTATTTACATTTTTATTTCCATTTCTTCGCTCTGGTGTCGAGGCAAAGCGCGGCGTTGAGTTCCGCCACTCAACACGCAATGCCTTCAGAACTCGGCGGAATGAAGGGAACGGAGTGTCTCAACACTGGATTCCCTCCGCCTACCCTGCTGTGCGCGGGATAAAGCGTGAAGCTGATTAGATGATTTTAGTATCCGAGTAAATTGAATATAAACCAATAAATTGAACTCATAAATTATTATTATATAAATTACTCACGTTATTTGCAAACATTTCAGCCGTTCGTTGGCCATTCCAAAATCACCTTTATAACAAAGAAATAAAGTCAATTTTCGTAATGCTAAACGATATCTGCAATCTATGATTCAAGCTTTGTGGGTGGTAGAGTAGAATGCAGATTTTTCTTTTTATCTTTTTTAATATATATTTATATAGTACATTCCTTAGAAATTTCTCAGCAAACTGATAATGAGCGAATAACCGTTTACATGGCCGCGTCTTGTCTGTACTTCTATTCTAATATTATAAAGCTGAAGAGTTTTGTCTGGTTGAACACGCAAATCTCAGGAAGTATTTGCTTAAATTGTTTTTTTTATTAGGAAGACATTTACAGTCAGAGTCGGAAATGTTGCGTGTTAAATGGCGAAACTCAACGCCGCACCCCATAAAATACCCAATTGCCAAAGCGAATAAATAAAAATATTAAATATTTAATTTAATTTCCTCGAGTAGGAAACAAACCCACAACCTGTCGCGTTTACACATACCTAAGCCACAATTGGCTCTTTTTATTGCTTACTTTTACGAAAAATTCAGTAAGGCCGGTCGTGGCGCAGGGGCACAAAGTGTGACTGTAAAACCGACTGGTTGTGGGTTCGATCCCCACTCGAGGAGATGGAATATTTACTTAAATTTATATTTCCATTTCTTCGCTCTGGTGTCGAGGTTAAGCGCGGCGTTCAGTTCTGCCACTCAACACGCAATGCCTCCAAGAAAGTGGGGAACGGAATGTCTTAACATTAGGTTCCCTCTGCTTACCCTGCTCTGTGCGGGATACAGCGTGACGCTGAGTTTTTTTATCTTTAACATATACCTAAATTAAAACTAAAATAAATAAACCCTACTATTATAAAAAAAACTACAAATAAAATGTCAACAGTATCCTTCATATTACATCAAATTACATTAGAAGGGGCTTCGGGCTGTTGGTTGTAAATTTGATTTTCCAAATCCCAGAAAATCTGAAACATTATTTTCTCATCTAACCTTTGGGGTTTATACTTTTGTTCTTGGAACAAAGAAGCGATGTGTGAAGAAAATAATATTTATTATTATACACAATTCTAGCAGGAAAGTGCTATATAGCAGTATACACGACTGGTTCTGGGTTCCATCCCCACTCGAGGAAGTGAAATATTTATTTAAATTTATATTTTCATTTTTTCGCTCTGGTGTCGAGGCAAAGCGCTGCGTTGTGCCCCGCCACTCAACACGCGTCCAGAATTTATGATCTAAAAACAATGACATTTTAATGACAATATCCGTAAAATTAACGTTAAAGTTTCAAGTAAACCGATTTAAATAAAAATAGTACTAAATGTAAATTAGTAATAATAATGAGAGTAAGTAGTAATGTAATGTAATTAGTAATGTAATTAGTATTAGTAATGTAATTTCGAATATTGCCAAAATATAATAGTGAAAATTGCATTTAAATCGGTTAAGCATTTAATTTCTGAGATTAGTGTGCGACAGTCAAACCGACAAACAGACAAAAAATATTGTTTTGGGTTATGTTACATTAAGAAATGCCCCAAATAAAATATTTCCTTCCACAATATGTTATTTTAAAAGTTACTAACTTTATTAATAACTAGAGTCTTCATAGAATATTCACTCAGGAACAGAACTTTCTTAATGGGAACGGAGTATCTTAAAACCTGGTGCCCAGGTGCCGGTCGCCTCCGTTCCCATTAATACACGTTCCCCACTTTCTACCAATAAATACATACATACATTTAAATATCAAAATAATACAAAAGAAACCTTTATATTAAACTTAAATCACACTAAATAATTTACTTTTTTCTGCCTACACTCCTGCTTAGTTCTCGTGCTTCCAAAGCTCGGCCCTATAATTTAAATTTGACTTTTAAAACACCGCGTCCGTCAGTTGTACAAGATTACAATTTAAAGTAAATTACACACCAATTTTATGAAATTGGAGAAGTCGAGTTTAAATAATTTACACCTTCTCGCAATCATTGATTGTAATTATCATATAAATATTAAACGCCGTCGTGGCGCAGTTCGATCTATAGTAACAAGACAAAGCACGGCGCCAAAATCCGCTATTCAATATAAATGTCTCAAAATTTGTATTGAAAGTGGGGAGTGGAGTGTGTTAACACTAAACTAACACAGGAAAAGGCACGGCGCTGAGCACTGCGTAATAGTGAGTACTAGGTACATGCGTGATACAGCGTAAAGCTAAAACACCTTTAGCCCCAACATTCTAAATTATATTATAATTGAAGAAATAACAGGATCCACATTGAATGAAAAGTCAATTAAAAAAAACGGGATTCGTAACACTGAATAAAAAACAAAATTCAGATTTAGGATTTGAATCTTATACTCGCGACTAAATTATATAAAACCTACTGCACCACAGGTGTTAAAATGTAAAATTAGCATAGAAGCAATTTCAATACAATATATTTACAACGCACTGTGAAAATGCGGCTGCGACCATTAAGATAACTTTGGAACGATTATCGTAAATAACGGTTATAGTTATGGAACATTACCGTGATTCTGAACGTTCGTTTTTGGGGTTGGGGATTGGGGGTTGGGGTTGGGGTTTTGGGTGTCGATTGCGTTATAGATTGATTTGGGGTTTTTTTATATATAAAAATGGTATCAATGCCTCGTTCTTCACAGAGACAAACGAGTGCTAAAACACTCCGTCTTTTATTCTCAGCCCAATATACAATATTGGCGTATTATTTAATAATATTAAATATTGCATATTAAGAGGCACATCCGAACGCCACACATTCGGGAAAAATTTAAGTACAATTATTAAACATTACCCTAAGCGGGAATTGAACCTACGGCTACACTCGATACTATCAAACTGCTCCAAGTTCCAATACCCTCAAAATTCTAACATTATCTAATCTGATTTGAGAGAAAGGAAGCCTGACCTTAGTTTTTACTAAGAGGTTCCGTTACAGCCATATGTAGAGGAGTCGATCTTTCTATTTATGTGGAAGTTACAGTTTCTACTTGTGTACGCTAGTAATTTGTCTTTGCATTCCTCTTTCCTCTTTTTTTTTAGCTTCACGATGTATTTCACGTATAACAGAGTAAATGGAGAGAATTTGGACACCTAGTGTTAAGACACTCCGTTCAAATTAAGTCTCTTCAATTTTCCACACAATTTGTTTTTTTGTTATTGTTAAAATTATCGTAAACGACAAGTAACTATTTATCAGATAAGTCTTACAAATGAATAGACTTTTTTTAATTTTTAATAATTTTTATTATATTTGATTTTACACTAAGAGCAATAAAATTCAAATTATTTTTTTGCCCCATTGATATAGAGAGAGAGATTGATTGAGCTTCACCCTGTATCCCGCACACAGCAGGGTAGCCAGAGGGAACCTAGTGTTGAGAAACTCCGTACTCCACTTTATGCCGAATTCTGGAGGCATTGCGTGGTAATTGGCAGAACTCAATGCTGGGCTTTGCCTCGAGCGAAGAAATGGAATTATAAATTTAAGTAAATATTTCATTGCCCGAGTGGGGATCGAGCCCACAACCAGTCGGTTTTAGTCACACTTTGTGCCCCCGAGCCACGACTGGCCTTTACAGCGTCAATAAAAATATCATCTCGGCTTTATTTACCTCCCAGTTACCTAGGTCCCAATAATATACCTAAGAGTAGTGCGTCGATACACATATCTTAAAAACAACTAAATCGATATTGTTAAAACTTGGGAATCTAAGTTCATATCGACATAACTTTAGGAATTTTGGTGGAAATTTAGGTGCCGAGAAATTTGTGGACAAACATGCACTTACAAATTTACTAGTTATGCTTGAAAGCCTAAGTATATAATCATACTTAAATATTATTAAATTCCATCATTATCACATAGAAACTCACCCAAAATTAGAACCTGTACTTTTTAAAATCCGTAAAAAAAATCTTCTTAAAATTTACTTACCATATAAGTACACGGAATACCTCTAATATTCGGCGGAAAGTAGAGAACGGAGTGTCTTACCATTGACACTAGGTTTCTCGAATGAAGTTGAAAAAAAAAACTTTATAATATAAAATTTTAAGTTAAAGAAAGTAAATGCACAGTATGGGTATGCATTTTCTAACTATTATAGATCTATTATAGATCAAAGTAATTCTGTAATTACTAATAGTGGCGATAGCTTATCACTTCCTCTATTTGATAACAATATTGACACAACCCAATTATCAATTTATAAGGTAAAGATAGATATAAAGTTTATCTTTATCTTTGTGAAATGATCCTTGTTTAGTGATACGAAACAAGAACTTAGTGATATGTCACCACTATTTGATATAAAAATTTCAATATACGAGAGGCTTGATAAGAACGTATGGCTTAGTGGTCAGAAGTGTTCGGTTTCTAAGAGCTGTGGATTCGAGTACCGTTGTTAGTACGTTAATGTTTCGAGTCCTGGTAGTTAGTTAGTAATAAATTTTTAGTTTTCATTCCTAAATTGAAAATTGATTACTAAAACTTTTTGTAAAGGATAATTATTTTTTTATGTAGAAAGAATCATTATTGAAACATATATAATCTAAGCACGAATGGATTGCGTCAACATTACATATTAGTAACACACTGATATTACTATTGTTTTAATTGTTACTAACTAATCATTTAAATTATTATAATTCTCCTACTCTAAGTAGAATCGCGGCGTTCAGTTATGTCACTCAACACGCAAAATTTCGAAGTGTCTTAACACTGGGTTCCAGTTGTGAAGAGAAAATAAAATATTTAATATTTCATTTATTCCCTCTGGTGACAAGGCAAACCGCGGCGTTGAGTTCTGCTAATGGAAAAAAAAGTTTAAAAGGTTCCCAGGTTCCCTCTGCCTACCCTGTTATGTGCGAAATACAGCTAAAAACCACAAATTATTATACTAAAAGGTGCATTTAAAATTTTTTTCCATGAAACCTTCATACATCAGCATTCTTCAATCTTTTCTACAACATGTGATTTGTATGGAAGACGTGTATTTATCATATCGAGATGTTGGCGTGTGAACTATAATAGTAAAATTTAGCTAATAATTAATCTTTTCTAATTATATATTATTGTTATTTTTAGACTCGAAAGTTATCTTAAATTGTCATCTGTTGAGATTTCGTAACCTTTTTAGCTTCACAGTGTATCCCGCATATAGCAGGATAGGCTGAGGGAACCTGGGTATCTAGTGTTAAAACACTCTGTTCCTATTGACACGTTTCCGTTCTCCATTTTCAGCCGAATTCTGGAGGAATTGTTTTTGATCTAAAATAAAAAAAATCCGATCTTTTGTAACGGTTTTTAAGAAGAATTATAAGTTAACAAAATAAGAAATATTTTGCTTAGGTACATATATTTTGTAAGGTATTAAACACAAGTTTTCAATAATCACTTAAAAGTTACCAAAGAGATATTCTGAATATAACTGATAAATAAATCCTAATAAGAACACAGTGTCTTAACTATATTCTCTTTTAATCTTCTATCGTGACGAAAAAAAATTAAAAAAAAGAAAATATAAAAACTTTGTGCTATATGCCTTTCCACTGGTCAAGTGTGTAGACACCTTAACAGTTCGATAACCTCTGATAATGAACGGCGTATACCTGCTAGTCTTGCGCTCCATTTATTACGATTTATGGCGAAAACCAGCGTTATATTCAAGAAATATGGTTATATAACAATACACTGAAATAACTATATTATTGAGGCTGGTCGTGGCGCAGCGGCACGAGGTGTGACTGCAAAACCGACTGGTTGTGGGTTCGATTCCCACTCGAGGTAATGAAATATTTACTTAAATTTATATTTCCATTTCTTCGCTCTGGTGTCGAGGTTAAGCGCGGCGTTGAGTTCTGCCACTCAACACGCAATGCCTCCAGAATTCGGCAGAAAGTGGGGAACGGAGTGTCTTAACACTAGGTTCCCTCTGCCTACCCTGCTGTGTGCGGGATACAGCGTGAAGCTAAAAAAAAAAAAAAACTATATTATTGTGTTATAGCTATATCTCACGAAGGCAAACAGAACTCAGGCCCGTATTTGAAATTCGCTCTCAAGTATGAGATCGATCTTGAGATGCCGTTTTATTTCATAATTAACTTATCTATATCGATTTTATCGGTTATCCTACTAATATTATAAATTTGAAAGGTTGTGAAGATGGATGTTTGTTCTGCTTTCAAGCAAAAACTACTGAACGGTTTTAGATTAAATTTTACAATAATATAGCTTATACATCAGGATAACACGTATGCTACAATTTATGTAAAGATTTGATAACTTATATTGATTATCATAACTTATATTGATAGATAAATTATCAGATTTATTATTCTGAAATTTATATATCTATCTTGACCTATCCGCTACTCAACACCTAATACCTCCAGAATTCTGCGGAAAGTGGGGAACGGAGTCTTAACACTGGGTTCCCTTTGGCTACCCTGCTGTGTGCGGGGTACAGCGTAGAGTTGGTTTTTTTTATCTAAAAATTAAACATAAAAACAAACAGCCTATACAGACAAAAATGGAAAATTTCTCACTGTCCATACCCATATTATTATGAAGTTATTAATATTCCCATCAGACTACAATCAGACATATCAAAGAATCCTATTGTTTACTAAGTAGTAAGGAATGCTATCTTTTATTCCGCCTGTAATATGTATATTTATATGAAATATAGTGATTTTTTTTAATTCTCACGCTATATTTCGTGGCCTGTCGTGGGTTCGACTCCAGCTCGGTGGTTATTTTTTTATCTGGCTCTGGTAACGAGGTATAAGCGCGTCGTTGAATTACCGCCAGTCAACATACAATGTCTCAAAAATTGGATGGTACGCGGGGATCGGAGTGTCTTAAAATTAGGTTCCCTTTGCTTACCCTGAAATTTGTCCAAAAAAGCATGAAGCTGTTTTCTTTTTAAATTTCTTATAAATATATATTAAATATCAAAATTTCTCTCAAAAATCGTGACTACTGTACGTTTGTCTATCTGTTTCCGTGCATCGCGGTCACCTAAAATAGTCATCATTTAAACCAACAGAACTATTAAGTTACTTATAATGTATTATTTACTTATAGGGCTTTACTTAAATTATTTTTTTTAGAATTTTACCCAAAAATCTCATTCCATCGTGGCACAGCGTATGACTGACTGTAAGCAAGACGGTCGTGGGTTCATTTTACATTTGAGAGTATGTATATTCTGCTTCATCAGTAAAAAATACAGGTGTTGCGCGATCAGCCACTGAACACGCAATATTTCAAAAATTAGATGAAAATAGGAAAACAGAGAGTCTTAACACTAGGTTCCCTCTCCCTACCCAGCTATGTATATGTGCGTTCAAAAAAAAACAAATAGATATATTACTACTTTACGAAAAAAAATAGAAATTACATACAAAATATAGGAAATAATTTCTAAATTATCAACCAAACAACAAGCTAAAGTTGCAAAGGTTAAGTACGTACTACACTCGTCATTAGAGGAGAAATTCACAATCTCATGTGCTTTAATAGACAGCTTTCGTTTACGATCAAGACTTATTAATAGTTGTTTTTCTAGAGTGATTTTACATATGCTATAAATCATTTAATTATATACGTCGGTGTGGATTCGAATCGCGTTATGGGGATGCAATGTTGCATCACTAAAACCTAATAATAAAATAAAATTCTCACTGTATCCCGTTATTCTAGTGTTGTGACACTCTGTTCCCCGTCTTTCATCCGAGTATTTAAATATGCGTGTTGAGTGGCGGAACTAATCGCTGCGCTCTGTCTTGTTACCAGAGCGAGGAATTGAAAATAATTCGTTCTTCTAAGAGGAGGGCGAACTCACAACCGCCGCGCTTACAGCCAGACGTTGTCCCGCTGCGCCAAGATGGTCTCAATTTAATAATAATTAAAATAAATAAAATGATAAATTTTATATTATTTTATCATTACCACGTCATCTTTCATTGCGTTGATGACAACCAACGGTATTAAATAGAGCAGAAAAATATAGATATATACAAACAAATAAATAAATCAGCTTCACGCTGTATCCCACACACAGCAGGGTTGGCAGAGGGAACCTAGTGTTAAGACACTCCATTGCCCACTTTCTGCCGAATTCTGGAGGCACTCGACACCAGAGCGGAAACATGGAAATATAAATTTTAGTAAATATTTCATCTCCTTTTGGTTGGGATCGAACCCACAACCAGTGGATTATCACATTTTGTGCCCCTGCCACGACTGGCCTCATAGATAGACATTAAAATTATTTGCATTATTCCAAGAGGAAATCGAGTAATATGTAATATTAATAAATTAAATATTATATGTATTTATGTATATATATACAATAGACGGAAGTTACTTCTAAAATATAACTACTAAGTATGGATTGATGTATGACATCATACAAAATTAACACAAATAAAATAATAACTGTTATGTTCAATAATATAATTTGTTAAAATATTGTTTGTTTGTATTAAGAAACGGAGTTCGAAAGGCGCGGGTTCTAATCTCGGTACTTTAAAGTTCTTATATATAAATGTTTGTACCTGTTGGACTAACTCCGAAACTGTTTTTGATTTTTTTATATCACTTCTATTAAGCTTCACCACTTGGAGACATAACAGTGGAACTCAACTCCGTTTTTTTAAATAATTTGGCTGGAGAAATTATGAAATTGTAATTTAACACCGCCATAACGCGGTGGTCATCATCTAACTGCAAACACGATAGTAGTTAGTTAAACCCCCATTGTGAGAAATAAATTATTTTCATTTTCAATACACTAAGCGCGGCGTTGAGTTTCACCACTCAACAAAACAACAACATCTCGAATTCTTCTTGAACTTGTATATAGGGCTTTTAAGAAACAATTAAAAGTAATTATAGCGGAAAGTGAAAAGGTAATCCAATTCAATTCAATTCAATTCAATTTAAATCAACAGTGTTCTCTTGTAAATTGATATAGAATACCTACTAATTATACTATTAAGTCGCAGACGGTCGCTCCTCCTTAATTACAGTCCCTCCCGTTGACACCCTCTTAAATGTTTTAATTCATTGAAACTTGGGAATGGAGGGAAGTAAACTGTATTTTGTATTGTATTATGTATTTAGCTTGATGGATGTGCATTTTTTTTTATAAATTTTACTGGACTATTTGGTTGTAGGTTCGATTTTTTGTTAGGTGGTTGTTTATATTTGTACAACGTCAGTTTGTTAGATAAATTACGGAATTGGGTTCCGCAAAGTATATTAATTTAATCATGTGAAATTTCAATATGTTATTAGGTATATTAAACTATAATATTTCAGTTATTTAAAAAAAAAGAAATAAGAGTATTTTCTCTCTGAAAACTTTTATAGACGATTAGATTTTTTTTATTTCATAAAAAATAAAAATTATGAACACAGTCAAGCTCTAATTTAACTTACTAAAGTGCTGTTCGATTTGCTTAATCAAGTACTTTAAGATTAAAACTAAATAGAAATTATGAAAAATTATCCATATAAATAGCTTTTACTTGCGGCTTCGCCCGCGTGCTCTAATGGAAATATTAAAGATTACTGTATGTGTGACACATTAAAAGTGCCCGTACTACCTCTTATAGTATTACATCAAAACGGTTATATTGTTGTATATATAAATAGCCCGCTTTTATAAGTCGCATCGGACTATTTAAAGAAAATACTTGGAAATTCCTGAGATTAGTTGAACGTCAACCAAACAAATTCTTCTTCTTTTTAATTCTTTTTATAGAAGAATAGATTTTTTTTCAGCTGTACCCGCGTAAAGAGGGTTAGTCAGAGGAAGCCTAATGTTAGCTCTCCACTTTCTTCCGCGTCGCCACTATCCGCTTTCCGCCGAGACATTGCGTGAGACATTACGTGTTGAGTGACGTATCTCAACGCCGCGATTTGCTCTACCAAACAGAGCAAAGAAATGAAAATATGAAATATATAATTTCGTCGCCACAACCAGTTGCTTTTACAATCACACTTTGTGCTCCTGTGCCATGACTGGCCTCTTAAAATAAAAAAGTATTCTTAAGACATTGCGTGTTGAATGGCGGAACTCAACGCCGCCTTTTAAAAAAAATCTTTATACTTTCCACTTCAATATTCGACCAACATTCAAATCCATACAAGTTACGTCTCCAATGCTCTTTGACGCCGTAGATACGTCACAGGACAAAGGGAATCGTCAAACACGAATTGATCTGACAATTCACTAACTTTACAAAGCAAACTGTTAGAAATCATGTTTATTTTGTTGTATAAATCTTGATAAGGTTGATGTTGTATTTTTTTTTTCATTTTTAGACAGTATGCAAGAGGTGCGAGTTCGAATCTCGATGCGTTATTTTTTTTTTTAAATATTTTATACGTTGCTTTTCTTACATATTTTGATTTTAATATATAGTTTTAGGCGAATATTTTATATTAATATAATCAATAGGAGTTTTATTCATTGGATGTTTTCTTCTCTTTATACTTTTCCACTTTTTCAGTACGAATCAAAACTCTCCGAGATATATTGCGGTACAAGTAAACAAAATCTTCAGTTTTATAATTTAAATATAGAGATGATTATAGTATTTCTTTTTCTAATATCAAGCAAACAAATATGTATATTGATACCGTCGTGGTTCCGGGGTTGTCATTGTAACGCGACGGTTGTGGGTTCTCCTCACTCGGAAGAATGAATTATGATTTATTAACGTTTTCATTTCGTCGCTCTGGCACCACCACCGGCCACCGGCCTAAGCTTCGTATAAGTAATTTCTTAAATATTTAGTTTTACATACCAAAACCGCCTTTATATCAATATGGTAAAAGAACACGTAAATTTGATGAGTACAGTCTACCGTATATAAAATAGCCCATCCGTCACGATTTGGTCCTGAATTTTAAATAGATTGAAGATGTATTATGCCTGGAAGAGTTTTAGTATTAATTATTTAGTATAACAAGTGAGGTAGTCACTAAGATAGTTTTTAATTTAATTTTTTTTGTTTAGTTTTGTGGTTTAGTTTAAAAATTCTATCATATTTTGGGTGTAAGTAGAGAGAATCAATTTTAAGACCCTCTATTTAGCGTTTTCTGCCTACAGAACAAAATTTGTTCACTTACACGTAATAGCTTCAGAGTTCGGAGGGAAGAGAGAGTTCGGAAGGAGGAAGGCAATGGAAGTGTCTTAATTGGAACGGAGTGTCTTAAAACTAGATTCCCATGTTCTCTCTGTCTAACCTGCAGTGTCCGGGATACAGCTTGAAGTTAAAAAAAGGAATGTATTTGTATTCTTGCATTAACTAACAGTTGACGCCCTTCAATATCAATCATTATGCTCTCATTGCTTCCGCGATATGAGGAGGATGCGTTTTTTATTAAAATCTTTAAAATCAAAATAAATAAAGAGATTTTAATCTCTTTAAAATCGTCTTTCTTCTTTTCAATCTTTAAAATCTCAATTAAAATCATCATTTATTAAAAATTAGGGCTTAAAAAGAAATTTACAAATATTTTATTGATTAATAGTGACACGCTGTATACCGAATATGGCTAGGTAGGCAGAGGAAACCTAGTGTTAAAACATTCCTTCGAATCTTCGAGACGTTGTTTGTTGAGTAACGGAACTCAACGCCGAATTTCGCATACCAGAACGAGAAAATTAAAATATAATCAATTCCTTCAAGTGGATCGCAGCCACCACGATGGTCTAAAATACATTTTTTTATATATAGTATTTGATAAAGGTAGATCAAGATAGAATAGAATAGAAATAGAACGATAAAGATTTTTGTATATATTTTACTTTAAAAGTCTCATCCAGCTTTATACAAAAATAGATATATCTTGTACTAGGTACTGGTAAGTATGCGGGAACGCAGCTCGAGTGCGTCGATTACAGTGGTAATGGCGACGTGAGAGTCGGTTGCAAATGAATTCAGATCCCGTAACAATTAAATATTTAATTTGACTTTGTTGTCTGTATTTCTGTATGTTGAGTGTTGAATAGTTGGTATTTTATATTGGAACTGTGGTTGTGGCTTCATAAACTGAGAATGTTTAAAGCTTATATTAGAATCATGTGAAAATTGAGGCCAGTCATGGCGCAAGGGCACAAGTGTGAGACTTTAAGTGCGACTTGTTGTGAGTTCGATTTCCATTCGAGGAACTGAAATATTTATTTAAATTTATATTTTCTTTTCATCGCTCTCGTGTCAGGCAAAGCTTGGCATTGAGTTTCACCACTCAACACGCGATGCCTCCTGAATTCGGCGAAAAATAGGGAACGCAGTGTTAATTAACACTAGGTTCCCTCTGTGTACCCTGCTGTGTGCGTAATAAAGCGCGAAGCTAAAAAAAAGTAAAAAAAATATGTAAGAATATCATGAATCACTGCTCATTTCCTGTCACTGGTAGGACTTCAGAGATTGAAAAAACCGCAATGTTCCGGTTTCACCCTCTACTACAACAATTAAAGCCGTTCAAAGTTTTGTTATGATTTTTTTCAAAATATTCTTGTAAATATATCTACTTATAGATAACCTTTCACTTACTGAGATACTGATAGACGACGCACAGACATACACAGCAGGGTAGGCAGAGGGAGTCTAGTGTTAAGATACTCCGTTCCCCACTTTCTGCCGAATGTTTGGCGGAACTCAACGCCGCGCTTTGCCTCGACACCAGAGCAAAGAATTAAAAATACAAATTTAAGTAAATATTTCATCTCCTTAAGTGGGGATCAATCCCACAACCAGTTGGTTACAGTCACACTTTGTGCCCACTGGACTTGGAAAGTCTTGAAATATAGCTTGTAGTCTAGGAGAGCAATAAGAAATAATTTCTCGTATTTATTTCCTTCAGAAACAGGAAATAACGGAGTTTTCCATTTAATGTCTTAAAATCCACTCAAACTATGTTCGAGCAACGAGCTTAGTATAAAATCAAAATATTGCACAAGATACATTTAAAATGCAAGTAGAACAAAATGATTTCGATTTATGTTTCTAAGTATCCAACTCCACACTTTGTCTTGTTACCAGAGCGAGAAAATAAACATTATTATATTTCATTTATTTTGCTTTCCCCGCTATTACAGACGAAGCGCGGCGTTGAGTTCTGCCATTCAACACGCAATGTCTCGATTATTCAGGAACGGAATGCTTAAATAGTAAATTATCTTTTTGTCTTAATTTAAAACCTATTTTTGCCTTAAAAAGGCCAGTCGTGGTGCAGAGGCACAAAGTGTGACTGTAAACGCCACTTGTTGTGGGTTCGATCCCCACTCGAGAAACTGAAATATTTACTTAAAAATTTTATTTACATTTCTTCGCTCTGGTATCGAGGCAAAGCGCAGCGTTGAGTCAACACTCAATGCATCCAAAATTCGGCGGATAGTGGGAAACGGAGTGTCTGTCTAACACTAGGCTCCCTCTGCCTACCCTGCTGTGTGCGGGATACAGCGTGAAGCTGATTTGATTTTTTTTTAAACTATTTAATATCAAATTAAAATGACATCGTCATATCAAGACAACTAAAACAAACAAGTAAAGATCCTGGCAGTAACCTTGCCTCGAAGCAACCTTGGTTAGATGAGTCCCGACGCCAAGGCCGTCCACACCACCGGGCATAGATGCACATTTGAAAAGTAATATTATATGTTATTTTATTATTTATATGATTTATTTACGAAACTCACTTTATTTTTATTATTTATATATTAAATAATTATATATTAAATTGAGACTTCCGCGCGGGTTCGCCCGCTTGTACTAGACGATTTTTTTTTGAGTTTATTCAAGAACAAATCGTTCATTATTTTACTATAGTTACAAATATTGTTATACATTTACAATTAATAAATCGTTGTTATTTTTTTGGGTAGGGTAGGTGGTGGCCACGCTTTGTCTTGATATTCTGACACGTGGTAATCGAACTCAAACCCTCAGCGTTTACAGCATAACGTGCTGCTGTGTCATGACGGTCTCAATCTAAACAGACTTTTATAATTAATTCTAATTATTTGAAATAAAAATATAAAATTCTAAATAAGTTTCTACATTTCGAAATTAAATAATAAGAAACAAATGATCTCATTAAATAAATATAATTTTCATTAGATGATAAATAATTAATTTTATAAATAACAATACAGTACATACCTATACATTATATACTGTATCTATTGATACCTACAGTAAGTACCTGTAGACAGATATTGTAGGTATAAATAGATACAGAGATCAAGAGATTCGCTCGACCTGCGCATGTAACGTGACCTAGTGTCAGTGAAACTGACCTATTATGTCGGTGTCCCATGACGATAATCTTTGACATTTGATGAAGTAATAATATAAATATATATAATATAATACAAATATAAATAACTCTTTCAGATATAAAACTTGAAGGTTCAATTCAATTTGATTGATTTCAATTTGATTCAATTCAATGAATTCAGTCGTGACGCAGTGGCACAAAGTGTGACTGTAAACCGACTGGTTGTGGGTTCGATCCCCACTCGAGGAGATGAAATATTTACTCAAATTTATATTTCCATTTCTTCGCTCTGGTGTCGAGGCAAAGCGCGGCGTTGATTTCTGCCACTCAACACGCAATGCCTCCAGAATTCAGCAGGAAGTGGGGAACGGAGTGTCTTAACACTAGATTACCTCTGTTTACCCTGCTGTGTGCGGGATACACTGTGTTTTTTTTCGCGCCAATAATATAGTAAAATACTTTGTCATAAATTCAAAGAGTGGGATGATCTGAATCGCTGTGTCTGCATTACAAAAAGTAAATATAAAACCAAATACAATTTTCAAAATCCTACATACGTTAGTGTTGTGAAACTAAACAAAGGACCTGTTTCACTTTTAACCTAAGACAGTATTAAAGTAGCGTGTAAGTTATGCGAATAAAAAAAGAAATGTCTCGAAAATTTGGCTGTGCATGAGAAATGAAGTGTCTTAACACTATCTTTATTTTTCCTCTGCTTATCGTGCCATATTAAAAAAGCAGCGTGAAACTGCTTTTTTAACTTTTATTATAGTTAAAAGTAATTCATTTCCTTTATGAAAGAAGTTACGAACAAAGCGTATTATGTGTGTCACAAAACAAAGTTCCAGTAACTGTGCTGTACCTACCTGTGAGTATCTCACCTCGTTATAGCGAAACTTTTCTAATTATTTCTATTTATATAGTAATTATAGCATCTGCAAATATCTTTTTGTAGCCTATAGTATTGTAGATGTTGATGAGGAGTTTTACCATCTATTCTAGAACTTTAGGATATTATTACAAAAGATATGCCGTTAGACAAAGAAAGATAAGCTTAAAGAAGATATCTTTTCTTTTTTAAATCTATATTCTCAAAAGATTGAAGTTAAAAAAAGAAGAAAAAACGTGCAATTTTGTATATTGTGGTCCGCATATCAAAGTATTGTCTTTTTATATAGCTTCACACTGTGCCAATTACAAGATGTCGAGATTTGAGCCACGGCGACTTCAAAAAAAATATCTCCAAATTAGTAAAAACAAAAAAAAAACAAGAAAATAACAATATATTTTCTTTCACAGCGCGTACGCACATTCACGACGGCTCTCGACGAGCTAGCATCTCGAGTTCAAACAGCTGAAGCGGCCCGTGCGTCATGGAGGGCTCCAGGAGACGCAAGAGACGCCCGAGCCCAGCTAGACGCTGTGTCCAGGGCGAGAGCTCAACTACCACCCCTGAAACGGGGAGTGGACGAATTACGAGCACAAGCCCAGGCCATGGCAAGGGATAATATACAGCTGCCGGAGCATTTGGTCGCGAGGCTTGATGAGTTGAATACGAGGTGAGTTTTTTTTTGTTTTATTTGGAATTGTAATTGCGATTTAAAATTCAGAGCTTTTGAGCTGATCTTCCACCTTTGAAATGAGGCTTGGACGAATTAAGGGGACTAGTTTAAGTTATTATATACTATAACTATGATGTTCGCAAGGTTCATTAAAAGGTTAAAACAAAATAGCTCTGGATTCAAATAACACACACATTTTTTTACGATTTTGATAACTGTATAACAATATACAAGAATAAGCAAAATCTACCGTTCATAAGATAATAAAAAAATTACGTTACGCTTATTCCAGGGTATCAGCACTAAGTTCAGGAGGAGAGGAACGAGCACGCCAGCTAGCGGGAGTGGCGAGAGACGGAGGTGCCGGAGCTGCTCAGGGCTTCTTAGCCGGTTCAGTACTCCCACCCTGGGAGAGAGCTGTCACGCCTGCCAATGTCCCGTATTATATTGAGTATGTATTTGTTCACTTTAATTCTCCAACATTGTAAGGTATACAGAGATAAATGACGAAACTCAACGCCGCGCTTTGTCTACCAGAACCAATTAAAATGAAAATAATTTAATTATAATCCCCCGGAATGAGAATCGAATCCACAAATAAATCAAATCAAACTCTACTACTACTGATGACCTATATATACTAACCCTACTGAACCTGATGGTCGCATACCTTTTTCTCAATTCGTAACTATATTATTTACAACAGTATAATATGTTAAATAACTTTAGAGATATTAGTAATCTGGATTCTTAAAACGTTGGACAAAACATTCCTACAAATAATAATTTTTACAATTTTTTCTAAAGAACTCTTGTAAAGAAAAGTGCTATTTATGCTTAGATCTCCGTTATCTCTCTCCCTCTCTTAAAAGGGGAAAACACATGACGATAACAACAAATTAAACAGAAGAGCATGGATTTTATTTTTCTATCGTATATTTAAAAATTAACTTATTTATTCCTATATTTTTTTCAGCCACGAATTGGAAACCACACACTGGGATCACCCGAAAATGATCGAACTGATGAACTCTCTTGCCGATCTGAATGAAGTCCGCTTCTCCGCGTACAGGACTGCTCTGAAACTGAGAACTGTACAGAAGGCTTTATGCAGTAAGTGGATTTACATTTATTAGCTGGTAAACTAGACAAAAGTATCTTCGCTTCTTCGCTTCGCGTGTGGTGATCAACAGGATATAATTAAAAATTGTGACCAACAACAACCACCTTAAGGTAACTTTGGTATCCAAGGTAACTTTGACTGCAGATAAAATGGATTACGTCGAAATGATGACCTCGAAACATGGGCACAAAAAAAGATTTTGCTTATTTGAACCAGTACTTTCTTAGTTGAGCTCTTTCAACCAAACCATCTCTACAGCTTTGGATTTATCGAAAGTGGTTTTAATTCTGGTGATCTAATGCGTATAATATTTTATTATAAATGAACTTTTCTACGCGGCCTAAGTAATCGAGTCTTTGAAATGAAGATAAAGAATACAGTGATCAGCCATTATAATATTCAAATTTAATGTAAATTAATTGATCGAATCGTCGCATCATCAAATCGCAATCTAAAAGAGACGAAAAAAGAAAAACAAGAGTGTGTCATCACTCAATTTCTCTATATAGCACAAAAAAAAGCAATATTTCACACAAATCTACTGTTTTTATATCTGGATCTAGAAATATCCGTCGGTCGGTTAGCGGTTTTCCAAGCGGCTTCACGGTAACGCTGCCGTGACCGCAGTCATCTGACACCGCGCAGCGACAAGTTCGCGAGACGTGTCTAGCTTTTCCAAGTTCACTTTCTACAATGTTTATTTTAATAGAAACTTTGAAATGTTCTTTTTTATTTTTAACTTTATTCCGTCTTTCCGCATAGCAGGTTGTAAGAGAACCTAGTGGTAAGACACATTGTTCTCCGATTTCGGCCTTATTTCGGGACATTCCGTTTTGGGAGCGAGGAATTGGGTTTTTGTTCAGCTTCACGCTGTATTCCGCATACAGCCAGGTGGACAGAAACAGTAATATCGAAATTATATTTTTGGAAAAGGTGAATTTCTGGATCATTTATTATACAGGACTACATAATTTTTTCCTTTTCAGTTGACGGACATGTTTTATTTATATATTTCTTAAATTATTATCATTATTTCAGTGCATATGCTACAACTGCCGTCGGCTCTAGAGGCGTTCGACTCGCACGGACTGCGAGCTCAGAACGATAGACTCATAGACATACCGGACATGATCACTGTTCTCACTTCTTTGTACGAGGTAAGTTATGGCTGAAATCTCTGTCTGTTGTCTTCTCTCTCCCTCAATTTTTAGTTTCACACCGTATCCCGCACATAGGAGGGTAGACAGAGGGAAACTAGTGTTAGCAAAGAAATGAAAATATTAAATATTTCATTTCCTAAAGTGGGAATCGTGGCCACAACCTGTTGCGTTCACAGTCGCACGCTTATGCGCCTGCCGCAATATTGGCCTCGTCTCTCCTTCTTTATTTTTTCTTTTTGACAGTCAGGCTTCATGGCCTTTGAATCAGCTTCGCGCTTTATCTCGCACACAGCAGGGTAGGCAGAGAGAACAGAGTTAAGACACACCGTTCCCCACTTTTCGCCAAATTTTGGAGCCTTTGGCCTTTGGTTATTTGTAATAATAATTAATTTTACATTTTTTCCGGTGCAGGTGATAGCAGCGGAAAATCCTAGTCTAGTAAATGTACCATTATGTCTAGATCTGTCCATCAATTGGTTGTTGAATGTGTATGACAGTCAGAGGACCGGACAGATCAGAGTGTTGAGCTTTAAAGTGGGCCTCGTGCTGCTTTGTAAAGGGCATCTGGAGGAGAAATATAGGTGATTTTCTATTTATTTTTTCATATAGATACATTAATAAATAATTTTTGAGCAAAGATATCTATTTAGCTATACCATTTTACTTCTACTATTAGAAATACCATACATATCGAAAGGTGCAAAATGTTATAAAAAGTTAAATACCGGAAGAAAATACTATACTTTAACAATTCTTAAGTAAAAATATGGTTTTCAGATATCTATTCCGCTTGATCGCTGATCCATCTTGTCGCGCAGACCAAAGAAAATTAGGACTTTTACTACACGACTGTATTCAGGTATGTGAAAAGATGAAATGTTTCACCCTGTAACCCTTATATAGCAGAACTGGCAGAGAGAATTGAGTGTCAAACACTCTTTTCTCAATTTTTCGCCCTAAATTGAGATACTGTGTGTTGCGTTGTGGGACTGAGTGTCGTGCTCTTTCTTATTACGCGAGCAAGGAACTGAAAATAATTCTTTTTCACGAGTGGAAATTGACCCTAAATCCATAAAACTTATCTCTGTCTGTCTTCCCATATTCGCCTTAAAACATAAATTAAATCATTAATATAATTACATGTTTCATCCAGGTTCCCAGGCAGTTAGGTGAAGTAGCGGCGTTTGGCGGTTCCAACATAGAGCCATCAGTTCGAAGTTGTTTCGAGCAAGCTTCCGTCGCCACTAAAGAAGGGAATAGAGGCAGCACGCTGGATAGAAAAGCTGGTATGTACTTGTATTAAAATTTATTAATGCTAAATGATGAAAAGATCAATAGATTTCTTCATATTTTATGGAGAAATTTAAAAAGTATGTGAAAGAACTAAAAATCAAACTGACTTCTTTAGGATGCATAATATATGTTTGTTATTATAAACTTTGTTATTATAATTAAAAGAATATGATATCGTAAAAACCATTTATTAACCTCCTTCTTTATATTCCCAGGTGAGAAAGAGAAAGAAGACAAAGAGAAGACTCTAGAAAGAGACGCGGAGGGTCAGCTCCAGTATATAGAAGCTTTCCATTTCCTACAATGGCTGCAAAAAGAACCTCAGTCCATGGTGTGGTTGCCAGTCCTGCACAGGCTGGCTGCGGCTGAGAGTGCTAAGCATCAAGCGAAGTGTAACATTTGTAAGGAATATCCAATTGTGGGCTTTAGGTGAGTTAAAATTTTAGTTTTTGTGTTTTTAATAGCTTGTATTTGAATCCGGTTGTGGGTTCAATTCCCAATTGTGGGAATGTTTTTTTTTCGCTCTGGAAAGATAAATCGGAAGTCGAGTTCCATTTAACCAGCAATGCGGTGCTTGGAGAACGGAGTGTCTTAACACTAGGTTCCATTTGCCTACCCCACTAAATGCGAGACACAATTAAGTTGGTAATAATAAATATCGGTTTTTTTTCAGATACCGATGCCTCAAATGCTTCAACTTCGACATGTGCCAGAACTGCTTCTTCAGCGGACGCAAAGCCAAGAACCATAAACTAACACATCCTATGCAGGAATATTGTACTGCTGTAAGTTATATTTTATTTTTACTGGCCATCTATTTTAAGTATAGTAGTTTGTAAAAAGTTAATTTTTGAATAATTTCATCAGTTAAACCAAAAAAAAATATGTGACTAAAAGTCTGACATTGGTTTATTTTATTTATTTTTAAAAATATATGTAAAAATAATAATAATAAAAATGTATTATATATTATTTTTAATTTATTTTTCGAGATTTATGGTTTTGTTTTCTTTTTGAGTTTATATTTATATAGTTTACCTGTACCTAGTATTATTTGTATAAAAAAAATAATTGTAAAAACAAAAACCCCGACTGCATAAAACTAAAAAGAAAATAAACAAGTCCACTAATTTATTAGGATTAACAGTCGGGACTTCTTTAAATTCTGCGGGGCTCCTGGTAAAGATTTTATTGATTGAATAATTACTTATAGGTTAATGTTACTGTTAATCCTAATATACTATTGGACTTGTTTATTTTCTTTTTAGTTTTATGCAGTCGGGGTTTTTGTTTTTACAAATATTTTTTTATTTTTCACTTTTTTGTTACAATTTATTATGGTAATCATAATCATGATATACCTTTTTGAAATCCTCGTAGTAAGCTCTTGAATTTGAGACCCATATTGTGGTATATGTAACGATTTTTTTTTCACTAAGTCCAGTGGCGTCCCACAGCCGCCATGATTGTTTTAATTTAACGTCACTTATCTAAGAACACTTGGGCTGCTAATACGAATCTATAATAATAATAATAATAATAAAGCCTTTATTAACAATCTTACATGTTACATTTCATCTTATAACTACTAATATACATGGTTGTTCAATGAAAATAACGTAATTATTTTTCTTTTTTATTAGACACCGGTTTCGTGATTGTCTTGCTCTTTAGCATAGGCCTCCCCAAGTGTTTTCCACAACAATCTATCCTTTGCTATCCTCGTCCAATATGGTCCTGCCACTTCCTTGATATCATCTTCCCATCTTTGATATTGCCTGCCTTTTCTTCTCTTTCTATATCTAGGGCACCATTCCGTTACCTCGTTCGTCCACTTTGCCGTCTTAGTTCTTGTTACGTGTCCTGCCCATTTCCATTTCAGTTGTTTGATTTGGTATTTTATATCTATAATCTTGGTTCGTTTCCTGATTGTTTTTAACCTAGTTTTATCCTTTAATTTTATATTGAGCATGCTTCTTTCCATTCTGTGTTGACAAGTTTCCAGAGATTTTATGTTTTTCTTTGTACAACTCCATGTCTGACATCCATAGATCATGCTTGGTAGAATGCACGTATTAAATATTCTCTTCTTTCCTTCAATTGGTATATCCGAATTTTTCATTACATCTTTTAGAGCCCAGTACTTCTTCCATCCTAGGTTTATTCTATTTTGAACTTCCTTTGTTGTGATATCTGCTGGAGATATTATTTGGCCTAGGTATATATATTCGTTTACATATTCCAGTTGCGCAGCATTATCTGGTTTTATGGGGGTTTTAACACCATTTGTCATTAATTTTGTTTTACTGGAATTTATTGATAATCCTGCCTTTCCACTTTCGTGTATCAGTTGTTCAATCATAACCTGCAGAGTTTTTGAATCATCAGATATTAATATAAGATCATCTGCGAATCTTAGATGGTTCAGTAGAATTCCATTAACATTTATGCCATATTCTTTCCATTCCAACTGTCGAAATATATGTTCCAGGGTTGCCAGAAACAGTTTGGGTGATAGGGGATCTCCCTGTCTAACTCCTTTTTTAATGGGGAAATATTTTCCTACCCTTTCTGTGCGTATTTTAGCTGTCATGTTTTTGTATATGTTCTTTATTATGTTGATGTATTTACTGTGGACCTGTTGTGTGGTGAGGGCTTCCCAAATCTTCTCATGTTTCAGGGAATCAAATGCTTTATTGTAATCTATAAATGCTAAGTAGTAGTTTATTCCATATTCCTTGCATTTCTGAATCAGTTGCTTAATAGTATGGATATGGTCGATGGTTGAGAAGCCATTTCGAAACCCTGCCTGTTCTTTCGGCTGATTCTCGTCTATGATCTTTGTTATCCGGTCAAGTATTATCTTGGAGAAAATTTTGTATATATTTGACATTAGCGAAATGGGTCTGTAGTTTGATATATCGTCTGTTCTCCCTTTTTTGTGAAGTAAAGTTATTATAGACGTGGTCCATTGAAGAGGTATATGTTCAGTGACCAAAATCTCATTAAAAAGGTCCGTTAGTGTATCCAAGATAGTCTCTGATATTCCTATTAAAAGTTCATTAGAGATATTATCTTCGCCGGGTGCTTTTCCTGTTTTCTGCGATTTGATAGCTTTAATAACTTCATCTTTCAATATATTAGGAACTGATTCTTCTTGGGTACTCCTAACTGGTTCACTACTCATAATTGATGTACTTTGTTCGTCATGATAAAGATCGCGATAGAACTCGGTTGCAGTATTTATTATTTCGTTTCTTTTATGTTTATGTTTTTTAGTTTTGTGATGTGTTACGTAAGGAATCCATTTTGAATGTTCTTGAAGTTCGTTCCACGCACTCTTGATTCCACCTAATTTTGTTATGTGGAATTGTATTAATTTAGTTTTTTGTGTATTTCTGTGTTTCTTTATTTCAATGTATATGTCTTTACTTATTTTAGTTATGTTTTGACTATTATTCTTCCTGTTTTTAAATAAAAGCGCTCTTTGGTTTATTAATCTTCTTGCTTCAGGTCCTATTCTGTCTCTAAGTGGTTTGTCTTTTTCTATAATATTATTAGTTCTTTTTATTTCTTTTTCTAAAGTATCATATTTCTCTTGGATTGTTTTTAGTTCACTTATTGGTGTTAACTTCGTTTGTAGGGATTCTAGAACATGACTTGGTAATGGTAGTGTAATTGGTTGTTTAGTATTTTTTATATGTTTCCTAGAATTTTTTGGTTCATTAAAGTGCAATTGACCTCGAAGTAATCTGTGATCTGTAAAATAGTTAAATTTGTTAAGGACTTCCACGTTCAGGAAAAGTTTCGGTTTATTTGTAGTTATGAAATCTATCTCGTTTCTTATTTGGCCGTTGGGAGATTCCCACGTCCATCTTCTTTTATGTTTTCTTTTATAAAAAGTATTCATAATATATAAATTATTTTCTAACGCGTAGTTTATCAATCTTTGTCCATTATCGTTACGTTTTCCAGTTGTATACGTTCCGATTATTTTATCTTCGTTCTTTCCTCGTTGGCCAATTTGGCTATTAAAATCTCCCATCACAATAATGGTGCTATACATGGTCTCCATTGTCTCAGTTAGGTTTTCGTAAAAGTTATTTTTAATTTCCTTTTTCGCTACTTCAGTAGGAGCATATACTTGGACTATCGACGTCGGCTGTTTGTGACCAGGAAGTATAATGTTTAAGACAGCTATCCTGTCTGAAACTCCTTTAAAATTGATTATGTTCTTTTTTAGATATTTTTTGACTAAGAAGCCCACACCGTATATTCCTGGTGTTTCATTTTTGTAATATAATATGTATTCTTTATGCTCTTCGATGTTTTCTGCCGATCTCCGTACATCACTTATGCCAAGAATATCCCAATTAATGTTACTTAACGCTTGTTCGAGTTCTAATAAGCATTCATTTGACTTTAATGATCTTGTATTCAATGTTGCGATGTGCAATCTCCTTTTCTTGGTGTTCGTTGTTGTTTTGGTTTCTTTTTCTGTTTCTAGTGTGGTATTTTGGACGACGAATCTAACGACACTTCAATTATGTAAATCTGTTCAGCGGTTCTGGAGATATGAGGTAATAAAGAATAATACATACATACAAGATACGCGCGAAAAACATAACCCTTCCTTAGCAGTCGGGAAATAATATAAATATATAATAATTCCCCTTTCAGACTACATCGGGCGAAGACGTCCGCGACTTCACAAGAGCTCTTCGTAACAAGTTTAAATCCGCTCGCTACTTTAAGAAACACCCTAGGGTTGGATACTTGCCCGTGCAAACTGTTCTTGAAGGTGAGAAAAATATATATTTTATGGCTTCACGCTTTATCCCGCATATAACAGAGTATGACAGTGGAAAGAGAATATATTGATAAGATACTTCATTTCCAGCTTTTCATTCTAAAATGGTAACTGCTTATTGAATTAATTACCCAAAAAAAAATATAATTAATTACTAGGATGAGGAAATTAAAATAATTAACTCCCTTAAAGTGGGATAGGATTTACTACTATTGTTACGCCGCGCTGGCCATGAATAGCTAATAAAAAAATTAAATAAAAAAATTACGAAAATAAGCGACAAAAAATCTATCTTTACCATTTTTACAAGTTTCTTTACAATTTCATTGCTTAAAGATTAATATTGATAAAATTTAAATAATTGTGAACTAAATGTTTTTGTTTTTTATGAATTTTAATACAATAAAGAATACTAGCTTCACGTTGTATTCCATATATTTATGTATTCTGCTAGAATAAGCAGAAAGTTAAATCTAGTGTTAAGACACTCTGTCCTCCACCCACTCACTCTCTGTTGCAGGCGACGCGCTGGAGTCCCCGGCGCCGTCCCCCCAGCATGGCGCGGGCGCGTGCGCGGGCGCCGACGACATGCACTCGCGCCTCGAGCTCTACGCGTCGCGCCTCGCGCAGGTGGAGCTGGGCGCGCGCGGCCCCGCCGCCGACACGCCCGACAGGTACCGTGACACAGTCCCCCGCGCCGTCCCCGCAGCACGGCGCGGGCGCGTGCACGTGCGCGGGCGCCGACGACATGCACTCGCGCCTCGAGCTCTACGCGTCGCGCCTCGCGCAGGTGGAGCTGGGCGCGCGCGGCCCCGCCGCCGACACGCCCGACAGGTACCGTGACACAGTCCCCCGCGCCGTCCCCGCAGCACGGCGCGGGCGCGTGCACGTGCGCGGGCGCCGACGACATGCACTCGCGCCTCGAGCTCTACGCGTCGCGCCTCGCGCAGGTGGAGCTGGGCGCGCGCGGCCCCGCCGCCGACACGCCCGACAGGTACCGTGACACAGTCCCCCCGCGCCGTCCCCGCAGCACGGCGCGGGCGCGTGCACGTGCGCGGGCGCCGACGACATGCACTCGCGCCTCGAGCTCTACGCGTCGCGCCTCGCGCAGGTGGAGCTGGGCGCGCGCGGCCCCGCCGCCGACACGCCCGACAGGTACCGTGACACAGTCCCCCGCGCCGTCCCCGCAGCACGGCGCGGGCGCGTGCACGTGCGCGGGCGCCGACGACATGCACTCGCGCCTCGAGCTCTACGCGTCGCGCCTCGCGCAGGTGGAGCTGGGCGCGCGCGGCCCCGCCGCCGACACGCCCGACAGGTACCGTGACACAGTCCCCCGCGCCGTCCCCGCAGCACGGCGCGGGCGCGTGCACGTGCGCGGGCGCCGACGACATGCACTCGCGCCTCGAGCTCTACGCGTCGCGCCTCGCGCAGGTGGAGCTGGGCGCGCGCGGCCCCGCCGCCGACACGCCCGACAGGTACCGTGACACAGTCCCCCGCGCCGTCCCCGCAGCACGGCGCGGGCGCGTGCACGTGCGCGGGCGCCGACGACATGCACTCGCGCCTCGAGCTCTACGCGTCGCGCCTCGCGCAGGTGGAGCTGGGCGCGCGCGGCCCCGCCGCCGACACGCCCGACAGGTACCGTGACACAGTCCCCCGCGCCGTCCCCGCAGCACGGCGCGGGCGCGTGCACGTGCGCGGGCGCCGACGACATGCACTCGCGCCTCGAGCTCTACGCGTCGCGCCTCGCGCAGGTGGAGCTGGGCGCGCGCGGCCCCGCCGCCGACACGCCCGACAGGTACCGTGACACAGTCCCCCGCGCCGTCCCCGCAGCACGGCGCGGGCGCGTGCACGTGCGCGGGCGCCGACGACATGCACTCGCGCCTCGAGCTCTACGCGTCGCGCCTCGCGCAGGTGGAGCTGGGCGCGCGCGGCCCCGCCGCCGACACGCCCGACAGGTACCGTGACACAGTCCCCCCGCGCCGTCCCCGCAGCACGGCGCGGGCGCGTGCACGTGCGCGGGCGCCGACGACATGCACTCGCGCCTCGAGCTCTACGCGTCGCGCCTCGCGCAGGTGGAGCTGGGCGCGCGCGGCCCCGCCGCCGACACGCCCGACAGGTACCGTGACACAGTCCCCCGCGCCGTCCCCGCAGCACGGCGCGGGCGCGTGCACGTGCGCGGGCGCCGACGACATGCACTCGCGCCTCGAGCTCTACGCGTCGCGCCTCGCGCAGGTGGAGCTGGGCGCGCGCGGCCCCGCCGCCGACACGCCCGACAGGTACCGTGACACAGTCCCCCGCGCCGTCCCCGCAGCACGGCGCGGGCGCGTGCACGTGCGCGGGCGCCGACGACATGCACTCGCGCCTCGAGCTCTACGCGTCGCGCCTCGCGCAGGTGGAGCTGGGCGCGCGCGGCCCCGCCGCCGACACGCCCGACAGGTACCGTGACACAGTCCCCCGCGCCGTCCCCGCAGCACGGCGCGGGCGCGTGCACGTGCGCGGGCGCCGACGACATGCACTCGCGCCTCGAGCTCTACGCGTCGCGCCTCGCGCAGGTGGAGCTGGGCGCGCGCGGCCCCGCCGCCGACACGCCCGACAGGTACCGTGACACAGTCCCCCGCGCCGTCCCCGCAGCACGGCGCGGGCGCGTGCACGTGCGCGGGCGCCGACGACATGCACTCGCGCCTCGAGCTCTACGCGTCGCGCCTCGCGCAGGTGGAGCTGGGCGCGCGCGGCCCCGCCGCCGACACGCCCGACAGGTACCGTGACACAGTCCCCCGCGCCGTCCCCGCAGCACGGCGCGGGCGCGTGCACGTGCGCGGGCGCCGACGACATGCACTCGCGCCTCGAGCTCTACGCGTCGCGCCTCGCGCAGGTGGAGCTGGGCGCGCGCGGCCCCGCCGCCGACACGCCCGACAGGTACCGTGACACAGTCCCCCGCGCCGTCCCCGCAGCACGGCGCGGGCGCGTGCACGTGCGCGGGCGCCGACGACATGCACTCGCGCCTCGAGCTCTACGCGTCGCGCCTCGCGCAGGTGGAGCTGGGCGCGCGCGGCCCCGCCGCCGACACGCCCGACAGGTACCGTGACACAGTCCCCCGCGCCGTCCCCGCAGCACGGCGCGGGCGCGTGCACGTGCGCGGGCGCCGACGACATGCACTCGCGCCTCGAGCTCTACGCGTCGCGCCTCGCGCAGGTGGAGCTGGGCGCGCGCGGCCCCGCCGCCGACACGCCCGACAGGTACCGTGACACAGTCCCCCGCGCCGTCCCCGCAGCACGGCGCGGGCGCGTGCACGTGCGCGGGCGCCGACGACATGCACTCGCGCCTCGAGCTCTACGCGTCGCGCCTCGCGCAGGTGGAGCTGGGCGCGCGCGGCCCCGCCGCCGACACGCCCGACAGGTACCGTGACACAGTCCCCCGCGCCGTCCCCGCAGCACGGCGCGGGCGCGTGCACGTGCGCGGGCGCCGACGACATGCACTCGCGCCTCGAGCTCTACGCGTCGCGCCTCGCGCAGGTGGAGCTGGGCGCGCGCGGCCCCGCCGCCGACACGCCCGACAGGTACCGTGACACAGTCCCCCGCGCCGTCCCCGCAGCACGGCGCGGGCGCGTGCACGTGCGCGGGCGCCGACGACATGCACTCGCGCCTCGAGCTCTACGCGTCGCGCCTCGCGCAGGTGGAGCTGGGCGCGCGCGGCCCCGCCGCCGACACGCCCGACAGGTACCGTGACACAGTCCCCCGCGCCGTCCCCGCAGCACGGCGCGGGCGCGTGCACGTGCGCGGGCGCCGACGACATGCACTCGCGCCTCGAGCTCTACGCGTCGCGCCTCGCGCAGGTGGAGCTGGGCGCGCGCGGCCCCGCCGCCGACACGCCCGACAGGTACCGTGACACAGTCCCCCGCGCCGTCCCCGCAGCACGGCGCGGGCGCGTGCACGTGCGCGGGCGCCGACGACATGCACTCGCGCCTCGAGCTCTACGCGTCGCGCCTCGCGCAGGTGGAGCTGGGCGCGCGCGGCCCCGCCGCCGACACGCCCGACAGGTACCGTGACACAGTCCCCCGCGCCGTCCCCGCAGCACGGCGCGGGCGCGTGCACGTGCGCGGGCGCCGACGACATGCACTCGCGCCTCGAGCTCTACGCGTCGCGCCTCGCGCAGGTGGAGCTGGGCGCGCGCGGCCCCGCCGCCGACACGCCCGACAGGTACCGTGACACAGTCCCCCGCGCCGTCCCCGCAGCACGGCGCGGGCGCGTGCACGTGCGCGGGCGCCGACGACATGCACTCGCGCCTCGAGCTCTACGCGTCGCGCCTCGCGCAGGTGGAGCTGGGCGCGCGCGGCCCCGCCGCCGACACGCCCGACAGGTACCGTGACACAGTCCCCCGCGCCGTCCCCGCAGCACGGCGCGGGCGCGTGCACGTGCGCGGGCGCCGACGACATGCACTCGCGCCTCGAGCTCTACGCGTCGCGCCTCGCGCAGGTGGAGCTGGGCGCGCGCGGCCCCGCCGCCGACACGCCCGACAGGTACCGTGACACAGTCCCCCCGCGCCGTCCCCGCAGCACGGCGCGGGCGCGTGCACGTGCGCGGGCGCCGACGACATGCACTCGCGCCTCGAGCTCTACGCGTCGCGCCTCGCGCAGGTGGAGCTGGGCGCGCGCGGCCCCGCCGCCGACACGCCCGACAGGTACCGTGACACAGTCCCCCGCGCCGTCCCCGCAGCACGGCGCGGGCGCGTGCACGTGCGCGGGCGCCGACGACATGCACTCGCGCCTCGAGCTCTACGCGTCGCGCCTCGCGCAGGTGGAGCTGGGCGCGCGCGGCCCCGCCGCCGACACGCCCGACAGGTACCGTGACACAGTCCCCCGCGCCGTCCCCGCAGCACGGCGCGGGCGCGTGCACGTGCGCGGGCGCCGACGACATGCACTCGCGCCTCGAGCTCTACGCGTCGCGCCTCGCGCAGGTGGAGCTGGGCGCGCGCGGCCCCGCCGCCGACACGCCCGACAGGTACCGTGACACAGTCCCCCGCGCCGTCCCCGCAGCACGGCGCGGGCGCGTGCACGTGCGCGGGCGCCGACGACATGCACTCGCGCCTCGAGCTCTACGCGTCGCGCCTCGCGCAGGTGGAGCTGGGCGCGCGCGGCCCCGCCGCCGACACGCCCGACAGGTACCGTGACACAGTCCCCCGCGCCGTCCCCGCAGCACGGCGCGCCGCCGACACGCTCGACAGAGACAGCAACAGCCAACCGACAAGGTGGAACAACTCGGGATTTTTCGTCAGGTGGCGGGGCAGCCTTTCGCGAGTGGCTTTCCTGCTACTTGGGCCCCCTACTGCCTACGGTCGGCCAGCGGTGCACCGTGCTTCGGATCCCGCTAGCCTCCAGAGCCAGACACCCTGTGCCGCAACAATCAGCTGCGTACCGGAACGCGGTGATCCCGTTTGGCGGCACGATTTAGCTTGCAGGGTGGCAACCAGTCTCGGCCGAAGCCTGCCACCGGAAAGAATGTTGTCCATTTGGCACTGCCCAGGGGTCACGTGTAGGGTATTTAGAGTCATGAAGCCCATAGTGGGCTTCGCCTACGGACGCGGACAACATTAACCCCCAAATTATTGTCGGAACGAGAAAATTAATATAATTCCTCGAGTGGGAACCAAATTGACCATTTTACCTTTACAATCAAACGCTGTGACGCAATTAATAAAAAAATATATATCTATATTTATAATATTTTACATATATATATTTTCCCCTCAGTGACGAAGAGCACGCCCTCATAGCGCAGTACTGCGCGTCTCTGAACGGCGCGCCCGAGGCGGAGGGCGACGACGCGCCGCGCTCGCCGGTACACGTCGTGTCCGTCATACATCGGGAGCAGCGACATGAACTCGAGGCCATGATACGGTACGAGGTTACCAACTTTATAATATTAAAATTATGTGCAAAATTGACGGTAGTGTGAACATTATTTGAAAAAAGGCATTGAGATAAAGGAGTTTAACTGGTACTGTCCAAGTACTTACTGTAATTTTATATGGTTATGTGCTGTTGTGACTTCATATTATTATTGTTATTATATTATAATAACATACTAAATACTAATATAAAAAAATAATACAACGGAAGTTGAACCGACACATTTTGGAAACCAAATATCTTTATCTTTAGTGGTGTTAACAACAGAAATAATAAGTATCAGAGTTTTGACGTTCTTCGACGACTTCATAAAAAGTCACCGCGGTTTTAGAGGCGGGTTTAAGTTGAAATGTTTATAATTTTTCTAAAATATATATTCGTTTTTCCTATTTCTATACCACTCTTATTACAGTGAGTTAGAAGAAGAGAATGCTAGTTTACAAGCGGAGTACGAAAGGCTGAAGGCTAAACAAACACCAGGATCTACTCCGGAAGAGCAACACGCAATGGGCGACAACAGGAACGCGCCTGTTGATCAAGTTAGTTAATTTCTTGATAAAATGTAAAAAATTATGGAGGATGGATATATTTATTTTTCTATAGATAATAATTATTTTTTTCATAGACAATATAATAAATATCAATATTCTGTCAAAAATCTAATGCTTTTAGTAAAACTTGTTTTAACTGTACCACAATGGCTTCGATGTGTACTACAGTAATAAATTTTGAGATAGCTAATAGAAAAACAAATAAAAGCCAAATCCCTTCTATTAATTTTATCTGCCATAAATTTTTATTTCTTCTAATACGTAACTTTTTCTTATAAAACCATTTTGATCACCAACCCAAATTTAAACCATTTTTCTTTTTCAATATTTCATAATAAAAGTGGAATTTAAGAACCAATCTTCACTTTCCAGGACATGATGGCGGAAGCGCGTCTCCTCCGTCAGCATAAAGGGCGTCTCGAGGCTCGAATGCAGATATTGGAGGAACATAACAGACAGTTGGAGGCTCAGCTGCAACGCTTGCGTAGGCTGCTTGATGATGTGAGTCTCTTGTTAAGTTTAATATTACATTCAATTTAACGCTTCACTTTAGGTTACCATAATCACTAACCGTTCGCTCTGTTCGTTTCACATTTTTATATATTGCACTTAAACTTTGTTTTATGAGAATTGGGTACTGAAATTGATTCTCCCTAAAGGAGATCGAACCCACATTTATCGCGTTTAAACTGACATACTGTACCACATATGACAAGATAGTGTAACTCGTAATTTTACATCACAGCCCATCCTATACAATCTAGATATTTTGTTTTACAAACGAAACTTAAATCGATGTTTATTTAAGTAAATTAAATATACACTAAACTAAACTAGCTTCACGCTTTATCCCTAGCGGGGTAGTCAGAGAGAACGGAGCGCCAAACGCTACGGTCTCTACCTCTTTCGCCTCGTCCACTGTCATCAACCTCTTCATGCAAGCCCTCCGCAGGGTCCTCATGCTTTTTACGTGACCTTCCTCCAGTATCTTTGATACTGTTTTCGAAGGTCAACCGAGGTCTCCCCCTACCTCTCTTACCGCTCACTTTTCCATCATAAATCTTAATCCTAAATTAAATATAAGTATCATAATTTTTTATATGAATATTTGTACATTATTAAGTTGGACGATATACCTATCGATTATGAAAGGATTTTCATAGTTTCTTCGGATGGACGCAATGAAAATATACAATATTACAATTTCATAAGCTTGAAATAAGCTCCGAATATAAGAAATAACATAAAATATACTTAAGCTTATGTTTATTTGTTTCCAGCCGGGAACAGGAGCTCAGGGCTCCCCGGGCGCCCGCACTGGTACCCTACAGACTCGCTCGGTCACCGCTAGCCAGCTAGCCACGGACTCGCCTGCAAAACTGCATAATGGATTGTATCATGACAACGGTTAGTATGTTAATAACGTATTATCTAAGTATATTATAATATATTATTTAAATTTATTTAGATGAATCTGAAGCTCTTCCAAGTTAGTTAACAATACAGCCAGAGAGTGAAAATTACAAGTTCTATAATATAAATATATGACTTACTTTTCCTATTATATTCATTTATATAAAATATATTTAGCTTAATTCCTACAGAAAAAGACACTTATGCAATTTTTTGACTATATTATATATATTTACAACATAAAATAAAATCCTCCAAAACTAAAGATGGCGGGCGCGAGCGCGAGGGGCGCGAGGAGCGTCCGCCGCCGCCGCCGCACGCCGTGCACTCGCTCATGCACTGCGCAGGTTAGCGCTCTGACAGGGTTACCAGTGCTAAATTATTTTAATTTTATTTTTATAATTATTTTTGGGCTTTCTATTAATATGTCAATAAATCAATACGAAGTTAGAGAGCAATTGCTCTTTAAGCAATTTAGTAATTACTAAATCTAAATCTTAATTGATAAATTAAAAGAAGTTGAATATTTCAAATTTTTAAGTTTAATATTTTAAAAATAATGATAATAATAATAATATAAAAAATATATATAATTCATGTAAATTTAGCCAAAATTATAAATTATTATTTTTTCGCTTTTAATTCATAATATCTTTATTCTTATTTTGTTTAGTAAAATTAGAATATATTTTATACATTCAATTACTAATAGTGACTGGTAAACATTACCCTTATATTGAGCAATCGTTGTTAGAGGAATGTCGTCGTTTTTTGGTTTTCGCTTTTTTACAGATTGTTGTCTCTACTCATATTCGATATTTTATTTCAGTTGCAGTGTTCGTCTGTTTATTTTAATCTTTTTTTTTTTAATATTACTGCATGAATATTGCATGTATGTTTATTGTCATAGTGGTCTTTGATTTTTGTCACATTCTAATTGTTTTAAGGAATAATAATGTTTTCTTTTTTTCTCTGCAAACCTAACAGGACGTATACCTTGAGGTATAGTATTATAAATAGTATGGTTTCTAAAAAAGAAATTTTGCTGGTTAATAGTGATGTTATGTTCATTAGTGATGTAAATAATTTTCACATATTTTACACATTTACAATCATAAAGCTTGTGACAATGATTGCGAACATAAAAATCAGAAAAAAAAACTATTTCAACAAAATATAATGTAAATAATACAAAAATGTATCATTAGATCAATTTATTATTTGAGGTTAGAAATTAAAAAATCTTTCGCGAACGCCTTAGCTTGTCACCTCAAAATACCTAAATAAAGGTAATCGGTGCCAAATAAAAAAAATAGAAGTATTCGATATTCGAGTTCGCAGTGTTCAAAATGTGACAATATTTTCATTACTCAAGTATATAATATATAAGTAAGATAGAAAAAACACATTAACTAAATATATTTTTTCTTTATAGATGACCTTGGCCGAGCTGTCGAAGAACTAGTATCTGTTATGACGGAGGATCAAAACTCCAACTCCAACGCACCACCTCAATACAACGGTAAAGAAGAAAAAAAATAACACTTCGCGAACATTCTTCGAACGCGCTATGGTGCTAAAGCAAATGTTGCCAATAAAAAAAATGCAACATTTGTTTTTATTGCTCTGGCAACATTTGAATTACCATAACAATATATATATACAAAAATATAACAAATATATATATAGGTTGTGTAAAATTTTCGACAAAAGTAATAAGCAAAATAGGCTTTATCCACGCTGCACAGATTAAATATATATACAAATCCCTACTAATTTTCGACTCATCACTAACTTACCTGCACGTGCTTATCTGTACCGGAGCTTACTTCATATCATTATACTAATATCGCGTGGTATCGAATGTGGTTATTTTGGTTAACCGAATATGTAAAACAACGAATTTAACGAAAGCGACAGCTCCCATTACAAGGTATTAACTAAAATTATTATTATATAACTGTACAATTGAATATTCTATTTAAATTATTTAAGTGAAAGCAATTTTATTCTATAATCAATTTATAAAGTCCTTAAGTATTTAACAATAATTGATAAATATTCCCGTGAAGTTCCTCCATATTATAATCTTTAGATTATTGCATTATATATCCCTTGTGTAACTTCGGTTAACCCAATAAATAAACCACAGATACAAAATTATATCGAACCGTGCTTCCTAATACTTCCCAAAACGAGTCCATTGTTGTACAGCTTCGAGTTGAACAATAGATGATGTCGGTTCGAGACGATGACGTATGCAACGCTTATTGTATAGATAAGGGCATGCCGTTGTTGCAGTACGTATCGTGATTGAGTCCTTGCTGAAAAACTATCGATAATCATAATATAAATAAATAATTAAAAAATAAAGTGACAGCTGTCAATTTCTTAATGTCAGAACTAAACTATCAAAAACTTTTTATATTTATCAATTTAATAAGCTGGACTTGGTTCAGTTATATGATTATGTTATTGCGATTATATTATTACAAATAATAATTTAAAAAGTTGAATGACAGCTGTCGATTTCCTAATCGATTTATGTCAAGAAAAATTGTTTATATTATTTATATTTTCAATATTCTGTGGTAATTCAAACGCTGCTAAAGCGAAGCGATCCAACGAAAAAGACATTGTAACGAGAGCATTTACATTAAAATTGTACCAAATTCATCAAATACTTGATAGAAGTTTTTTTTTTTAATTAATTATATTTTTTAAATACATATCTTACATACATATTAGTACAATTACCATTATCATATCACGTCTTGTAAATTGCCATATCATTTGCTGTTTTTGACACGAGTATAAAATGTCACGTGCATATATTAAGCGTTTGCCTTTTCTGAATAGTCTCTACCACAAGTTGTTACGTCACTACCGAGACAATCGAGTTACTATTTAATCGATTTTAACGAATAAAACTAAGGTATTGATAATCGATTTTAACGAATAAAACTCTTGGTAGAGACTAGTACCCGATGTATCGTTTTCGATTCGTTTCTAAGGCAGCTTGAAGGGCTAAAGCTTTAAAATATCACAATGTTAGCTTTAATATACCCTATGTTGACATTAGCGCTGGTACATTTCGGTATCGAGGCCTACGTTCTAGTGGAAAGTGTATTGTTATTAGATAAACCAGTTTTCATACAATATTATGCCACTCGATGGCAGTAGTTAAAGAATTCGTTAAACGGTTTTGCGGTAGTATTAGATTGTAGCCAAATAAATATCGATCATATTTGTGTATGTTACATATTATCGAGTTATCAAAAAATATATCGTTAGATGAAAATATGAATAATCCAGCTTTTACTCTCATCCTTAGTCACTTTCTGTTAACTATCGGTCTGAAATAGTAGACTCTTCGTAGCATCTTCGTGTATCATGTAAACTATTTAGTGGTGTACGATTGTGTATGAAATATTTAAGTCATAATATAATAAAAATCGATAAATTATCGACTTTTCTATCATGGAAAATCTTACATTTTTTTATAAAAAAAAAGCGAAAATAAAACTGTACACATACCTAAACATAATTTACAATTGATAATTGAAAGAACAATTTGAAAAAATCGATATCTATTCGAATTCCACGAACAATCGTCCATCACTAAACTAAACTTTCACTACTACAAAGGCATGACATTCTTTCCTAGTAATATTTATTATAGTGTGACATAAATAATAAAATCACACTAAATCGATATTTTATAACGTGTCTATTGTAAGATGATGCCTACCTTTTTAGATAAGACTATATACGGGAGAGATGACTTTTATACGAACGTTAAGTAACTGTTGAATGCTAACTTTACAATAAGTATGTACTTCCAATTAACCATATCAATTCGTTTGAACTTTTTTTATTATTGGTCACGATTATTCGATACAATTTTATATTTACAATGAATTTTGTTTGAAAAAAATATTTTATTAAATAAAAATGTTACTTGAGAAAAATGACAGATAACTAATCACAGTTATTGTATAATTTGTTATATGTACGTATTTTACTATGATATCGATTTCGTAAAATACACTCGTTTTAATATTCATTCTTATAAAATTGTATCGATTATTATCTGTGACAATACCATTTGTTGGTATTTGTATTTTTTTATCTGGCAACTTGTTAATTCCATTTCGTTGCGACGAATAATCCTAGTTTTAATTTGGCTAATATAGATTTTAAGAATACGAAGCACAATTTATTCTTAACGAATGAAAAAAAAAATATTAAAACAACACTAATATATTGTTAATAATTTTATTCTATTTGTTTAACGTGTAGGACGAGTTTTTTTTTTCTTTATTTCAAATATTGGCAAAGATTTACGAAATACTTCCGCATTTATTTGTATATTTTACTGTGTTTATAATGTTTTAGAAGTTAAATCCAAATAAACGTTCTGCATAGTATTAGTTATTTTATTTTATACCCCTCACCCTCCCTAACTTATTTTACTATCACATTCACAATTATTCCTATAAAGGTCTGATAAAAAACTTAAAGTGAAAGACACTGTCAATTCTTATACTTGTGATGAAATATATATATACATCTATTTGATTATATAAAGAGGAAAGATTTGTAAGTGTGTATGTTTGTAATGGATAAACTTAAAAACTACTGAATCGATTTTACAACTAGAATTATCACTGAGTAATATAGGCTATATTTGCTCCTAGAAAAAACACAGGGATCTCTAATAAAATTTCAATAATGTAGAAATACAAGGTATAAAATATTTTACATAGCATGCGCTGCAGAAACTGTTGAAGATAGAAAAAAAATTTTTCTAAATAATTAAAGAACATATCTACAAAAAACCTTGCAATACCATATATAGTATTGCAGGTATACCTCACTATTGTAGTTTTGACAATACAACAAATTTTGCACAGTTTTATTTTAGACAGAAATGTCGACAATAATCAGACCATGTTATCTGTACTTTATGTATGGATTTCCATTTCCATTCTTATCGAGATAAAAAAAATCGTATTCGAGACTGTTTCTATAGAAAGTTTACAGTTTACTCTTTCAATTATTAAAATCGAACAATTCATTCAAAAGATTTTACGAAATTAAAAATTCTAATCTAAACAAAATATATCTTTCTCGATTAGGATCTCCAGAAAACCTACAAATATTTTTTGTACAAATACCACTTTTAACGTAGTGTTCACGTACATTGAAGCTTTAAGGTAAATTTCGAATATAAGAAAAGTAAAAATGTAAGTCAGTCTGTCTGTATATCTGTGACGTTATCACGGCCAAATAGCGGAATCGATTGTGATGAAATATCTATAGAGGTATTTGAAGGTCTTGGAATAAACAAAAGCTACGTTTTTCTACTGCTTTTTTCAGAAAATGTATCTTCCGTTTCCTTAAAGGTCGGCGAAAATAGACTTTCTGAATGCTTACATTTGATGCGCTGGTTATAAAAACAATGTTCTACAAAAAATATTCTCCTTTGAAAATTATATTAAATGTTAATCTCTGAAAATCTTCAGAGCCACAATAACCAGTTTAATATATTAAATTTTAATATATTAATATTTATCATGTTATTGTTAATGTATTTTCTATAATTTGGTATTATTTCTTATAAATATATAATCAAATGAGGCCGGTCGTGGAGCAGCGGCACGAGGTGTGACTGCAAAACCGACTGGTTCTGGGTTCGATTCCCACTCGAGGAGATGAAATATTTACTTAAATTTATATTTCCATTTCTTCGCTCTGGTGTCGAGGTTAAGCGCGGCGTTGAGTTCTGCCACTCAACACGCAATGCCTCCAGAATGCGGCAGAAAGTGGGGAACGGAGTGTCTTAACACTAGGTTCCCTCTGCCTACCCTGCTGTGTGCGGGATATAGCGTGAAGCTATACAAATACAAAATACAAATATATAATCACATGTAAAATATAACAAAATATATATATAATTAAACTAAATAAATAACAAAATAAATACATTATGGGGGATCCACGATGGTAGGCTTGTCCGCAGCGATCCCTGCAGGGTAAGAGCGTACTAATAGACCCATAACCCATAGACTAATAAAACTCCGCAAGGCGACTCGTGCCAGTGCGTCCCGAATACGATGTTGAGGACTGCCACCCAACACGCCATATCCAGAACGGCGGGAAGTGGAGAACGGAGCTACAAATAGGTACGTCGAATGATAGAGGAGGGTTAAAACCGAAGATGGCTGAATTATTAGATGTGTTGCACAACCGAGATCCATATGAAAAAAGAAGGCGAAAACCCCGAGGCTGTTTTGGGTTCACTTTAAGCTGGAGATAACAAAAATATTCTTGATGTGCGCCAAGTGTCAAGGACGTTCTAAGATATTGGAGCAATTGAATGAAGTGGTATATCTCAGAAATATATTTTGTAGAGAGGGAAGATAGGAAATGGATGTGGAGAGGTGTATCGCTGCCGGTAACAGAGTTAAGTGTGCATCATACATTAATAGGAAGGCAAAATAACACAGTCGTACACAATGCATTGTTGGTACCGACACTGCAGCGAAATGGAGGTATAACAGAAGAAAATTGAAAGAAACGTTGATTCTTTTTGGGTACGTTGAGCGAATGAGTGATGAAAGAATGGTAAAAAAAATTATGAGTGGTAGCGTGTGGCCCTCTATTCTCTCTGGCTAGAGATAGAGCGTGCAGGTAAAAAACCATATAGTATGTATATAATACCTACCAGCTTCATGCTGTATCCCGCACACAGCAGTATAGGCAGAGGGAACCTAATGTTAAGACACTCCGTTCTCCACTTTCTGCCGAATTCTGGAGGCATTGCGTGCTGAGCGGCGGAACTCAACGCCGCGCTTAGCCTTGGACACCAGAGCGAAGAAATGGAAAATTTAAGGAAATATTTCATTTCCTCGTGCGGGGATCGAACCCACAACCAGTCGGTTTTAAAGTCACACTTCGTGCCGCTGCGCCACGACTGGCCTCAGTTTAATACCTACCCTTGGCCGTTTATATAGATTGAAATTATACTTCACAGTAAATCATTATAATAAAGACGTTAGGTGGTATCAAATATTTAAAATCACCTAGCCTACGAGCCGCGATATGTGCGAGGCGGCTTAGTCACGGTATAACCGAGTACAACGGGCAGACGACTTGACTATTGTGGTAATTTTCATACATTTTCGAAATAATATTATACTTATGTTTATGAAATTATTGCTATTTATTATAAATTTTTATTTTTGTTTGGTTCTCTTCGCTTATAATAGATTAATTAGATTTTTTAAATTTTTTTGGTTAGGTAATAGTTAAGTATTTTTTTTATTCTGGTATTAATATATGCAGAGGCCAGTCGTGGTGCAGGAGCTCAAGCGTGCGATGGTAAGCGCGACAGGTTGTTGGTTCGATTCCCACTCGAGGGTATGAAATATTTAATATATTCATTTCCTCGCTCTGGTAAGGAGGCAAAGCGCGGCGTTGTCTTCCGCCACTCGACACGCAATGCCTCTTTCTAGAGGCATTATTCTAGAGTAGAATTCTTTCTACTTTTTTCCGGAAAATAGGAAGCGGAAGTTTAGTCTTAAATTATACTTTTTATTTCCAAAACAATAAAAAATTCTTTTTTAAACTACGTTTATGTAAATCAAGGTAGATACTAAAACTTTCATATTAATAGTCTTTCTAAGTACACTACAGACGTACATATATAAACACACGAATGGTTATGTGAATTCGCAGGCGAAGCCGCGGTCGGCGATTTTAAATATGTACTAAATATAAAAAAGAAGATATATGGGGGAAAATAATATTATAGATACATGAATTAAGTAATTACAACTATAACTAACTTCACACTTTATCCCTTGCGGGGTAGTCAGAGAGAACGGAGCGCCAAACACTACGGTCTCTACATACCTCTTTCGCCTCGTCCACTGTCATCAACCTCTTCATACATGCCCTCCGGGGGGTCCTCATGCTTTTTACATGACCTTCCTCCAGTATCTTTGATACTGTGTTTTCGAAGGTCAACCGAGGTCTCCCCCTACCTCTCTTACCGCTCACTTTTCCGTCATAAATCTTTTTTGCCATTCTTTCATCACTCATTCGTTCGACGTGCCCAAACCAATTAAGTAATTGGAAAATGTATTTGTCACCACGGTCTGAATAAAATATTCTCTTAGCTAAGTTTAAAAAAATGTATTAAAAAATGTATTAAAATGTATTAAAGCATTACATACAAATTTCCGCTTCACAAAGATGAGAGCTTTAAAAATGTTAAAATCATTATGTACATTACCTCCAGATAGTGTCTTGATATCATTGAGGCACGTCGTGGCACGACACAAAGTAAAATCGAATCGACGACGGTTGTGGGTACAATTCCGCCAATTAAAGCCTTTAGAATTTGGCGGTAAGTGGGGAACGAAGTGTCTTAAGACTAGGTTCCATCTGCCAACCCTGCGTGCGGGCTATACAGCATGAAACTGATTTAATTTATTAACATATAATCAAATTTTCTAAAAAAACAAAAAATGTATTAATAATAAGAAGAAAATAAGGATAATAAAAAAACTAAAATTATGTAAAAGAAACTTAAAAATCTTTATTCCGTCAACAATTGTTAAGCTGTAATACAGTTCTTAAATAAATCCATTATATCATAAATATAATTTGTATCCTCGTAAGCATTTTGCATACATTATTAAACTATCAGTCCTAAGGCCACAGTTTTGAAGCACCTATTAAGAATTATTATCAATTATCTATAGTTTATCAAAAACATGTTTAAAATTTATTATTTATTATGATTTTATTTATTTTTAACATAACTAATAATAATTAAAAAAACTTATTTTCATTTACATATTATTACTTAAGTTGTAATATTTGTCAGTTGTTACATCTTTTCTTATAAAAATTACAAAACAGTACAAAACTCAAATCAATGAATTTTTCTTTTTAGCAATATATTAATTTTAAACTGCTATAAACATTACAAATAAATATCTTACATGTGGCCTTTGTTATCTAAACCTTTATCATACTTTAACAGTGGAAGAACTGCTTGAATCTAAGCCATTGATCGGAGCAGGTATATTAGTTCTAGGCCTTCTAAATAATAAGACATGGGGTTCGGGATTATGCACCATGAAATGTAGCCATCCTGGACTTTGTTGAACGCCGAGGTTTCTCCATTCAGTTTCCGTCATGAGGTGGGATTTTGGAACTAATCGAGCTATATCCGGTGGGAGGATGACATGCCTGGAATGTAATAGGTTTAATTAAAGTAAAATAGCTGATATATAGATATGTAATAACAATAGTTGTAAGTTCCATTTCCACTCAATGGATAGGAGTTATTTTTATTTTCTACCACTAAGTGAATTAACACTAGGTTCCCTCTTACTCCCACCACCATGGAGGATACAGTATAACTCAAAATAAATATATAGCTGTTATTTGTTATTTATTTTGAGGCCGGTCGTGGCGCAGCGGCACGAGGTGTGACTGCAAAACTGACTGGTTGTGGGTTCGATCCCCACTCGAGGAGATGAAATATTTACTTAAATTTATATTTCCATTTCTTCGCTCTGGTGTCGAGGTTAAGCGCGGCGTTGAGTTCTGCCACTCAACACGCAATGCCTCCAGAATTCGGCAGAAAGTGGGGAACGGAGTGTCTTAATACTAGGTTCCCTCTGCCTACCCTGCAGTGTGCGGGATACAGCGTGAAGCTAATTTTATTTGTTATTTATTATAAAGAAATATATGAACCAAAGAAATGTCTAGGATATTTTTTAAAATTAATATTATAGAATCATGGAATCAACTTTGGGTTGGATTAAATGTTTCTAAAACCAGGTAGTTTAACAGAGATTAAATTTGATAACTTTCCTTTGTTCAAAATAAAATTATTTATTTTTTTAATCATGCATATTTAAACTATAAACAAACAAGTTTAACTTATGCACTAGTAAAAATAATCTTATAAGAGGCATTATAAACAGGGAGACACATAACAATTTGTGACCGAGCTCTTCAGATTCTCTAATTGAATTAGAAAGTTATGAAATAAAGAAAACATTTTGTTCTTTATCTAGGTATTCATGCTAACCTTGACATCGTAATGCGTATGTTACTGCGTACTTATTAAACAATTACATTTCGTAATATAATTATTACACTTAAAGCTATATATATGATTGACTACAGGCCGAATATAACTTTTAAGAAATTTATTTATAAATATATAAGTTTTAATTTTTAAAGATAAGTAAAAGCATGGTAGCTAATACTAAACGCATGATGCAACGCTCATTAAAATATTGAAACTATATTCCGCGACATATCAGAGGAGAATAGGAAACAAAATTAAAGTTTATAATCTAAAAATTCATTTTTATAATAGACTTTAATTTAAATAACATGAAATAAACTCCCAACCTGTACTCGTAGACGTCATCGTTGTACCTCTCCGAATATTGTATCTGATCAACAGGCATTTTTGTTAAAACTTTAAAATTAAATAGATTAAAATTATACAGCGCACAAGAAAATATAAACCTAGATTTAATATGTTAGCGGAAATAAATGCCTTTTCTAATTTACAGCGATCGATTCTTCCAGCTGTTCAAACTGTCAATATAATCAAAACATTCACGTTCAAAAATTACAGATAACTCAAATTTTAAATTTAAAAATACAACTATTAATATTTATTTAGTATAATTTTACATTTTAGAAAATTATTTCTGTTTATTAAAGTTTATTTAAATATATAATAAATATTTTCTTATTGGTTTTGTTTTTATATTTTTTTGTGATAGTTTTAAGACGTTTCAAATAATATTGGCGGGAACTTAATGACAACTGTCAAGCTACGCGTTCCTTTTTATGCATTTGACTTCTTATGTAAAGATATTATTTATTTGGGTTTATTTTAACAGAAAAACATTAAAGTCGAAAATAATATTTACATGTCGTCGGCTTGTAAGTTTGCTAATAGTTTGTTCAGAAAATTATGAGAAGAGAGAACAAATCTTTTATAACTATTAGGGCCAGTTTCACCACTGGCTGATAAAGTCCCGACCAGCCTTATTTACCAGACCAGGTATCGTTTTTTGGTTTCACAGGTGTCGAATAGCAATACCTAGTAGATACACATTTGGCACATGCATTTCATTTTTACAAACATATTTGTAATTTAAAAATGTAACAAATTGTATTTATTATTACCGACTATTATCGTTCATTAATGAGAAAATTATTCTTAAAAATATAAGAAACAGTTATTTTGTATTTTCATTCTCATTTCATAGCATTTTTTTTTTTTTGCATTTCCGAAATGTATAAAATATAAATAACGATAAAAAGAAACAGATTTAGCAAATTTACATTCTAACCCGACGATATCTATTTCCTATAGAGATGAGGAGGCAATAGATATATTACGGAAACAACTAACTGTGCCGCAATCAACATAATCAACGGCCAAAAACTCGGATTTGACAAAAGGAACTCGGATTTGACAAAAGCAGACCATTCAAGATATTAAAGTCCACTTCACATTTTAAAAAGAAAAACTAACATTTTTATAAATCAATTAAGAACAAAAAAGGCACGGACAACAAAAGTCTGTGGCGCAAAACAATTCAAGCATAAAAAAAAAAACCCGACGATATATGGTTTACATTTTAGATATAAAAAATAAATTTCTTTTAAGTTAGTTGTAATTTAAAAAAAAAAACATTATTTCAATAAGAATTTTTATTGAAAATAAAAGATTTCAAGAATCCAAAGAAATTAATCCATTATCCTGATGTCTTAAAAAAGTTACAAAAATAAAATGTTCTGCATACTTAACTGATATAATTTAGAATCATCGACAGGCAGTGCACTTGGCACAATTTCAAAAGCAAATCATTTTGCATAATTATGATCAATGTACTTAATCTAACGAACCAAATGAAACGAAAATGAATAAATAAAAAAAATATTAATCTACAACTATTAATCAACTTTATCTTTATTACAGGATTAATCTCGTATATTTCGTATTTATTATACATTTTTGGAAACCCGACGTTTCGAAAACTGAAATCCAAAAATGTAAAATCATGATTTAAAATGGTTTATAATTGTGAAAATCAAAGAACTTACTCACTAACAACTACAGGACTATATTACATTATATTGCAGGTACAGTAATTTACAACGCAAAATTATTAATATCAATTTAAATGCGGGAACCGGTGAGAGTAGCACATCGGTTAGGACGTGGTCGAGATTATCCAATCTGAGCGACCCCACTGTAACAATTCGATAATGATCCCCTGCTGTGTAGGGATACCATTATTTTGTTTTTTTTTATTGTTATTTTGGACATAATTTGAATAGGCCATATGTTTTTTTAATTTGTCTTTGTTTTTTTTTTTTAGGATTTCTATATATTTTATATGAAACTCTTAAGCGTAGACTGCAACCTGCAAGACTTTTGAACTTGGGCTACTGCAAAGTGTTTGAAACGTTAGGTTCCAAAACGAATTTTCGTTTTGGAAACCCATTTGGGTTTACACCGAATCACTAGCGTATATTAAATTCGGTTTGACAATTCTTAAGGAAATAAAATATTTAAATAATGAAAAAAATATATGTTTTTTCATTTACTGGCTCTGGTAACGCGCGACATTGAGTTCCACCGCTCCGCAAGGTCTCCAGGATTCGGAACGGAATTTCAGGTAAGGGAAGTAACTTAAGGGGAACTGACTTAAGGGGAACCCAGGTTCTGCCTAAGTGCGCGTAGGAGGGCTATGCACACTTACCGATTGAAAGTTGTGAGCTTAAGACTCATCGTCTAGGTGACTTACTTACTTACTTTGACTAACTGAATGCGATAGTTGTTGATTTAAACTTCATTTGATACAATTTAAGATAAATCTCTGATTTAGTAAGATTAAACAACATTTAAGGCAGTGTAGAGTTTCGCCACTGACATTGAAATCTTTTTGATCATGCGAAGAATAAGTGGTTTATTTTTCTATATAATACATAGCAAAAAGTTCTAAGCAATTATTGTCATCCTTGTGAATCAATCACGAATAAACACCGTTGCAACTGAAACCGGTAGTGTCGGGAAAAGCTTCCAGGCGTCTCAGTTGACATCCTAAATCTAGAGCGACACCATGACCTCAGTAAATTTGGAATTTTTGCAGAACCTCCTGAAGGACGAATATCCAGATGTGACCATACATGATTTTGAGGTAAATATGTTTGAAATGGCAAAATAATTTTTCGGATTTTTTGCATTTTATAAAGTAGGTATAGTGTGTAGGTACAAGTATGTGACTGTAAATATCGCATTTACAAGTAATGAGATTATTCCTTCTCGAGGAGACGAAATGTTTAATTTTATCTTTTCTTCGCTCTGGTGTTGAGGCAAAGCGCGGCGTTCAGTTCCGCCACTTGAAGAGTACGGAGCGGAGTACCTTAACGCTAAGCTCCTCAGAATTTCAATTCACATTGTGTTTTTTTTGTGCTTAATTTTAGATTTATATAACAATTCAAAAAAATTATTCAATTATTAATTTTGCTTATCAATTATTTACTTTACTCTCCAAAAAATCATGTTCTTGATCAGAATGTTTTCTGAAAAAATGTAGATAAGTTTCTTTTCACTGTCACCACGACACATGTAAATGTATGATTTGAAAAGTCTATCTTTTGAGGTGCAAGACCCCCCTTTTCCTTTGGCAGTAGTTGAGTTTATAAGCAATGTGGGTTCTTCGGAAGTATCTAAAAAAAAAATTAAATTAGCTTCACGCTGTATCCCGCACACAGCAGGGTAGGCAGAGGGAACCTAGTGTTAAGACACTCCGTTCCCCACTTTCTTCCAAATTCTGGGGGCATTGCGTGTTGAGTGGCAGAACTCAACGCCGCGCTTAACCTCGATACCAGAGCGAAGAAATGGAAATATAAATTTAAGTAAATATTTCATCTCCTCGAGTGGGAATCGAACCCAGAACCAGTCGGTTTTGCAGTCACACCTCGTGCCGCTGCGCCACGACCGGCCTCAAGTATCTAATTTATCTAAAAGTTACCTCTGATCACACTGTCCCCTCAATACAGTCAAGTATTTACTGCCGTTTTAACCAATTCTGTGGCGTTTAGAATGCCTCATATGCAGGTCAAATATTTTTATGTTGTTGCCTACTAATTCAAATTTTATGAGGTATAGAGAAACATCCCGATTGAATTTAAGTAATTTACATATATTAATCTAAAATAAAAACTAAAAACATAAATATATTTTAGGGCGCACCAGGATCCAAGCGAGGAGATAATTATACATCAATGGTGTACCGAATAACCTTGAAAGGTTCGAGAAAGTCTATTGAAGACGACAACACAGAGATTATTGAACCTTGGGAAGGATCTATTATATACAAATGTTTGCCAGAAAGCATTCTACGTCGCGAAGCTTTCAAAAGCGACGAACTGTTTTGCAACGAAGTAGCTTTTTACAATAAAATTTGGCCAGCGTTGTCCAAATTTCAAGGCCAATGGGAGAAAGTGCTTCGTCCCCTTAATTCCATACCCAAATGCTACTTAGCGCAGAATGATTTGGTCATTTTGAAAGATTTAAAAGAGTTCGGATTCATGATGCCTGATCGGAGGAAGGGACTGACTATTGATCAGTGTTATTTTGTGCTGAAACATTTATCTCACTTTCACTCTTTGTCGCTGGCTATGAAGTATTACGATCCTGAAGGATTTTATGAATTATTAAATATACAAGATGGAATTTCTGAAGGTAAGAAGTTTTGGTTGTATTAAAAGCAATATTGCGGTGTGTGTCTGCTTGAAAAATTAGAGAAAATATGTGAAATTAATATATTGTGTTGCCCTAATTTAATTAATCTACGTGTGGCATTAGTTTTGACTACTTTCTTGTCAAAATTTGATTTTGATTTTGTAGCAATATTTCTATTTTGTGGCGGTAGAGAAGGATAAAGATTATATTAGAATTATTGTATCTAGAGACCTGCGAGAGTTGAATAAAAAAATACAATATAAATGTTGATTTTTGTAATTTAAATTATTATTGTTTAACATTTCTAGTATTTTTCGTCTCTGAAAACGAAGATTACTACAGGAGCTACTACAGTGAAGCTACACGTAATGCAATAGCCATGGTTGAAGAAGAACTTCAAGATTCCTCTGATAAGGAAAAATATTTGGTTCCCTTTAAAAGATTTTGTAATGAAGATACTTTTTTCCAATCTATGGTGGAGATGGTCGCTCCAAGGGAACCTCTAGCGGTGATATGTCATGGTGACTGCTGGACCAATAATATGTTGTTTAAATTTACGGACGGTGATCTTGCTGAGGTAATTTTGATATAATATTAAACCAATCATATTTCAGTTTATCTTAAAATGTATTTGAAAATGTCATTTGAAATTTTTAAACTTTTGTGAATAAAAATAAGCCTTACTTTAAAGAGAATGTTACATGACTACATTTATAAGTTTTACCATTTCTAAGAATAATTTTTGATTGGAGGAATAAAACGTTTTTATTAGTTATACGCTGTACCCTGCATATAGCAGGGAATAGAGAAGGAACCTAGATACTCCTTCGTCCATGCACTAAATCAAATTTTCGAGAATTTCCGCGTTTAGAACTCAACGCTGCATATCGCTTTTTACCAGAGCGAAAAAATAAAAATAATTTAACCTAAAAGGGAGTAGAACCCACAACTATCGAGTTTACTTTCAGCTGTACCATTATCGTTATATTTTTATTTTATCGCTGTATCCTGCTTACACCAGGATAGGCAGAAGAGAACTGAAAACCTAACGTGACGACACTTACGTTCCCATCTTTTCAACGAATTCTGGAGCCATTGTGATTTGAGTGGCGGTACTCAACGCAGCGCTTTCCACGACTGTTGCGTTTACAGTCACACCCTTGCAGATAATAAAAATCCACATATTCCAGATGTACATCGTAGACTTTCAGCTGGCGCGTTACGCGTCACCAGCTCTAGACCTAGCCTTCCTCATATACTTGTGCTTGGAGAAGGACCAGCGAGCTGAACACACTACATCACTATTACGATATTATACTGATGAACTTTATGAGAGACTGTCAGAAATGAGCGATGGAAATATCTTGGACAAGGAAACTTTACATGATATGTGAGTATAGTAACTTAAGTGATAAGGTTTGGTAAATATTATGTTGATTTATTAGCGGTTCGGATGATTGATGCTCTGAGTGAGTAGATTGATATATGTATTGATAAATCAATTGGCAAGCCAACTGATTGACAGATTTCATCGATTGAACTAACTGATTTATATTGATTGATTCTAAGTCGAATAGAGACAGACCTCTATAGAAGATATATGGATGACAGTATATAGAAGTTATGGATGGCTCGGTCTACATAGAATATATTTATATTACATATACTCGATATATACGTAGATCGAGTCATCCAGCTTAAAAAAAAATGAATTAGTCGACTTTCGGACTAAATAATTAATATTTGTAACTGTTTTTTTCTCAGGTTACAAGAGGAGTTTAAGAGCAGCAGCCGCTTCGGTCTCGGCATCGCGTTGGACATGTATCCGATAATGACCTGCGATAGCAACGAGGCACCCAACCTTTATCAAGAAAAGGTAATAAATATTATTGACTCGGAACGCCATAATCAAAGAACTAAGGTTCTTTATCACAATACTACTTATGACATTTTAAATTATTCAGGCCAGTCGTGCGACTGTAAGCGCGAAAGGTGCGGCAATGTGCGGCATTTAGTTTCGCCAGTCAACACGCAAAGCCTCCAGAATTCGGCGGAAAGTGGGCAACTGAAATCTCTTAATTGAAATGAAGTATTTTAACACTAGGTTCCCAGGTCCCCTCAGTGTACTCTGTAACGGTACTGCGTACGCTATACAACTGAAGCCAGTCATTGTGGCGAGTCGTGGCGTAAGGACACAAGTGTGTGACTGTTAACGTGACAGGATGTGGGTTAGATTCCCACTTGACACGCAATGCCTCCAGAATTCGGCGGAAATCGAAAAGCAGAGTGTCCTGACACTAGGCTTACCCTACTGTATACGGAATATACTTAGGCCTATTTAGAGACATTTTCTGGAAGGGGCCTGGAATTTAGCTTTGCGCAGATTTGTTCATGCAAATGTGGTTTTTTTTAATGATTCGGGACAAATTGTATGTTAGTAAAACTTGTGAGGTAGACACTAGACTTTTCTGGGATAAGCACAGACCCGGTCCTGCCTCTTCCTACATCCATGGAAATACAGCATGAAGCTGAAAAAAAAAAACAACATAAAGCTATAAAATACGTAATATACAAAAAACGCGGCGTTGAGTTCTGCCACTCAACACGCTATGCCTCCAGAATTCGGCAGAAAGTGGGGAACGGAGTGTCTTAAGACTAAGTTCCCTCTGCCTACCCTGCTATGTGCGGGATACAGCGTGAAGCTGATTTATTTATTTTCACTTTAATACTTCCACTATATTTAGGAAAGTGAAATATCTCCATCTCATGAAATGAGCAATTGTATCAAACCAGTATGGACTTCGAACGAGGCCTGCAGGAAGAAAATGACGGACTTGGTGACAGAACTCGTTGACAGTGGACTTCTATAATTTTTTTTATTATTTTTTTATACCTAATTAATTTATGATGTACCACATAATTTATGATTATTATAAATTATTTTTATTTTTAGTGCTGGACGCTCTGTTTAATAAACAATGTAACGAATTTATTTATTAAATCTATATTTAAGTATAATGTTTTTTTTTACACGTATTAAACAAAATAAGAGCAAACATGTTTATATAAAACAAGGAAAAATTAAAACTACAATTGTATATTTTTTTTTATTTGTGTGGTAACTACTTTTTTAAAATGATTCTCTAGTCATCAATATCACTCATTACAAGAAAAATAAAAATATTCTCTATATATTGTTATGAACCGCTTGAAATAAAACAAATGCTAAATGTAAAGTAAACTTGCCAAGATAATAGTAAAACAGCATTTGAATCGACGGCTAAGCCGTTTCTAGGATTAGTGTGAACAAACGGACAGACAATCAGACATTTTTTATATATTTTTTCTGAGTTCTATTACATTAACACATGCCCCCGATAATAGATTTTTTCTTATATCTTCCATTTACAGACAGCGATAGTTTTATTATATGTAAAAAAAAAAGTTTTTTTTAATTAAATTAAATCAGCTTCACACTTTATCCCGCACACAGCAGGGCAAAGGGAACCTAGTGTTAAGACACTCTGTTTCCCATTTTCCGCCAAGTTCTGGAGGTATTGCGTGTTGAGTGGCAGAACTCTGTAAATAATTATTTAATTTCCTCGAGTGGAGATCGAACCCACAACCAGTCGATTTTACAGCCTCTTTATATGTATTGATTTTTTTTTTAAATATAAGTATAGATAAATGAAACAATATTTCATATATAGTCGAATATAAATTTATTACGTTTAGTAAATATAAACACTGGTGTTAGACTTACATTTATTAGAACCATGCTTTGTGACGATTTTACATTAAAAAAAATATTTTTCTCTTACAAAAATCAGATCGTTTATACATTTTATATGAATATTGAAATATAATTTATTAGTGTAAAGTGCAAAATTTGTTTTTTTTTTTGAAATTTTCATTTTTTGCGGGTAGTTACGAAAAATGCAATGGATATGGACGGAAATTTTTTAATAGAAAAAATTTTGACCATTACATTTATTTTTATATAAAAAAAATTATAATAAAAAAACAATGAGAAATGTAATAAAAAATCAAATTTTGACTTATACCATATAATAAAAAAAAATTAAAAAAGTAAAAATTAAAACCGAATTTCGCACTAAATTATAATCAATGGTACTAAAAAAATACATACCCGTACTGATTCGTGGCACAAAGTTAATGAAACCTAAAACTAAATGATTTTTTTTATAAATAAAAAAATATAAAAAAAACGTACGGGCCAAATATAATATAATACAGATCTTATTAGACTTAAACTAAACAGTCATTGAAAACTTCAGATTGTATGAGATTCGCCTTTTATCTGAAGATTCCAATAATTTTTTTTAAATGTTATAATTGTATATTAAAAATTTCAAATATTACATAACGCTATTTTAAATAATATATTATTTAAAAGACGATAATATATACCAAATTCAATTTTTTTTAACATGAAAATATAATTTTTAATTATTTTTCTATGTAATTATAGCGTTTATTTATCTGCACCAAAATTTAAGGCATTTTTATTGAATATTTGGTTTACTTCATTTTCATTCCACTTAACGTAGTTCCTCTACCTTTAGACGCTTGTGTAGGTCTCATGAACCCTGACGTCTTTGTCTTTAGTGGAGGTCTTGGAACTCCTACTGAACTCCCACTCGACGAGGACCTAGATGCCGGCATCCTGGACACAGGTTTTTGCACTGGTTTTGGGATAGGTTTGACAGGAGTTGGCGCTTTCTTCACTGTCGCAACTGACACTGAACTGTTTAACGAAGACCTGGAACTTCGCAAGGAAGCCCTGGAAGTCGATCTTTCTACACGTAAAGAAGTGGCGCGTTTCGTGAATCGTTTCGGGTCCAATGGAGTCCGAGGCGGCGTTTTCGTGTCTTTGGTAGTTATTTTCTTTGGAATTTCCGTCTTTTTGGGCACTGGAGATTCACATTCCATGTTACATCCTGATGATGCTCCTTGGGAGGCGCTTTCGGAGTTAAGACTTTGCGTCTCTTCAAAACCTTCATCGTTGAGCTCGTGTTCGCTTTTAACTTTAGGAATTCTAGGAGAAATCGTCCTTTCTGTAGGAATTTTATCTATTTTAGCATTCATAGATTTCCTATAAGCATTCCTCGACCAGACCCCAGTAGGTGTCTGTGTCGGTGACTTTAGTTCTCTTATGGCTTTTTGAACGTCCTCCTGGTTGATGGACGTCTGCCGCCTCATTCTGGAGTATGGCACTGATTTATTATCTTTGGTTGCTTTCTCTGTTCCACTTTGACCTTTTAGTCTATCCTGCCAACGTTTTAACCTAACTTCTTTCTCGTCTTTTATTGTTTCTTCCACTGGTTTCGTTTCTTTTGGAGTATCAATTGGATACGACGCTTGGATTTCCAATTTAGACGGTCTCAACACTTGGGTTTCTGCTATTAATTCAGTACTTTCTGGTTTCTTTTCTTCTTCGGGTGAACTCGATTCTGGTGTCCTCTTGTACCTTCTCGTTCTTCTTGCAGCTGAGAATCTGTCGAATTGTCCGTCACCTAATATCTCCTGACACAAGTCCTTCATTTCGGTGAAAGCTTTTTCTGGTATTGACGATTGGAATTTTCGACAAGGCTCTCTTTCTGGTGGTGGGTTAAATATTTTTCTTTGTACAGGAGGCGTTTCGATGTTATCAGAATCTATTTCAACTCTATCAGATTTTTCTGTTTTGTTATCTTTAACACTGGTAACGGTGATGTCGGGTAGTTTTCGTTTTTCTTCTTCAGTAATGGATACAAGTGGTTGAGGCGAGTCGATTTGTTGACGTGATCGCTGCCTCCTGAGACGTCGCATCTCTTCGTTTTCCTCTGTTTTCCGCCATGGCAGCCTGCTGTCTTTTGTTTTTGGTTGCACGTCTGTACAATAGTAATGTTAAATTATGTAATTTTTATTTTAAAAATATTATTATAATCAGATTTATTTAATTCTTTGGTTTTTTTTGTATTTTTTTACTTCACAATAACAATATTTTGCTTGAGAATTTGAAAGTGCTTGCTAGTGTGTGTATTTATAAATGTAATTAAAGTAAATTAGTGTGTGGTTGTGGTGTACACTTGTGGTTATCATCATTATCATCAGTCTGTTTTTGCCCACTACTAAATAACAGTTTCTCCAATGGCATATTGAGTATGTGCCTGTGTGTGTGTGTGTGTGTATGTGTATATGTGTGTGCGTCTCACACTCACCCTCGACGGCCTCGATGGCGCGCACGAGGTCGGTGTCGGTGACGGCGGGCCGCCACTGCGCGCCGCGCGCCTCCGCCAGCGGGCCCAGCGCGCCCAGCCCCCCGCACGAGCTCTCTGCGTGTATTACATTAATATTGTATGTTAAAATTATGATACAAGTGGACCACGATCACGACTCGTCGATCGTACTGTCCAAGTCTTAGGCTAGGCTTAGGATTAGAGATGTGTGTGAAATGATTACAACGATAAGGATGTGATATAAAGCATTCAAATAAATGATAAAATCTATTAATATAATTATTAATATAAAATATAAGTCACTGATAAGCTGGAGTCATTATTCAACATTGCAGTACAGCATCCGCCTGTCAAGTGTCAACATTATGACACTTGACAGGCGGATGCTGTGGATTCGATTCTTTTAAACTTTACGACTTTCCCATTACCTTTCCTGCTATCACATACGGAAGTGTCTTATTACAATAATGTTGTATTGAAATAACACATTTTCGTCCCCCCCTTTTCACAAAATTGTGAGGGCATTGCCTGTTGATTGGTCCACCAATCAACAGGCAATGCAGGGTTGAGCTACAGCGCAAAAGCTACAGCTCAACTCCGCATTGCGATTGCAATTTACCTCGTTACCAGAGTCAGGAAAATGAAAATATTTCAAAAATGATGAATTTTTTTCGAAATATTAAATATTTCATTTTCTCGAGTGGAAATAGAACCCAAAACGGTTCCTCACCGGAGTCGTTTTCCAAGGAGCGCCGGTGCGCCGCGTGCACGCGCGCGCGGCGGGGCCTCTCCTCCTCGCTGTTGGCACGCAACCACGATTCGATTTTTTGACGCCATTCCCTATATTATTATAATGAAAAACTATATAATATTCTATATATTATAAAATATATAAAAAACTATATAAACAATCAATATATAAAGCAGTTATCTCCATAAGATATCTCTTCCACACAACCAGTGGAAGTGGAAGAGTGACAATACTAACAATTATATTACAAAATGTCATTATATCGTTCATAAACATTTAGAGAATACTACTGTAAACGCTTTATGGTTGTGGGTTAGTAGCTATATAAATCAAGAAAATGATCTGCCCTGTAACCAATTAAAGTGTGGCGTTAAACTCCATCGCGCAACACGCAATGTCTCGAAAATTAGACAGTGGGAAGGTAGGTAAGTAGGGAAATAGTGTTTTATTACTAGCTTGTGTTTTTCGAAAAGAAAGTATAAAAAATTACTTAGGCTTAGCTTCAGTCGAAGTCTCCACAGCAGGCACAGGTGGTGTAAGGGTGGGAGTGGGAGTGGGCGAGGGTGAGGGTGAAGACGGTCGTTCCCCAGTACGTTCTCTGTCAGGGATCTCTAATCGAGCCCGGATCGGTGCACGGCGGGACCAGGAGCGATCTGGAAATTAAATGATTTTTTAATGTTATCATGCATTATTATGGTATCCGGTATGCTATTAATTCTCGTAACGGATTTTAGTTTCTTCTTCTTTTATATGTTTTATATGTATAATAAATAAATAAATCAGCTTCACGCTGTATCCCGCAATCAATGTATAATGAACCTATAATTTTATTATAAACAAATAGAAAAATTGTATAAAACTAAAATAACATTCTAACAAACACAATTTAATTGGGAGATTCACCATAGACAGTAATATAAGTTACAGAGCCAGGCTTAGTACCATTATTATTAATTACTTTGTAAAATAAATTAAACTTTAATTTCAATAAAAAAAACTATTTTTGTTTATTTGAATTAATTTGAGTATAAAAATGCAAAATCTATGCGTAGAAATAGTGATTTATATCTCAAAAATATATTCAAATTGCTTACAAAAACCTATAAAAATAAATAAATAACTAGCGACCCTTAAGTAATTTTTGTGTTAAAGTGGAAGAAACTTCCGCACAAACTTTTAGATTTATAATATTAGTAGGATGCTAGTACAGTTGAATGAAAAATAAACTTAACTTAATTTCATTTAACTGTACTAGTTAAATTATATATTAACTTATATTTATATATCCTACTTACCTAAGCTTCCCCATACATTCCGTTCCCTACCCTCTTGATTTGGGGATGAATGCCTCAAAAACTCTAACAAGCCATCTTCATCGTCTCCTGGACTCGCGCGACTTCGACGACGTAGACTGCCAGTTGGTGTTACATCTGGAAATAGAATTAAAATATATAAGTAAATTATTGAGGCCAATGTGGCCTTGATATCTAAACCAAAGAATCCAGAAGGTAAGTATAAATTATGTAAAATCATCTGGATCTTCTCTAAGGATGGGCGTTCCACACATGGATCTATTCTTCTTGGTCCTCTTTTATTTCTTCTATATATTAACGATCTGCCTTTTTGTGGAAAAACCTATGTGATATTGTACTATCGTATATTTTAATGCCAAAGCAACTAAATGTGTTGATACTTATTTAGAAAACGTATAAAAATTTGAACATAGCAGGACTCGAACTACGTTCAAATTTTTATACGTTTTCTAAATAAGTATTTTTCTTTCCTAAGTGTGGAATAACACTTTAAAAAATGTTGAAAAATAAATGTATTGAGTTAAAGTAAAAAAAATCAAATGTTAAAAAACATGATTTTAGTCTAGTAATTAAGGGAGGAACTCTCAATGTGACGGAATTGGCCTCAAAACCTGTAAAAGCTAGGTATTTATAAAAAAAAACACAATATTACCTGGAGATGGTGAAGGATCATGAGGTTTCCTCAAAGATCGTCTTCCTAATCCATTTCGTATATCCAGCAGAAGAGACTCCATGAGAGATTCACACTCCGATACAGGTGTACTGCACATACTGCCGCCTGAAATTTTGATGATATTGTTATTTTAATATGTATGAGGCCAGTTGTGACGCAGGGGCACAAAGTGTGACTGTAAGACCGATTGGTTGTGGGTTCGATTCCCATTCGAGGAGATGAAATATTTACTTAAATTTATATTTTCATTTTCTTCGCTTTGGTATTGAGGCAAAGCGCGGCGTTGAATTCTGCCTCTCAGCTCGCAATGCTTCCAGAATTCGGCAGAAAGTGGGGAACGGAGTGTCTTAATACTAAGTTCCCTTTGCCTTCCCTTTTTTATATACATTATAGATGTATGGACAAAGAGGCCATCATAGCAGCGTGGGATAATATTTGACTGTCAGCTCGATAGATTTGTTTTGATTTTAATATAGGGAATGAACGAGTTAAAAATATTTTCGTAAAGTATAATTTGAAAACGTTATATATATACAAGCACGAGTCAGGCTCGCTCACCAGGGGTTCAGTACAAAAATAGGAGGTCGAAGTTCAAGCTTAGCTCAGGGAGAGCTCTTTCACCTGATACCTCATTTGAATTAGCGGCTTTAATATCAATTTTTGATCTTTTAAGGCGAGTCTATAGTTTAAATTTAAACTCTTAACTCGATATTTAAAATTTTAATTTCTGCACTCTTATAAGCGGGCAGAGCGCGGTGTCGACTTCCGTTGCTCAACACGTAATGTCTCAAGCTATAGTACTATTATATACAGGAGGCTCTCACCCGGGCGGGCCCGGGCGGCGCCGAGCGCGAGGTCCCTGGCACGTCGCCGCGCCGCCGCCTGCTCGTCCAGCGCGGCGCGGCGCGCGTTGTCCGTCACCGCCGACCGGAACTTCGTGCAGAACGTTACGAACGTCTGGAAATACATTCTATTTACTAAAGAAATCTAAATCTAAATATTCTTTAATAGATAAAATTGTTCTTGTAGTGGACAAGGACTTTTGGTTCAAGTTATGTAGAGACCAACCAAACGCAGGAGCAAAAACGTACAACTGTAAATGCGAAACCAGGAAATGAAATAATTAATATATTTATTAGTCCGATCTTGTCAATAGATAAAGCGAAGCGTTAAGTTCCGCCACTCAACATGCCATGACGCAAAACAGTGCAACATTTGACAGAAAGTGGTAGACGAAATTTTCTTAATAGAAACGGGGTATCATGTGCGGGATGCCAGAAAAACAAAACAAAAAATAGGCAGATTCAGATTCAGATTCTGCTGAGAAGAACCATCAAGAGACTTAACTGGTCCTCTTTTGAAATGTAATTTACAAATAAACAATGATTAGCACCCTGAGAGAACACCAACAACATTAAGCACTAATAAATATAATAACTAAGATTTTTTTAACAAGCAGATACCTTAAAACACTCCTCTAATTTAAAGGAAACGGGATCTTCACAGAAAAACTCGGCCAATTGTTTTCTCATACTTTCCACCTCCTCCATGTCCTTGTTTAAAGCTGAAACTTCCCTTTCTGCTACCTAATTTTGACAAAAAAAATTAACATACATTATTATAATTTACACCATTATTGTTTAATTACTATTACTATTATACACATTGCCACACTGACTGACAGCAAACATGAGAGTTTTGGATTTGAATACCACACAGGGAATAACTTACTTAAGTAAGATCCATTAGTAAGATCCGTGTCATGTATGAATATCTTGAATTTAGACGAACGTTTTCCAAAACAGATACAAAACCTGAAGTATATAAATTTAAAAATACCTGTAAGAAATCACCCATCTGTTCTCTAATATCGTGATGCGTAGTGTTCTGTATCTCCTTCTTCAGCGTAGTAATTCTTTGGGACAGGGTGTTTATTTCGTTGTGCAGCTGTTCCACACTCGCTTTCGACGCCTCCTCTAACACTCTAATGTCGTCCGCGAAGTGAATTAACTCTTTATTTTTACGTTCCGCTTGCTGGAAATTTATATGTAAATTTAAATATAATTATATAATAAATGTTATTTGAATATATAATTCATACTATCATCATCATACTTAGTATTATAAATAAGAATGTAAGTCTGTTTGTTACACTTCTACGCTAAAACTGCTAAGCTGATTATCATGAAGGTTTGTATAAATATTCTTAGAGGTATTGGAAAGGACATAAGATGCTTTTAATTAAAAAAAAACTTTTCAAAAAATATTAAATATTTTATATATTTTTTTGCGAGGGCAGCTGCGTTTGTATTCTTTAGTAATAGGTAATATAAATGTAATGTATAGTGATATAGTTTATACATCAGAATAATGTATACGCTACCATTTATTTATAAATTATAAACAAATTTATCAGCTTCACGCAGTATCCCGCACACAGGCAAAAGCCTACCCCGCTGTCTGCGGGATACCTAGGTTCCCTCTGGAACCTAGTGTTGAGACACTCCATTCCCCGCTTTGCAACGAGTTCTAGAGGCATTGTGTGGTGAGTGGCGGAACTCAACGACACGCTTTGCCCCGACACCAGAGCGAGGAAATGGAAATATAAAAAGTGGGGAATGAAGTGTCTTAACACTAGGTTACCTCTGCCTATCCTGCTATAAGCGGGATACGGCGTGAAGCTGAAAAAAAATCAACTCACCAAGGCGACATAGTGCATGAGGTTCATCCCCGGCTTGTTGGCGCGGATGTCGGACAGCTTCTGCAGCGAGGCCAGCTTGACGCCGGCCGCGCCGCCCGCGTACCCGCCCGCGTTCAGGAAGTTGCCGGCGATCAGCGAGATGTACAGGATCTCCTGCAATACACACATTACACTGTACTTGTTATATAAAAAAATAATTTTACGTTTAGCTCAATTGATTCTTAAGTGCTTGAAAGGTATCCATATTTTATTTATATTTACAGTTTCCCGCATACAGCAGGATATGCAGAGGATACCTAGTGTCAAGAGTCTCCGGTGCACACTTTCCGCCGAATTTTGTAGGCATTGAATATTGAGTCTCGGTACCCAACGCCGCGCTTGGCTTCGACACCGGAGCGAAGAAATGTAATATTTAATTTTTCATTTCCTCGAGTGAAACTCGAAGCCACAATTTGCCACGTTTACAGTTACGGCTTGTGACTCTGAACTATTTTAAATTAAAAAAAATACTATTGGCAACAATAAAAAGAATGTTCTTTAATAAAAACTACTTAATGGGAATACGGAGTATCTTAACACTAGGTTCCCTCTGCCTACCCTCCTGTGCGCGGGATACAGCGTGAAGCTGATGTTTTTACCATCATTCATATACATCAGTTTAAAATTGGAATTAACCAGATCAATTATAAAGATAAGAGGATAAAATTTGAATAACATCTATATATCTGATATTGTGATAAGACTATATTTTATAAAGAAACCACGGTGGCACAATGAAACATCTAATTGTAACGATGGCCGTGGATTCGATTTCAACTGGAAAAGAACAAAATTACTTTCATTTTCTACTCTGGAAAGAAATTGAAATTGACAAGAGCTTAATGAAATTGGCCAGATTTTCAAGATGGAATGTTGTGACTATAGGTTCTACCTGCCTACTGATACCTACCCTTTTATATGTGAGGTAGGTCTCTTCAGTATTTTTTATAAGTATATTATTTCTTTAATACCTGAATAGCACTTGAAGACATTAAGTCATCTCCAGCCACCAGTATAGCGTTGATAGCACTCTCCAAGTACCCAGCAGTGGATGCCCATTCTTCTTTTAACAGCATACATTCTATTCTTAATTTGTAACTGGAACACAGAAAAAAATGTGAATATTAAAGTATAATTGTAAATATAATAAAATAAATAAAATTTAGATTAGTTGAATTAAAGAAGTAATTCTCTTCAACACGCGATTCTTATAGCTTGTGGAATCGAATAACGATTTTACTCGAGGAAATGAAATAATTATTATTTTCATTATTTCGCTCTGGTATCGAGGCAAAGCACGGCGTTGAGCTTCAAAACTCAATAATAAAATTACATCCAGAAAATGGGGAGCCGAGTGTCTTAGCACTAGGTTCCCTCGCTGACCCCGCTACACGCGGGGAGCAGGTGGCAGTGAAGCTGGAAAATAAGTCAAGAAATACTCACTTGGGCAACTGTATAAGTTGTAGCAAGAACTTCTCAGCGTTACCCAACTTGGTCACATCTCCAGTAAACGCTTTCAACATCTCACATTCATCTATTTCTGGTAATATTTTGAGGAGACCACGCAGTTTCTCAGTGCCTATATCATCGTGCGAACCTTCCCGAATTAGTTGTATTATATCTTCGTTGGAACTAAAAAAGAAAAAATGGAAAGATTTTTTTATATTACCTTTAAAGTTATTTTTTATTCGAAAATGATGTCTTTGGTGGACCAGTTAAGCCAAATATTTAGTTTAGTTAGTTTGAAGATTTAAATAAAAAAATATTTAAATCTGAAATTTGGTGTTTTACTTCAATTCTTTATTCTCATTTTATACTGCCCAAACTTCTTCTTGGGAAATCATTCTCCCAAAAATCATGTCTCAAAAGTAAAAAGTTTGGGGTCAATCGTGGCGCAGGGGCACAAAATGTGACTGTAAAATTGACTGGTTGTGGTTTCGATCCCCACTCGAGGAGATGAAATATTTATTTACATTTATATTTTTATTTCTTCGCTCTGATGTCGAGGCAAAGCGCAGCGTTGAGTTCTGCCACTCAATACGCAATGCCTCCAGAACTCGGTGGAAAGAGGGGCACGGAGTGTCTTAACACTAGGTTCCCTCTGCCTGCCCTGCTGTGTGCGGGATACAGCGTGAAGCTGATAAAACAATGTTTAACAAAAAAAAATACATACCTGCGAAACTGTTTCAAGAATATATTAACATTCAAACTCCTTTTGCCGTCCAGAAGTGTAATTTCAGAAGGTTCCTTCCTCGGCTTCCTTTCTCCTGAGCTGTCGCAAATAGGACTTCTTCCTAATCTTGGTGAAGAGCCCGCAGAACCTGGTGGTTGCACCTGTCATACATAGTTTTAAAATTATAATAAGGTTCCGATGGTCCCAAGGTAAAGTGTCTAAAATAAGAAATTGTAATTTTTTTTGTCGCTTTTTTAAACTAGTAAGAAGTGTAGTTTTAATGTTTTTTTTTATTAAAAAAAAAACGGGAATTTCTGCGTTTTTTAAACATGTATGTAATCGAAAACTATTCTTGTTAGTAGTTCAAAACAGCAATAAAAGGTACTTGCAATTTTTCACTTTCGATACTGTACCTAGAGTTCGTTGGTTCGTTTGTCACACTTTATGCCTAAATAAAAGAATATTGTCATTTTTTTATACACATTAATATAATATAGCTCTCATTGATAAAAACCAAAGTACTTTTGTGAAAACATTTTAAATTTTGTTTAATATAAAGAAAATTTAAAATTTTACACTATCTGCCGCGTTTACAGTGGGTTCGCTTCCCACTCGAAGAAATGAAATATTTAATATTTTCATTGCTTTGACTTTGAGCCGAAGTGCGAAGTTTAGTTCCGCCACTTAACATGCAATGCCTCTAGAATTTTGTGGAAATTGAGAAACAGAAGTTTCTTAATATTAACGGAGTGTTTTAACACTACTCTACTGCAATACTTACTAGAATAACTACAATAATTTCACTATAAATTGTGGATAAATATAACAAACTTATGATTCACGTATAATAAATATAAATACACTATATAAAATAAGTACCTATAGGTATGTAATATAAAACTTACTTGTTGACAGAATAATCCTTCTATTTCGCTCCAATCCAGTTCAGATTTTGGCGAATGTTTGTGACTCGACGCTACTATCGACCAAATATTATTTTGGCCGATTACCTGAAAACATTATATTTTGTTGTGGGTTTAATTCCCATTTGTGGTATTAAAATATTTCAATTTACTCGATTTAGTAACAAGACAAAGCGCTGTGTTTATTTTGACACTTACGCCCAATATTAATAACCTATCTCCAACGTCAATCTTAGATTGTTCAATCAAAAACAATCTAAAATTGACGTTGGAAATAGGTTATTAATATTGGGCGTTAGCAAGTAATACCTCTAGAATTCGGCGGAAAGTGGGAAATGAAAGTGTCAGAATGGTAACAGAGTGTCACACTAGGTCCCCAGGTTTCCCCTGCCTACCCGGCTATGTGTCGTATACAGCGTGAAAATAAAAAAATATAATTTATTTTGATGTTTTTCAAAAATGTATAATTTTTTTTCTTTACAATTACTTAGTAATATAGCGAGAACAAAACTGGTTTAATAAAAACTGAAATATATTTAAATAAAAATTAATAACTCACTTTATTATTAGGTATCTTATTCCAATTGATCGTCTTCATTTTAGTCTTCGGCAGTGGTATTTCCTGTTGTGGTAGTTTTATATTAACGGGGGGAGGTGGGGGCGTGAGTGTGCCGGGTGGTGGTGGAGGGGCGTTCCTGGGGGTGGGAGGTGCTGGGGGCGCTGGGGGTGTTGGCGGTGCTGGAGGTGCTGGGGGTAGTGGAGGTGGGGGTATTGCTGAAAAATGATGAATAAATATTTTTTTGTTAATATTGATATTTGTGAGGCAAATATAAAAGTATAAACTTAAAATTGAAATAAAATACAATGTATGACTTTTTAAGTACAACTCTACTAAACTGTCTCATAAATTAAAAATAAGCAAGAACTACTTTTAAATAATATTCAAAGTTATTTCCCAATTTTGTCTCAATATTGAGGTTGTACTCTACTCTCTTTACAAGTAATATATTTTTGGGATAAAATATGATATTTTAAAGTATATATTTTTTGTAACTAAAATTTTTACTAGGAATATATATTTTATAAAAAATAATTTTCAACTAGTTTATTAAAAGCAATACAACACGAATAAATATCCCTTAATTTTATTACAGGCGAATTAAAGTGGAAAATAATCTCTACCTTTTCGAACCCTATTCTTATCTCCTATGTAAATACAAACAATAAATCATAAGAAAAAATGCTATGATTATATTATTTTTCCGTTGCCGTCGGGCAGAGACACAAGGGTGTGACTGTAACGCGACGGTTGTAGGTTCGATCACCACTTGAGGGGATGAATTGGTATTTTTTAATATTAACATTTCTTCGCTTTGGCATAAAGGCAAGAAACCCGGCGTCATGTTCCACCATTCTGTTGAATGTGCCGGGTGGTGGTGGAGGTGGACACACAATGCCCCGAAAAATTCGGCGGAAATGGGGTACGCAGAGTTTTAACACTAGGTACCCTCTGTCTTCCCTGCTGTATGCGGGATACAGCGTGAAGCTGATTTATTTAGATTTATTTGACTATTTTATTACCAGGCGGCGGCGCAGGCGCAGGCGGTGGGGGAGGTGGAGGAGACAACGCTCTTTGTAAGCTTTGTTTCCTGTTCGACCCTGATAGATCTCTGTGTTGACATGTGCAGCCCATTTTTGCCTAAAATATAATAAAAATCAAAGTGAATGATTTTTTAGCCACTTTATAACTTCGCCTTTATTTTACAATAAATACTAATTGAATTTATTGTTCCAAAGATATAGATATAGCTTCTTGCTTTATTGATTAAGAAGACCTTGTGAGGTTCCTATCGAGGACATACAATTTTCAAAGGTATATTTGTAATTAATTATACGTATATTTATATAGAAAATAATTTTATATTTACTTTTATCACTTTAGTAAGACTCTGCTACACAATAATTGCATAAAGAAATATAAACAAATATATTCTTTATATATTCAATGATACTGAATAAGGTTGGCAATCAAAACATGTACAAAAATGTTAATGATGACAACAAAAGTATAGATGTTATATAGCGCTCAGTGTCACAGGCGGAAAACTTATTTAATACTATAATATGTCCGTCTGATAGGCGGCCGAGCGCCACAAAACGCTGACAAGGGAGAGATCGGGTGAACAGCGCCAGTGGGAAAGGAATTTCTTTTGTTCCCACACTTATTATTCCATCGTGGAATAGTCAAGTCGTAGGTTAAGTTAGATTTAGTTAGGTTTAGATTCACTATTGTTTCTCCAACATTGAGGACAATAATATATAAGTTAGATTTAATTTGTATTTCAATTTAAAATTTTAATAATATAAGTCTTACACATAAAAATCGTATTTACTTAACCCTCCAACTGCAGCCCTCGTAACTTAGATATAAGCAGTTATTTACTATCTATCCCAACAAATATAAAAATGGTTACAATATTCTCAAATTGGTGTGCTTAAGAAAAATAGATAAAAAAATAAATATATTTTAAATATTTTTTTCAAAGACAGTAAAAAAAACGAAAAAAATAAAATAAATTATTACCTGTACACTCGGTGCCCTAAGCAACTTTGCCGCATCCTCCCTCGTCTCTAGCAAAGTGGCTCTATGTACCAAAGTCTCGGCCGTGTCCCACACTATGTCACTGACTGCTTCCTTTGGGTCTATTCTTAGTAAATGCTGTAAGATGCTCAGGAAGGGGATCTCTTGAGGTGTGTCTGATACCTGTGATGAAGTAAAATTGTTAAATAGAATAAATGTGAATGAAATTATAGTGTAACACAATTGACCTAGGATAGTTCGATGATTGACTATAGTAGATTAGCTTTTTAAATTTAAGCTTTTTTTATCACGGTGTATCCCGCATATAGGATAGGCAGAGGGAATCTAGTGTTAAGACACTCCGTTCACCACTTTCCGCCGAATTCTGGAGCCCTTGCTTGTTGAGAGGTGGAACTCAATGTAGTGCTTTGCCTCTACACCAGAGCGAGGAAATGAAAATATAACTTAAAATATATATCTATTTCATTTTCTCGAGTGGTGATCGAACCTACAATCAGTGGCGTTTCGCATTTATAGTCACACATTTGTGCCCCTGCGCCACGATTGGAAAGAGGAGAGAGAGGAGTATTAAAAGACGATTTACTAAAAGTCTTACGGAAGAACGGGTTTATCAATTTTATCTGTTTTAAAGTCCACGCTAACTATGCCATGAATATAAATATTATTGTATACTAACTTGTTTCAAAATGGCGTAAAATACATCTAAATGTGAATTTAGATTGATACCACCGGGGCCGTGCGCTTCGTCGCTCTCCCGTTGCTCCTCGAATACATCGAGCTGGACGCCGAGGTTTGGGTGACTGGCCGCTTCATGCCTGGAAGGTAGTGAGTTCGGTTCTCATTGTTGGGACGTAATATAGTTAAAAAGTACTATGGTTTTTTTTTTATTATATTTTATAACACTATAACAAGGGTCCAGAGTAACCCTTGAGGTAAAACATGCGTTGTCTTAGCAACGTGTTAATATAAAAATGTATCTTATACATAATATGGTAGTGTGTAGTACTTTTGTACTTGGGGTGAAAAAACTTAGGAATTTTACTAACATAAAAATTGCCGAGAAAAATAAAGAAAAAAGAGTTTACACGAACATATCTCCGCAAAACTAAAGTCCAACCCCCAAGAAAATATCTCAAGATCAAGATACGCCCATAGCTATTCCAATTTTTTTTAACTTTATTTAAAATAAAAAAAAACTCTACGTTTATCTATTAAAATATAAGAATTTTGTATTTATATTTTAATATATATACCAGCAAAAAAGTGAAAAAAAAAAGAAAATGTCGATTTTCTATAACGGATGTTAACACAAAATAATAACTATCTACTAATTTGACAAGTGAAATTTAGTGATTTCTCTCTAACTTTCCTTTCTTCTTTCTTTCCTTTTTTTGCAAAACAAAAAAAATACCAAAACTTTAAAAATAACTACACAATCACAAAAATAGCCTCACGTTTTTATCAACGTTTTATAATTATGTTTATTGTATTTGACAAGAGATGTAAAACTAAGTGATTTCTCTCTAACTTCTCTTCTTTCCTTTTTTTGCAAAACAAAAAAAATATACCTAAAATTTAAAAATAACTACACAATCACAAAAATAACCTCACGTTTATCTCAACGTTTTTATGTAAATATAATAACAAATCGATATACAACAATTATTATTCATTAATTCTCAACGCGCCATATTTGGTTTGAGACGTGTCTGCCCACGCATTTTTTTTTGCTATTCTGGACTGGACGTAGTGGACTTTAGACCGGAACATGTATTTGCTATAAAATTCCTTTTTTTAAAATTTCACTTGGTGAAAAAAAAATCCTTTTTTTAAAATCAAATAAATAAATTAATAAATCAGTCTTAAACCTACCCTTCTACAAGTAGGATACAGCATAAATCTATACAAATAAAAAATAAACATGGGTAGTGGTCAAAAATAAAAGTAATGTTTCCTCTGCCTAACCTGTTGTGTGCGGGATACAGCGTGAAGCTGATTTAATTAGATTTAATTTTTAAAGTTAATTAATTAATATAAATAAATAATTCGTTGTAATTGTAGTCGTGAGCATTAGAATAATGGTAATAGGTTCCAGTTCAAATAAGTTTATATTAGATTTTCTTTTTCCAAATATTTTTTTAGACTTCTTTCCACCCAAATAATCTATTTTGTACTAAATTAAACGATACCGGTCACAAGTTCGATTCCCGCTCGCGGGTAATTTATATTTTAGTAAAATATTTTTACAATTTAATTCATCACTCAGGATAACATTACTTAATGGATTGGAAATGGTCTTTTAATTTATACTAGTAGTTAACATACGAAACGTGGGTAAATAAAAATATATATAAAACAATACAATGTAGCAAAACAGCTATATTTCTCATTATTAAAATTTAATAGTTAACAGAACAAGCAACTAATAAAATAAGTCATAAATACAGTATGGCCGGCAAGTCGTGGCCTCTCGAGGTTAGGCTTTCTGATTCATTTGTTAATTTGGTAGGAAAATAATAAAAAAGGAGAAATTTTAAAATCAAATCGACGTACCCATCTACAGCTAACTTCGAAATGGCCACTACTCATCGACCGAACTACGCGAGGAATGTGCGTTAAGAGTTAAATACACTCACCTTAGGTTACTAAGTGTTGGAAGCAGTCCAAGTCCTGTAATGTAATAATAGTATCATCAAATCTCTAAAGCATTTAGGTTTATACGGATTGTATAATATATTAATATAGTAAAATAATTTATATAATTACATAAGTTATTGTTATAAATATTCCAAAATGTCATAGTATACATACGGATTGAGATGGTTGTGGGTTCGATCCCATTTGGGGCATTGATGATCTTTGTTTACAATACAATAAGCTTCACGCTGAATCCCGCACACAGCAGGGTAGGCAGAGGGAACCAAGTGTTAAGACACTCCGTTCCCCACTTTCTGCCGAATTCTGGAGGCATTGCGTGTTGAATGGCAGAAATCAACGCCGCGCTTAGCCTCGACACCAGAGCGAAGAAATGGAAATATAATTTTAAGTAAATATTTCATCTCCTCGAGTGGGGATCGAACCCACAACCAGTCGGTTTTACAGTCACACTTTGTGCCCCTGCGCCACGACTGACCTCATGATCTTTTTTTAGTTTCAATTATAACATATAGCATGCTAAAAAGTTTAGTTTTTCTATAGAAGTACTACGTAAAGCTGATTTTATTCAAATTAAAAATATTGAAATTAAGTAACTTACCGATAAACTCGTTCCTCACTCGGATCCTGTCTGGTAGTCGAGGTGCAGATATGATGAGACAGTTGATGAACGCGACGAGAGCAGTTTTGTAATCTATTGTAGTTGCGTTTTTTAGTTCTTCCACCACTATTGTGAGGCGGTAGCGGTCTCCTTTCAGAACCTAGAATCAAAAGGTTTTTTTCAGCTTCATGCTGCAGGGAAACCAGTGATAAGACACTCCGCTCCCCACTTTCTGTCGAATTTTCGAAGCATCGTGTATTGGATAACGGAACAGAGAGAGAGAAAGAGAAAATATTAAGTTATTAATTCGATTACCACTAGGGGTAGTGGTAATCGAACCCATACTGAACTCGTTTATAGTCACACACTTGTGTCTATGCGCCACTACGACCTCATATGTAAATAACAATTAGTTTTTATTTTTTTTTTTTTTTATTTTAATTCTTACTTTCTACAGACTTTATGGTCCGTACCTTTTGTTATATTTACATTTCTTTTAATACTTTTTCTATAGATATTACTTAGAACTAGACTTATGTTATTACATACATATATTTCTATATTTATACAATATCTGCTTAAGAAAGTCCAGTTATTCACTTCAGTTGCCACTTACTAAATTAATCTAACACTATAATCTAAATCTACATGCATAAAAATAAACATTGTAAATGAATTTAACTTAATTGATTACAATAGATAAAATGTTTATTACGGATTACAAGATAAATTTTATACAACCATACAAATATTCCTTACGATTAGGGAAAGTGGGATGTGGATGGCATTACCGCCAAGATGGAGGACATGACCGCTTCGTTTCTATCTTTTATGGCCATCTTTAAATTATACTCCGCAATACCTTTCGTCGTTGCTTCTGTTGCCTTCCGAATAAGCCTTTTTATAGCGTCGTCGTCACCACTGGTGGTCTGTCTGTGTGACGCGTTATTGCTACAATTGCATGCGAAACGCTGTCATGTAGTTGTAATTTCGTCGACTTTGTGTTCACTATTATAACCGTTGCATTTGACAGGCCTTGGGCTTCATGAATAGTCAACACTTTTGAACCTATATTTACCCCATATCCCTGGTGGATTAAAGATTTTTTCTCCTCTTGAGTAAATGTAAGGTATAGGGTTTCCCTGAGGTCTCGTGGCGCTGGTGTATTTCTTAAATTTTCTATTCGGAGGGAGTGTACTACTTTTTTGGAAGAGTATATACCATAGTAGAAGTGCATAGGCGACGTCCATGGGGCTTCTATGGGTACACAATAGGTCCTGGTTGATTTTGACAATTTGTGATGGTCTACGGTAGAACATGTCGAAGAGATTGTCTCGGTCAATATAGGGGAGTTGGTTTATATCTCCAACCAGTAGAATTTCTTCTGCTCCAGAGATTCTAGCAGCCCCCACTATGGCTCCAAAGTGGTTCATCAGGGCTTCATCTACAATTAGGCGTTTATACGTTTCTGAAATATCTAACCCATTAACCAGCATTGATGCCATAGTGCGAATTTTACTATTCACCAAATTTCCTATACGTACCGAGAGCATCTTCCGAAGTTCATTGGCTGATTCTACTGTGTTGGTAGTAATAAAGTCCCTATCCGTGTTAAAGTGCTCAATGATCCAGGTTGTTTTACCGCATCCGGGAACCCCGTTAACCCACTGTATCCTAGGTATCTCATATATAACAATTAGTTTAAAAGAATACGTTATGCTAACACAATCTGGAAGTTTCTAATAATATACACGACGGGTGTAGGTTCAATGGTCAAAAGAAGAAAAGAATCTTTTCTTTCTGCAATCAATTTTTATAAGCAAAATTTGCACACAATAAATAAATAGAACATGGAGGTTTCAATTTTTTTTTTATCTATAAAGCAAAAATGAGTGGTAAGAGAGGTAGAGGTCCCGGAGAGCTTGTAAAGAGGTTGATGACAGTCGACGAGGCGAAAGAGGCATACAAAGACCGCAGCAATTGGCGGCTTATTTTCTCTGGCTACCACGCTGGAAAAATCGTAAAGCTGTTTTTGCCTCTGCCCTTTATTCCTTGAAGGATTGTCAAGAGGTTCTTATAAAAATATTTTAAAAATAAATTGGATATCAATATCCTAATATAATTTTTTGTATACCTTATATCTGTCAAGCGTGTCAACTGCTCGGGCATATCCGTCTGCGTTGTATACACACAGCGCTGAGAGAAGCTCGAAAACCTGGAAAATTATTTAAAAAGTAATTAAAATAACAGTTTCTTTTTAATTATTATTGTCATTAAAATTGCTGTGTTTCATTCAAATAAGAGAAATATTAATACGGAGTGGAAGGGAGCTTTCCTATTAAGACACTTCCGTTCCCCACCTTCCGCCGAATTCGGAAAGCATTGAGAAAATGAAAATATTAAATATTTCATTTCAAAGATTGGGAATCGAACCGACATACCTGTTTCTTAACAGCAGCTGTAGGTGAAGTGAGGGCGGCTGCGAGCTTCCCCGCGTACTCCGCGTGCTCCACTATGTAGTCCAGGCCGACTCGACTCTCCATTGTTTCTGAAAAAGATATAACAAATTATAATTAAAAATATTTATTATTATATATGATTTTATCAACTTCACGCTGTATCCCGCACACAGCAGGATAGGCACAGAGGGAACCTAGTGTTAAGGCGAATTTCATCATCTTTTGATTTTATTAACTTCAAAATTAAATTTTTCACTCCTCCAAGAGAATGTTGACCTGGATATTATTGAAGCTGAATTAATAGTTCAGCTTGATACCTTGTCACCTTTAGAAAAAATTAAGTCTTGGCAGACGGACAAAAAGGTAATCCTATAAGGATTCGTTTTACGTTCTGAGGTACGGAACCCTAAACACGCGATTTTAATACGCTATATCGATTTCGAGTTATATAACACTCACAAGAAAATTATGACAATAGGTAATTAAAAAAAAAATCTTCTTCACGCTGTATCCCGCACACAGCAGGGTAGGCAGAGGGAACCTAGTGTTAAGACACTCCGTTCCCCACTTTCTGCCGAATTCTGGAGGCATTGCGTGTTGCGTGGCAGAAGTCAACGCCGCGCTTAACCTCGACACTAGAGCGAAGAAATGGAAATATAAATTTAAGTAAATATTTCATCTCCTCGAGTTGGGATCGAACCCACAACCAGTCGGTTTTACAGTCACACCTCGTGCCGCTGCGCCACGACCGGCCTAATTAAACCTTAATCTTACCACCTGGCCACACCGATGAAAATTCATAACAAAACAAAAAAATATATATATTCTTATACAAAAATCGAAACCTCCATAAAACTAACAGTAAAACTAAACCTATAGTTATTACACAACGGGTGTAGGTACCGTACAGTGTCTCGATCCCCCGACGCGGTGCGACATCACGCAATGCTCAAAGGGCGCCGGCGATTATCATAATATTTAGTATGCGGCTTTGTTGTACATACATAGCTACTTGCTTTCTAATGAAAGTTTATGTTTTTGTTATGGGAATGGGTTTATAAATTATATGTATATATTTGTATGTTTATAGAGCTGACGTTTTTAAAATATTGTTCAATATAGTATAGTGCTCGCGGCTTCGCCCGCTTAGACTACTACTACTAGTTAAAAAATAAATAAATAAATTAGCTTCACGCTGTATCCCGCACACAGCAGGGTAGGCAGAGGGAACCTAGTGTTAAGACACTCCGTTCCCCACTTTCTGCCGGATTCTGGAGGCATTTGCGTGTTGAGTGGCAGAACTCAACGCCGTACTACTTAGTTTAATATAAAAAAGCAGAATAACACTTTTTTCCTCATATTGCGTGTTAAATAGGGGAAACGCCGCGCTTTATTTTGTTGCTAGAGCGTGGAAATTACAGAAATCCATTGCACCGGGTAAGAATCGTACCTACAACTGTCACGTTGACTGTCAAACACTGCGTCACAACGGCATTGTTAAGCCTTCCATGAACCATTATAGTTGAATAGCAATTTCAACTTTTATTATATCTTAGTAGTCTTTTATTATAGGCCGGTCGTGGCGTAGCGGCACGAGGTGTGACTGTAAAACTGACTGGTTGTGGGTTCGATCCCCACTCGAGGAGATGAAATATTTACTTAAATTTATATTTCCATTTCTTCGCTCTGGTGTCGAGGTTAAGCGCGGCGTTGAGTTCTGCCACTCAACACGCAATGCCTCCAGAATTCGGCAGAAAGTGGGGAACGGAGTGTCTTAACACAAGGTTCCCTCTGCCTACCCTGCTGTGTGCGGGATACAGCGTGAAGCTGGATTATATCTTAAGCATTTTTTTAGGCAGGACTAAATAAAACAGGTAGTAGAAAAGTTTTCATGTCACAGTGCAATTTACATTTTTTACTGAATATTTTATTTTTATATTTACTATGAGTTATCACGCTATATATTTTTTTTGCCCTAACAGTGCGTCATTTATTTTTATTAGCTTCACGCTATATCCCGCACATAACAGAGTAAGCAGAGGGAACCTGTGAACTCAGTAAGTTACGACACTCCGTTCCCCACTATCCACCAAATTCTGCAGGCATTGCGCCACAATTGTCCTTATTACTAGAGCAAGGAAAATTAAACTATTAAATATTTAATTATCTCGAGCGGGTATCGAACCCGCTATCGTAGCGTTTACAGCTGCATTCGGCCTCAAAATAAAAGCAATTTGCAATGTATTTTTTTCACGTTCGTTGTTCTTACCTCATACAAACAGCTATAGTATTTATTTTATTATCATTATCAGCTTCACGCTGTATCCCGCACATAACAGGGTAGGTTGAGGTAAGTCACTCCGTTCCCCACTTTGTGCCGAATTCTGGAGGCATTGCGTGTTGAGTGGCAGAACTCACCGCCGCGCTTTGCCACGTCATCAGAGCGACGAAAATGAAAACATAAATTTACGTAAATATTTCATCTCCTCGAGTGGGGATCGAACCCACAACCAGTCGGTTTTACAGTCACACTTTGTGCCGCTGCGCCACGACCGGCCTCAAATATTTACTTTAATAGAGACAAATTTCTAACATTTCATAGTAGCGCACCCGGCGTCCTTACCGCCAATGCGATCCGCATAATTGGCCAAGTACTATATATAGCTACTGGTGCAAGATGTGAGAGACAAAAGATTTAATAATCTTAATAATTTATTAAATACCAAAGCATAATATAATTGCTTTAGTTTATCTTTTAATATATATATTTTTTATGTCATGCTGTTTGCCACACACAGCAAGGTAGACAAAGGGAACCTAGTGTTAAGCAGTCAGCATTACGTTTGAGTGGTCTTTATTCTTAAAGTATTATGCCGCAAAAACGAAAAAATATACTTTATAGAACATACTTGTATATCAATTTTATTCTGGAGGCATTGCGTGTTGAGTGGCGAAACCCAAAGGCACAAGGGTGCGTCTGTTAACGCGACGTTTGTGGGTTCGATTGTCACTTGGAGGAATGAAATACTTAATATTTTCTTTTCTTCGCTCCGGTGACGAGGCAAAAAATGCAACGCCACCAGAACTTGGTGAACAGTCGGGAACGGAGTGTCACAACACTAGGCCCCAGGTTCTCTCTGCCTACCCCGCGCTGTGTGCGGGATACAGCGTGATACAATAAAAAACAAGTTCTCAACTTGCACCATATCTAAACAAGCCAACCCACGCGTTCTCTGAATGCCAACACCTTTGCTTACTGTGCACGGATAAAATCTAAGTGATGAAAAATGTTGACATGCTGATGTTGTTTGACGTTTGAGAACTTTATATTAGAGACCTTCGTGGTTTGGTGGGAACGTGGGACTGTTTGACGTAATAGTCGTGGATTCGATTTCTACCCGAGGGAAATGTGTATATTGAAATTTATTCTAATTACTGCTCTGGTGAAACAGTTTCTATTTTAATGTAGGTACTGTTATGCGGAAAAATCCCGGGCAATTTTTTTTTCTGTATAAAAAATTATAAATATTATAGCTTTTAAAAACTTTTAAGAATAAATTAGTACGTATAGTTACCATTAGGTTCCCGTTGACTACACTGCAATTCGAAATATGAAAACCAAATTTTTAAAATTAATTTATCTAATCTGAGAATGAACATATCAGGGTAGGCAGAAGGAACCTGAGAACCTAAACTTAAGACACCCCATTCTCTATTTGTCACTGAATCCTGAATTTATTGCGTGTTGGTATGAATTTCCTCGAGTGGGAATCGAAACTAAAACCTTTCGCGTTTACAGATGCACGCTTGAGCCCTGTTGCCACTACTAGCCATAAATAATGTAGTTATTTTTTACAATTATTTTGTAAATTAGCTAATAACTTCAAATTCCGAAGTACTCAATATTATAATATATAATAACAGAGTGCCTAATCACTAACTTCGCTAAATATCATTCAAAATTATTTAAAAATAAACCCAGAAATAACTTTCAAGGCACCACAAAAATCCTGATTGATGATCCAAACCCGTAGCGAATTCAATTTAAACTTTTCAATAGTACATTTACGGGCTTTTAGTATAATGTTACGTAATGCGTGATTCAAATTAGTTTTTTGCCATATAATTCGTTTAACCTTAGATACAGTACGGTCAAAGAGTCGTGGCCACGTTAAAGTTAGATTTTTTGAATTATTTCACATTGTTCTCTCGATAAGAAAATAATCGGAAGTAAGAAAAATCGTAACATTTAGTAACTTCAGAGCGGCCACGATTCGTTGCCCGTATTTACTTAGGCTAGACAGCCTACCTCGTGTTCCATAGCTAACGATTTTTTTATGGAAAAGGACAAGGCAAACGAGCGTTCGGGTCACCTGATGCTAAGTGACTACCGTCGCCCACGACCCCGTGCAACACCAGAGGAGATACAGGTGCGTTGCCGGCCTTTAAGATGTGTTGGGCGCCGGAGCCCGGCATTACCTGATGCGAAACGCAGTGGCATAAAGCCACTACTTAACACCGGATTTAAATGCCGGGGGTGGTAATGATCCGGTCGAGTCTGCCCATGTGTTGCCATTGCTGGCGACGTGACTCTACCATACGTACTTTAGTGACCTCCTACGACACCACCAGTACCAGGATGATTCAATTCTAAGCCGGAAATGAAAATAATTAATTTCTTCGTGTGGAAATCGAATCCACAAACGTCGTATTTACAGTTAGACGCTCACGAGCTAATCCGGGTGGAACGTGTCCACCCCAGAAGAGACTTGTGCCCACCCAGATATTTTTTTACTATATTTATACACTAAATCAAATTTAAGATAATTAAATTGCTGATTTGTTTTACGTAGAAATATTTACAATAGATATAGAGACGCTGTAAGGAATTATTCGCGGTAACGTTCCTTCTTAGAAGCCGTCATCCTGTCAGCATTCTTTAGTGTAAACATGTGAAGTGATACTTTAGATGAGACTATGTTGATTAGCTGTTTATACTATTGTTTATTTTTTTCGGCTTCACGCTGTGTGTGCGGGAGCACACACCAGGGTAGGCAGAGGGAACCTAATGTTAAGACACTCCGATCCCCACTTCCTGTCGTATTCTGGAGAAATTTTTTGCCTCGGTATTAGACAGAGGAAATAAAAATATTTGTAAAATTGTGTTTTTATTTTATTATTTTTTATGATATGAGAGGCTCTGACTTGTAAAAAGATAGCCCGGCGTTGAATTCCACCGTGCCACATGCAATGTCTATAAAATTATGCAGTACATAAGAAACGTAGTAACTATTTACTCAATTTAAAAAAATATATGAAATTGGCAAAAATATTTTTTTTTTGTTTGTGGGTTCGATCTCCACTCGGTGAAATGAAATATTTATTTTAATTTATAGTTCCATTTCTTCGCTCTGGTGTCGAGGCAATGCTTTCAGAATTCAGCGGAAAGTGGGGAACGCAGTGTCTTGACACTAGGTTCCCTCTGCCTACTCTGCTGTGTGCGAGATACAGCGTGAAGCTGATTTGATTTTTTTAGATAGATGCATCTTTCATAGAGGGTTGTACCACCCTGAAGGCACCTGTAGATGGCTTTTATTTAGAGATAATTATTTAAATTCTTTATAGCCTATAAAATATTTGCTTTTGCGTGATCTTGAACTTGCTACCTTCAAAAAGACAATACACGATCCCACGTCTTCATACTGATTGTGATTTGTGACGTGTTTCGTATGATAGTGTTTTTGTAAAGCTTCTATTCACTGTTCATAGTATATTAATTAAGAAACTGTCGAAGTAATTAATTAAAGCCCACGCAACGCACGGTTTTTGATTGTGTATAAATAAAAAAAATGTGGAAATAAAAAAAATAAAAAAGGTACATGTTTGCCTGTTTTTTTTATTGAAGTATTTAATTTTTTTCTCATAAAAAAGACCAAGGGCAGCGTTGATTTACGCCTCTCAGCACATAATATGTTGAAAATTAAGCGGAATGTCAACATTTTTACTAATAAATAAATATTTTTATACATTTTTAATAACATAGTAAAGAAAGTAAAATAATTTAAAACTTATGAATACATAATTTATAATAGAAACACATTTCCAGCTTCACGCTGTACTTTGCCCTCTATATCAGGTTAGGCAGAAGGAACTCAATGCTAAGCCCAAAATGGTTCTAACGAATTCTGGAGGCTTTCTGCGTGTACTGGTAACACCAGAGCCGAAAACCAAAAATTAATTAATATCGAAGAATCGAACCCACAACCGTCGTTTACAGTCGCAGTCAAATCAAATATATACAAAAGCAAATTAGACATCGCCTTGGCATTATTACGCCAACGCCGAAAACTGAAGATAAATGTTATATCATGTATTCATCGATAATCGTTTAGGTATGGTTAATTATTTCATTTATTCGTAATAATGTATCTACTGTATTTTGGCATATAGGAAATTGAGATTGGGAGAAAAAAAAATATTTTGACACTCTGTCCCAGAAAACTGTGTTTTTTTTTTAAATAAGTGCAGGGACAAATGTAATTTAATAATTACAACCATTTTTTTATTATAATTCACCTCAGGCACTTAACACAGTTTTTTTATAACATTTTTAAAATGTTGCGTTAGTGTTGTGTGTGTTGTGTTGTGTTGAGTTAATGTTTTCATATTTAGGAAAGAAAAATAGACATACGTATGGCTTAGTTGGTCAAAGCGCTTGGACGGCTTCCAAAGATGCGCGGGTTCAAATGCCGCGCTGCGTTCAAATTTTATGCGTTTTTTTATTAAGTATTTAACACTATGTTTTGTCTAACCAGATCACAATAAAAAAGACGTGCGCCTTTTTCTAAAAGGCAATCAAACCTGAATGCTAATCATAAAACATATACATGATATAAAGAAAAAAAAACGGACAAGCGCGAGTGAGGCTCGCCCACTGAGGGTTTCGCATAAAAAATGGAGGTCTCGAGCTTTTTCTGAAATTCAAACCTAGTTTAGCCTACGACCTTCCATCTGATACCTCACTTCAACTAGCGGCTTTAATACTAAATATTGCTCTCTTTTAAGGCTATTATTTTTTATTTAACCACAAATATATAGTTTTCAGATTTTTCCTGAACCAGTATCACCTGTAAATGCTAGCTGCCAAATTTAATAATTCTACGTTATCCGGAACTACCTTAATAATTTTGATTCGCTTTAGAGGGTCGATAATTATAAATGGCCATATCTTTTATAAGTAAATGTAAAAATATTTTTTTTTCAGGAAATTATGGTCCGTAGATCTGACTATATGGTTTGAATTTCAACACGATATCTCCAAGCGTTCCTGATATAAAGGCTCTTGACGGACGGACGTACAGACAGACAGACGTCGGACAACCAAGTGATCCTATAAGGGTTCCTTTTTTTCCTTAAAAGTTACGGAACCCAAAAAAACAGACCACTTAAAAAGCTTACAATTATAATTTGTAACAGGAAATAAATATGTTAGTCACCATTTTGAATATGAATGTTCTTCTTGCTAAGATCCATAGATACGAGTATTGCCTTATAAGGTAATTGGAGAACAATTAAATAAAATCACGTAATCGTGTTGCATATTCATGCGGCTGCTGGAATACACCTGAGTTTAGATTTTAAATAAAACTAGCGTAAATCGAATAAGAAGAATTTACAGATTATTATAATGGTAAGAGGAAACACGGTGTTGAGCTCCGCCTAGTACGTAATGTCTCGAATTTAGAACGAAAGTTGAGTAAAAATATAGATAACATAAACTCTATCGATGACGAGGCCAGTCGTGGCGCAGGGGCACAAAGTGTGACTGTAAAATTGAATGGTTGTGGGTTCCCCACTCGAGGAAAAGAAATATTTATTTACATTTATATTTTCATTTCTTTGCTCTAGTGTCGAGGCAAAGCGCAGCGTTGATTTTTGCCACTCAACACGCTATGCCTCCAGAACTTGGCGGAAAGTGGGGAACGGAGTGTTTTAACACGAGGTTCCCTCTGCCTACCCTGCTGTGTGCGGCGGCAGCGTGAAGCTGATTATTTTATTTTTTTTACATAAGCACTAGGTTATCTGTTTTTCATGTTATATCCTCAACATGTTAAGCTTATCTTCCTTCCCAACGTTCCGAGACATTACGTGTTAAGTAGCGGAACTAAACACCGCGCTTTACCTTCCAACCAAAGAAAAAAACTAAAACCCATTCATTCACCAACACGACGGCGTCTATGAATGATTCAATACTATATCGGTATACAAGCATATAAAAACACATTTCAAAGCAAAGCAGTTATTTAATTTTATTACTATTTTATTATAATTATGAACAGTATGCGGTGCAAATTACGTAGTTATGTCAGTGGTAATCGATGACTGGTAATGGCGCCAGAGCTAATTATAGTATGGCTTTTATATATAAATTATACAGTGATAATGTAGATCGTTGTGTGATAAGAATAAGGTCTTAATGTAGACGTTATAGTATATATAGTAGATACAGTGTGGATTATATTTTAGCCAGTTTTTTTTTGCGGCGTTGAGTTCCGCCTCTTAATACGCATTGCCTACTAAATTCGGCGATATGTGGAGAATGGAATGTCTTAGCACAAGGTTCCCTCTGCCTACCACACATCAGGGTAGGCAGAGGGAATCTAGTATTAAGACACTCCGTTCCCCACTTTCTGCAGAATTCTGGAGGCATTGCGTGTTGAGTGGCAGAACTCAACGACGCGCTTTGCCCCGACCCCAGAGTGAAGAAATGGAAATATAAATTTAAGTAAATATTTCATCTCCTCGAGTGGGGATCGAACCCACAATCAGTCAATTTATATTTACACTTTGTGCTCCTGCGCCATGACTGGCCTCAATCTAAGTCTCACAAAAAACAGTTAGAAGTTAGTAAAATATATATTCATATCGATGACATAATCATAGTAAAATATTCTCAAGTTATTTTGCAATCGACAAATAGATAATTTATGAAGACTCTGTGCAGTAGCGTTAACCTTTAATAATATAATCGTCGTGGCGCAAGGGCACAAGTTAAGGGTTTGATTCCCATTCAGGGGGGCGAAACATTTAAATATTTTCATTTCCTCGATTTGGTAACGAGGTATAGCGTGGCGTTGAGCTCCACCACTCAACATGGAAAACCTCAAGAATTCGGCGGAAATTGGGGATGGAAGTCTTTAAACTAAGTTCCCAGGTTCCATTTGTCTATCCTGATATATGCATACAGTGTGAAGTAAAGTAAATAAATAATAATAATAAATTAATAACTCAGTGCAATGGTAAGTAAATTTAAGCTTTAATATTAATATAATCGATGGCGCCACATACAAGGTCAAATGTAGGAGCTTCTTGCCTACTTCATATGTAATCGAGAGGAGTTTTACAATATAATATTATTATACCAAAATTTATTTTGAAATTCATTACAAATTTCACGCTGTATCGCGGGCAAAACTGTAAAGTAGAGTACGCAGAGGGAACCTAGTGTTAAGATACTCCGTTCTCTATTTTCCACCGAGTTCTGGAAGCATTGCGTGTTGCATGGCGAAAGTCAAGGTCGCACTTTGCATCGACACCAGAACGAAGAAATGATAATATAAGCTTAAATAAATATTTAATTTCCTCGATTGGGGATCGAACCCACAACCAGTCGCTTTTATAGTCACACACTTGTGTGGCGTTTTCAAGAATTTTTATTTAATAACTTTTGTAACATTTTTTTTTGACAATGACCAAAGTGAAAAGTTAATATTTAATAAAAAAAACCAAATATAATCTGAGCTCACAACCGTTAAGTTAGTCACGTACCATATGTATTTAATGTTAACTTCCAGCACATTTACAACACAATATATTTTTGGAAAATTGATAAAAAAGTAGAAAACGAATTGTCTTAACAGTAGGTTTCTTGTCTAATCCCCTAAGCGGGAAAAAGCGTGAAAATACAAAGTCTTATTTACAACACGCAATATTTTTGAAAATGGATCGAAAAATGAAAAACGGTATGTCTTAACACTAGGTTCCCTCTACCTAACCTGCTATACGGGAAAAAGCGTGAAGCTGTCAAATCCATTGCTCCAGAGAGCCTCAAAAATTACAAAATATTCACAAAAATAAATAATCTGATAATAATATAACTTGGTTCATCACAATATATCCTCGCGTCGGCCTTCTCGCAAGGTCCTCCCAAATTGGTCAGGCCACAGCGCCACCACTCGTATGCCCTTATATGAACGGTACTTCCTTCAAGATCGGACGGAAATGTACAGTGGAATAAGTACTTATTTTTATTTTGGACAAGTTTTGATAGTATGATTGATAGTGGTTCTATAGTGTTTAATTGTCATATAGACTGATTTTTGTTTGTTTGTTTGTTTGTAACGGTAAAGTATAAAATTTGATCGATTTTAGAGATTTAATACTAGCATAATTTGGAAAGTAATAAATATTCCAATCGTATAAATTCGATTTAAAATTTAAACGTAACATCAAGCCGTGCTCCTTGAATTATTAAAAAATTAAATAATTCATTTCCTCGAGTGGGAATCGAAGCCACAACCCGTCGCGCTTACGCAACGACTACTCTCTTAAAATTTGAGTCTTTCTGTCATACATGAGATCAGTAGTGCAACTGTAAACGCGACAGGTTATGCGTTCGATTCCCACTCGAGGAAAATAAAATATTTAATATTTTTATTACCTCGCACAGGTAACGAAACAAAGCGTGGCGTTGAATTCTACCACTTACGCAAAACACGCAATGACTTCAGAATTGGGGAACGAAAGTCTTAATGGGAACGGAGTGTCTTAACACTAGATTCCTAGAGATATAAAGCGTGAAGGTAAAAAAATATTACAGTTAAATCACAATCACCGCTATTTTAACTTGAGATTACATATAATTATAACTAAATATAAGCTTTGAAAGCTTAGAAAATCTAAAGGAATAAGTAATTTATTATATGAGAAACTTACTTTTTTACTTTTATTATGATTATGTAGGAAATAATTCATTTTTCATGCAACATTATGCAAATCTTCTTTACATATGTGCAATGCTATTACGTATTCATTTTATAATAGATACATATCCGTGTTTAAAATTAAGATAATATCTTAAATAAAATATTTTTGTTAGCGCTCGCTTCGGGAACCTAGACTTAAGCTATTTCTGGAGTAGTGTCGTCAGATAAATTATTAAATTATTGTTTTTAGTTTCATTGTGTTATTGAATGCCAGCAATATTTCTTTTCTATAATATCTTTATACCGACAACCAAGGGTGAAGAAAGGTCCTTGAATAGCGACCACGTCTCGGCAAAAGGAGTACAGGCCGCCCTCCAGCCAGGTGGACCGACGACCTAAGGAAGACAGCGGGAGTCCGCTGGATTCAGAGGGCGCAGGACCGGACGGAGTGGCGAGCATTAGGGGAGGCCTAAGTCCAGCAGTGGACTTCGAAATGCTGATGGATTGAAATATCTTTATAATATCTTCCATGTACAGACTTTGATACGCAATGATTTTATTGCGTTAAGACACTCCGTTCTCATTAAGAAATTTCCGTCTACTTTTTCCGCTAAATTCTGGAGGCATTAAGTATCGGAACTTAACACGCTTTGCCTCGCGAAGAAATTAAAATATATATTTTTTTGATTCCCCAAAGTCACAATCGAATCCAAAACCGTTGCGTTTACCCGTACTTCTGTGCCCATACATATTACATATATCTATTATATAATCCTATGAACGTACAGACATAGGAAATGACTCGTTAACTAGAACATAACAAGTAGCTTTGATAAGGAAGGTTTAATATCAGATTTTGTATCAAAACTTACTCATGTTACATTACTGCCCACGTAATTTACTTTACGTTTTATAGATATATCTATATTTTAAATTAAACTATTTCAACCCGATTAATCGCGTAGGAATAATTTAGGATTTTACATTTTGGAAACCCGACGTGCCCAACACTTTGCAGTAGTCCGTGGTCGCGGGTAGACTGAGGTGGCATTCGTCTGTCAGTTGACATAATTATTATATCAAACTACCGCCAACGATTTCTTAATTGCCTCGCGTACTGCCCTGGATTCCTGCAGAATGAGCTGGTAGTATCTTGCCCTCTGGTATGGTGGGTTTGGGACTTCAGTGATTTTATGAGTGGGTCCCAGGTGGTAGAAAGTTTCCAGCCATCCTCTCTATTGAAATAAGGATGTTTTTGCATTTCAATAGCCTCGCGGATCATCAGGGTGGATGAACACATCTCCGATATCAAGAATGGGAATGTATCGAAGTCAGCTGTGTGTGAGCTTACTGTGGATAAACCCAGCCACTACGTAAGGTTTGATAAACCCCAAATCCTCGCTAAGGAAAACAGATTCATTCCTAGAATGACCATACAGGTCACAGAATGATAACACTACGTTCCCTTTGCTACTCTGTTATATACATGAAACCTATATGGTACCTACATACTTCTATAATTACAGAGTAATGTCACAACTTAAGGTAAGCGATACATTAAAGAAAATTAGTCACGATACAGATTTACAAGAAAGTCCAGGTATTTTAACAAAAATGACGAATAAACAAAGAATTTTAGTTGAAGTGATTCACAGTGCAATCTAACGCTTTTCTAAGTAGAGTAAAAAAACTTATCTATGGGTTTTCCTACGGAACTTTTACTAAGTCACAGTTTTAAATGCAAAGTATTTTTTTTTATATTTGTAATATTTTTGCTTTAGGAATGAGTGATTCATTATTCCGCTTATTTAGTGATGATACAATAGAATACAATCTACTTTTCTTGGAGTCTCACGCATCTTTAATAATTCTTCTTCAATAGTTTTTATTAAAATCAATAAATAAATTAGCTTCACGCTGTATCCAGCACACAGCAGGGTAGGCAGAGGAAACTGAGTGTTAAGACACACCGTTCGCCACTTTCCGCCGAGTTCTGAAGGCATTACGTGTTGAGTGGCGAAACTCAACGCCGCGCTTTGCCTCGACACCAGAGCGGAGAAATGAAAATGTAAATGTAAATAAACATTTTACTTCCTCGAGTGATGATCGAACCCACAACCAGTCGATTTTAAAGTCACACTTTGTGCCTCTGCGAAAATACTGGCTTCATAGTTAAAGCTTTTATTATTACCATCTTAGTTAATTATTTTTTGTAATAAGTAAACTCATACTATAGACTTTTCCATTCGTACCCTTTTCTGCTCTTTTATACAGATTTTTTGTGATTTATGTCTTTTTATTTTTTTAAGCTTAGAAAGTACACCCGATCACATTTTTACCAGACAATAATATTTATGCTATTTTACTATTAAATATTATCCTTTATGAACTCATCTTGCAATTCAAAAACAAATTAATTAACAAATCTCTCTGTTTTAGATGTATACATAAAATATTTTCAATTTATTAGAAAAAAACGCAATATTAAATATGTTCCATTCGGCCCAAAACTAAGTGTTTTTAGATAAATAGAGATACGCTTCTGTCTAGCAAAGAGACGAATCACTATACTCTCCATTATTTCTACATACGTACGTACGTACCTCCACATCCATGTTTATAAACACCCTAAACTGGTTCCACCAAAGGCCACCAGTAACTGTGCTAGTTGCATAAGAAACCGGCCGCCAAGGTCTCTGTCATACATTTGATAGATCATTTAACTCCGTTCTCCGTGTACGTCTGCGCGTTATCTTGGTACCAGGGCGAGAAAATTGAAACAATTTATTCAGGTAAAAATCAAACCCACAACCGTCGCGTTGACATTAGAATAAAAATAAAGATTAATTATAATTTAGCCACAAAATGGAGACGAAAAATCTTTACATATTTTTTTATTTAGCTTCACGCTGTTTCCAGTACACAGCAGGCACTCTGCCTACATAGTGTTAAGACACTCCATTGAGAGGAGAAGCAGAGGCATTGTGTGTTGCATGGTGGATCTCAACGCTCAATTTCATTACCTCGAGTGGGAATCGAAGCCACAACCTGTCGCGTTTACAGTCACACGCCACAACTGGCCTGAGAAAAAAAGGCAAAAAGTCAAAATAAACAGTTTTAAAATTCCATTATCAAATTCCAAATTATTCCACGTCATACCCAAACACTACCAACAGCGATAAGATCGCCCAAAAGCAGTCCACAAAACCTAAGGATCGATAGGGCACCAGCCAGTGACGCATCGCGGTCACTAAGTATCAGTACATTTGGCTGTAACGGTTCTTGGATGGGCACAGGCGTTCATTGTTCTAACAATGGTTTGTAGGGCTGGAACTTTGGAATTTATTTGTTAAATTTAAAAGTATAGTGAATTTTGGTGATTTTCATTTTAGTTGCACGCTGTATCCCGCATGTAGTAAGGCTAGCTTGGCTAGAGAGAGCCCAGTGTCAAAATACTCCGTTCTCCACATTTTACTCAATTTTCGAAACATTGCGTACATGTAAGTGTCTATAAATAGAAAATAGGTAGTGACTGATCATAAAATTGACTAAACCATTGTAAATTTATAAAAGAAATCCTTAAGTATATTAAAATCCACTATTATCATATTAATTAAATATACTACATAATTCATTTTGTTTTTATTTTGTTTCTGATATTAAAAAAGATTTTAGGGTTTCCTAAAATCTTTTTTTCCTGTAAAAGTCATGAAATCATAAGATAATAGATAACATTTGATGAAAGTACATCACAATTAAACAGAATGTGTGAGAGGGACGAGTATTAATATACATTTTTTGTGATAAATATATATTTTGACCACGAGACGAAGCACGGCGTTGAATTCCGTCACTTACACGCAATGCCTCCAGGGTTCAGCGGAAAGAGGGAGAATAGGAACGGATTATTTTAACATTAGGTTCCTTTTCCTTTGCCTATCCTGCTATATGCAGGATACAGCGTGAAGCTAAAAAAATTAAATATTAAAGATCATGCTGTATATAAAGGTAACGAGGCACGTGACAAATTCGCCGTATAAAGTAATATAATTCCTTTCCGGGTATGTTATGAGACGGATAAAAAAAGCGAATTCCTTAACAATTTATGTATGTACATATCATAGGCATCTATTTGCTGAGATTTGAACTAAATGTTTCCTTGATTAGGTGCAATAAGTATTGACATTTATATTTCTTTTGTTAATTATGATAATTTTTTACTACAGGGAACCTGGTAACCTAGTGTTAAAAGACTTTAGTACTAGATTAATTAAGATTTGAACTTCTCAAACAAATTGAATGAAAATAACCTTGACATTTTTGCCATACACTTAAAACTATTGGCAAAAATATATATAAAAAATAAATAAATCACATATTAAATAATTCTTAACAAAAAAATCGACTTCAAACAGTAAACTATACAAATTTAGGCTTATGTGATTTTGTTATGGATAACCTTATCAGTATTGGACCACCAAAGGAAGCACCAGCTTTTCTAATAATAAAAAGAATCATCAATCGGTTCATCCAGACTAAGGTTCTGAGGTGACAAACATTAAAAAAAATACAATCGAATTGATAATAACATCCTTTTACAGAAGTCGATTAAAAAGAATTAAACAAGATTTATATTTAATACTTTAAAAGTTATCGACAATCGAAATATTATGTAAATGTTTAACAAATGTATGTGTAATATTTCACAAATTATGTATATTTGAGGCAAAAAACTGTTTAATATCAAGTTATTAGGAAGTAAAAGTACATAATCATCAGAATGTACATAAAAATTATATCTAAATTTGAAGGTCGCTGTATATCATATATTTTATGAGTGTAGGCAAATGTATATTATTCTTATAGTTTTTTTTTCAGCTTCACGCTGTATCCCGCATATAGGAGAGTAGAAGTTGAGTGTTAAGACCCTCTGCTCCCCACTTACCCGCGAATTCTGGAGACTTTGTATATTGACTGGCGGAACTCAACGCCACTGAACGTTTTGCCTCGAGCCAAGAAAATAAAAAAAAATATTTAATATTTCATTTCCCTGAGTTGGAATCGAACTCACAACCGCATTTACAGTCACACACTTGTGGTCCTGCGCCACGACTGGCCTGTTACTTTTTATAGTTATTTTATAATTTATAGCAAGACTATTACTAGCAAAATTAGTAAGTAGTATTGATAAATATTTGGTGGAAGCCGCTACTAAATGATATTTTCTTTAACCACGACCAACGAAATAATAAGTTCAATATAAATTTTGATATATCGAATATTCATTAAATAAAATTAAAAAAATTAAAAATTAAATTAGCTTCACGCTGTATCCCGCACACAGCAGGGTAGGCAGAGGGAACCTAGTGTTAAGACACTCCGTTCCCCACTTTCTGCCGAATTCTGGAGGCATTGCGTGTTGAGTGGCAGAACTCAACGCCGCGCTTAACCTCGACACCAGAGCGAAGAAATGGAAATATAAATTTAAGTAAATATTTCATCTCCTCGAGTGGGGATTGAACCCACAACCAGTCGATTTGCAGTCACACCTCGTGCCGCTGCGCCACGACCGGCCTCATATTCATTAAATACAGTATACAATAAAACTATAAAACTACGTACTGTGCTATCTTGGTTGAGAGTAAACGATGGGAGTTGGTTCAAATTTATTTTGTCGAAAAAATACTTATAAGTTTATTATAGGCTTATTTAGTATTGGATCACAAAAATTAAATGAGAGAACTAAAATTACGATATTCAAAAATAATAACCTCCATACAAAAAGCAATTAAAAGTTAACAAACAAGTAGAAAAGAGCTGATAGTCTTCAAACGACTCAACATATTTTCATGAATTATAGCTAAGAATAAATTAGATAATGTTTCAAGCAAAGTAAAATTTAATTAAAATTGGTTCATCTATTTGGGAGCTATGAAGCCACAAACAGACATACAGAGTACAGATACAGATATACACATACAGTATACACAGGCTCGTCAAACTTCTACGCCAGCCAATTTCTGTTGCTAAAATGATAATACGGTTCAAATGACAAAAATCCTATGTTTTTTCAGCTTCAAACTGTATCCCGAACATAGTAAGGTCGGCAGAGGGAACCTGGGAACCTAGTGTTTTAGCATTTCGTTTCCATTAATACTTTCTGCCGAATTCTGTGGGCATTGAGTGTTGAGTGGAAAAAATTAAAATATTAAATATTTTAATTTCCTCGATTAAAAACACGTTTGCACCCCTCACAGGCCACAACTCCCCAATCCTTTGTTAATACAATATTAACAGTGCTAATAAAATTTATTTAATGCCACGTTACACGCTATACAAGTATGTAAATATAGTAATTGCCTTGCAAAACTCTTGTGATCGATCACATTTATACCCATATTATGTATCCACAAAGCGAGTTGGAGTCGATGAGGTGGAAAATGATTAGAGAACTGGTTTTTTTTGTTCACTTTATTTTGGATTTTATCTATTGTTTTAAAGACCTTGGATGCAAAGGCGATGTTTGAGTTTTTTTTTAGTGTAATTCTTTCGTGGTTTTTCATATAGTATTATGATAAGACTTAAAAATTAGAATTAATGAAGAATGTTTTCTATATTCGCCATTTTTAATTCTGTTTACGTAAAATTGTTATACGAAAATTATATAGATATGTAAAAAAAAATTACAAATTAAACTCATTGAGGCCTGTCGAATCATAAGTGTGCGTTTTTAAAGCGGTTGTAAATTCGATTCCCACTCGAGGAAATGGAATAATAATATTTTCACATTTTGAGCGCTCTCGCTATGGTAGTGAGGCAAAACGCGGTGTTCTTCCGCCACACAATGCCTCCAGAATTCAACAGAAAGTGGATAACAAAAGTGACTTAACGGAAACGGAGTATCTTAACACTAGGTTTCCAGATTCCCTGGTGCCCTCTGCCTACCCTGCATTGTGCGGGATTCAGCGTAAAGCTAAAAAAATAGAAAAGAAATACAAAATAGACAATTATTTTTAATACACATAAAAAGATACACTTCTTACAAATAGTATAAAAAATTTAAAATTTTTTAGATTCTTACCCACCACCCTAATATTTTCGTTAATAATTACCTACTATACCTACAGTGCTAACCCTAAACCCCACCGGAAGCGTACACTTGAGGCAGACGCGCGATGCATTCGCATCGACCGGATGTAGTCGACCTACACTGACATGTCGACTATAATACGACCAATTGATATTGTGATATCATTCTCATTTTGATAACTAACTGTTAATACCCAGTTTATGTGTAAAAGGCTGAGGGAATCTAGTGTTTAGACCAGGGGTTCCCAATTTTTTCTTGATCAGGGACCATTTTTATAGAATTCTTGTTAGCAGGGACCATTTTGTAGGTACAATGAAAAAAAATTAAATCATTCGCGGACCATTTTTAGCTGCTGCAGACCACTACTGGTCCACGGACCACTGATTGGGAACCGATGGTTTAGACCGTTCTCCATTTTCCCTCAAATTCTGAAGGCATTGCGTGTTGGGTGTCACAATTCAAAGGCGCATTTTGCCCCGACAACAGATTAATAAAATGAAAATTTAAATATTTCGTTTTCTCGAGTAGGAATCGAACCATGTGACGTATGTGGCGCTTCCTATGGTCAAACGCTTATGCGCTACGACTGGCCACTAAAAGTACGATTAAAGTATTGATTGGCTTTAACATTAAAAAATAAGGATTAAGATTTATAAACGACGTTAAAAAAACGTATAAATACCTATTGAGGCTAGTTATGACGAAGGGGTACAGATGACTATAAACGCGACTGGTTGTGGGTTCAATCCTAACTCAAGGAAATAAATTATTTATTTAAATTTATGTTTTCATTTCTTCGCTCTGTTGTCTTCGGTGGAAAATGGGGAACGGAGTGTCCTAGCACTAGGTTCCCACTGCCTACCCTATTATATGCGTGAAGCTGATTATGAATCGTGCAATAAACTTATATAAATTTAGATTTCTACAAAATTAAATTCATAAATTACTAAATACATACAACAATAACCGTGTCAACAAAAAAAAACGTAAAAAAAAATCCTAAAAAAGGCTAATTCGCCCAAAACTCAAATTCCAAATTCGTGCAAAATTTCGTAAAATCAGCAATCACTGCACAATCAGACCAGATGGTGGAACAAAAGGACCCCACCAGCCTTTGTCTGAAGTCTTGGATATAGGAAGCATGGAGCCTATTATGGTATCCGACCATAACCGGTGGGAACCTTGCGATTATGGCGAGAAATGCGCAGATTTACCTCATATGTACTGTCACGTAAGAAAAACGTGAAAAATTAAATGTAAACAACTTTGTTATACATATATAAAAACGTAACTATTTGTTATATAAATCACTGGAGATACTTATATGTGATGTGATTTAAATCATAATGTTACATTAATGTAGGAAAGATTGTAAGATTTTTATCGTTTGTTTTAGTTTTTTTAGTATTTGTATTGTTTTATGGAATTGGAATTAATTAAGCATTAAATATCTTTCGACTTATCAGTTAGCTTACCACTTAGACCACGCTTCTGGTCTGGGAGTAAAAATATATATATATATATTTATTTCTCTTTATAATTTCGCTACTTTTTACCTTTATGCTATATCAGTCACAGAGAAGGGTAGACAAAGGGAAACTGGAAACCTAGTGTTAAGATAAAATCTGTTCCCATTAAGACACTTCCGTTTCTCATTTCACGTTGAATTCTTGAGGCACTGTGTGTTGCGTGGGAGAACTCAACGCCGCGCTTTGCCACATTACATTAAAAATAGTACTTTTCTTTCCTAATTTTAAAATATCACTTCAAAAATATTAAAAATATCCACATATAAACTCTATGGGTAAAGTACAGTAGTATACCAAAAATGACATATTTCATCACTGTCAAGCAAAATTTAATTTAGCGAAAATTTATAGATAAGAAATCGAATAATTTACAAACAATATTGAATACTTACAAATATTCTATATCATGATCTTGAGACGAAATCTGAAACAAAAATAGTATTATAAGCAATCATTCCAAATTGTATAAATTTTATTTAAAATGTTATATATTTTTTAGTTAGAGGGGTAATCGGGGAGTCTTTTTTCATGACCTTCCTCCAGTATCATGATGTAATGTTTATTGTCGAAGTAATGGTTATTGTCAAAAAAAGAAAAACATTTATCCACCCTAGTAAAACAAAGTGCGGCGTTGAGTTGTGCCACTCAACACGCTATGTCTCAACAATTCAGGCGATAAATATAATTTTTAACATAAACTTCAACCGGATCTCAAAAAAAAATCCAACCCGACCTTATAATCAGCACCTGACCAAACTTTCTTCAAACTACTCTTGAAGGATATTCCTATCCAATAAAAAAGAATCGTCGAAATCGTTTGGCATGATATTGAATTATTCGGCCATTTGTCGCGCACAAAAATTTAAGACTTATGTAATTTTCTCATGAATAACATTATCAGAAATGGATCAAATTTAAATGGGACCAAACATAAAGCACCAGCTTCCAAATAAAAAAAGAATCATCAAAATCAGTTCACCCAGTCAAAAGTTACAAACAAACATTAAAAAATACAGTCGAATCGACAACCTCCTCCTCCTCCTCTTACAGGAGTCGGTTCAAAGTAGGTAAAAAATGTTCTAAATTCTAAAACTGGGTTCCTTCTACCTTCACTGCTATAATAGTAAAGCTCAAAAAAAACCAGACAAATAAAGACAGGTTTCATAGCCATTTAGTCTTCAAATTTCACAATTTTGTATGTATGTCTTATCAAACTAGTCATACAATCTAAAACAAAAGTAAGAAACACTTTCGCTCTTTGCGCTCTTATCATTTGTATGAATCTTTCTGTTTTTTTAAATCGCCTAATGTGACAACTAGATGTTCATGTAACATGGTCTTTCGCCTCGAATTTCGTGTTATTTTTTCAAATATTTCAGCATTATATAATTTTTCAAATGAACGCACGATTGTCGTTGGTTCGATTACCACTTAAACAAATGTTTTTTATTAAAATATCTCTTATTATAGCTAGAAGTGGTAGATTTATGAGCTCCACTTCCTTTAAATAAAATAGACAGAAAGAGAAGAGAGCATAAAGCGACAAGTGTCAAAAGAACAAAATACTAAACCTGAAACAAACTCTAAATACTATAATCATAAGAATATATTAAACAAAGGTCGAATCTAAGTATTGTCGTACGATATGCAAAACACAACCTTCAGTTTAGGAGGTCAGAGCAAACAGACAAACACAAACGTTAGGAATCACTTCCGCCTTATTTGAACGCTATTATTGCAAGTAGGCTAAATATGTATAAATATATTTATGGTGTGTACACCCATTAAGGATTTGTAGCTTTCTCTAGTGAAATGAAAATAATGTTTACCTAAAGATGATGTTTGTTAGTCTATGTAAGTTTGGGATTTTAGTGATCGTTTGTACTGACAATATTGGTCAGTGTTGTCAGTCTAAGCCTACATGCTTTATTAAAATATCTTTAGGTCATTTCTATTTATTACTTCGATCTATTTATTTTTTGTTTTTTTATTAGGCATAAATTCCTAATTTAATTTTGAATTTTTTGTAAGATTCGATTTGTAATGAATGATAATCGATACTGAAACACTTTTTGTTCAAAACAAACAAGTGCAGGTTCTGTTTATTTTTATAATCGTTCTTATAAAAGATGAGAAATGACAAAATCTATTTCGATCATGGTGCAGTGGGGCAGAATTTTACTGCACCGTGAGGGTTGTAGGTCTGATTCTCACTTGAATTTGACTTTACTTGAAAATTTAGTTAAATATATAACTAAAATTTTCAAATGAGAATAATCAATAGATCAGTAGATTTGCCCATACTGGTAACTAACAGCGCGGCGTTGAGCTCCACCACTAAACATTCAATATGTCGAATTCGGATACAAAGCAGTGAACGGAATGTTTTGACACTAAATTTTGTCTGCCCACGATATGTGGGTTACAGCGTGGAGTAAAAAAAAACGTTGGAACAAAATTTATAATAATTGCAGAGTTAGGTACGTTTGCATTTAGACCTGGACATATAGTTGTTTTTTCTTTAGCGAGGAAATGAAAATATTAATATGTAATAATTCATTCCATCGAGTGGGCATCGAACTCACGACCGTCACGTTGACATTCACACGACACGCTTCTTCCACTGTGCCACGATGGCATTTATGATGATATGTTTTTTTACAAGCCTTTATTTGACTGGCCGTGGTAATGTGTGTTAGTGTATGTGAAATTTTGCAAGTTCAACTTAACCCAGTTCCCATTGTTCGATTGAGCTGAAATTTGGATAACGACTTCAATTCTTATGACAATGAAATTACATATCATCAATATTATTGTTACTCCAAAATGGCCGCCACAACAAAATGGCGGATTACAAATCTTTGCACAACCCATCTAATATTAATATCAAATGAAAGGGCTTCATTTATAAAATACATAATCATAAAAAAATCTAGAATTTAATTAATTAATGGAGAACGAAGTGTCTTAACACTATGTTCCCTCGGCCTACTCTGCTGAATTCGAGATACAGGGGAAGCTTATTTTTTTTATTTTAATTAATTTTTCTTTTTTCCCTTAACACGCTGTTTCGTAAACACTTACAATAAGTTAGTTTTGTAATGTCTAAACACAAATGTAAATAGTTTTGTTCACATTTTCTTAATAGGTGTTTAAGGACCGCGTCTAGTATTAGCTAAGATATATTTTGCGTTTTTTTTTTGTATTTAAATGTGCAACATTTCAGTAATAAAAAAAATGGAAAAATATTTTAATTCGAAAAAGCGCAGGGCGTTGAGTTCCATCACTTTATGCACAACGCCAATAAAATTGGGTTTTAATTTAAAAGTGAAAGCTCTGACTGAAAAACTCTGAGATGGGGAACGCCCAAATTTACCACGAAGGAATCTTGGGGAGTGTAGGGGAGCACTAACAGAGGACTCCTAGAAGTTCCTACGGAAACTCGTTTCCGTTTTATATTATAAAGTTCGCACAAAGGAAGTTAAGTATTGGAAGTCCGTCCAATAGTTATTACTAATTATATAATATATATAACTGGCAGGCCGGTCGTGACTGTAAAATCGACTGGTTGTGGGTTCAATCCCCACTCGAGGAAATGAAATATTTATTTACATTTATATTTTCATTTCTTCGCTCTGGTGTCGAGGCAATGCGCGGCGTTGAGCTCCGCCACTCAGCACGCAATGCCTCCAGAATTTGGTGGTAAGTGGGGAACGGAGTGTTTTAACATGAGGTTTCCCCTGCCTACTCTGCTGTGTGCGGAATACACCGTGAAGCTGACTTTTTTTATTATTTTTTATTATATGTATACTAAAGTAGAAGATAGTATAGTATAGTAATAAGTATATAATAATCGTTACAAAGTTTGTATGACGCCAGATGTGGACGTAGGATGTAGGTCAAAATCGCTCGTCTCACGGCCTCCGTACAACGATCGAGCTGTGCGATATGGTCAAATAAAATTTTGAATTACATATATAAATAATTATAAATTGCTATGAGTGATTGAACTATTTCAATTCACGTTTTTGCGTTCACTTTTTTTTTAACTTCACGCTGTATCCCGCTTATAGCGAGGTAAGTAGAGAAAAATTTAGGATGAGAGCACTGTGTTTTCCACTTTGCGCTTGAATTAGATATATTGCGCGCGCTTTTCTTTTATCGGAACTAGGAAATAGAAATAGCTTAATCCCTGAGTGATATCGAACCCACAACTATTGCTCTTACTGTCAGAGAGAGAGCTGAGTCGCAGTGCCTCGGCGGCCTCGACTATAAATATTAATTAGTTGTAAAAAGTAAACTATTTAATATTAAAAAAGTGTTGAGTAGTGACACTCAATGTGCCATAATTATAATGTTATCTTTTTGAGAAATAAACATAAACTATACCTCCACCCCGATGATGACTGAACCCAACCCAACAATCGGACGCCGTTCCACTACACCGTGGTGTAGTGGGATCCTTAAATACAGGATTCAAACTTGTGCCTTTTAAAATTTAAGATATTGGAAACTTAAGAAATTTTAGATTATTGATATTTAATATAAAATTCCAATATTTTTAAAAGTTTTTATAAATTTAAATATTGTGGCTATATAACGTACACGATTTGAGAATGTTCCCACGATAGAATATTGCTACAGAGAAATCGCATTTTGTCGAATCTGTGTACGACGTGAAAGGTTTTCAGCTCTGACATGATGGAGTTGAGTAACGCTACTAAAATATAAAATAAAATACGAAAGCTTAAATAAAAATACCGTCAGGTTGTGGGTTCGATCCCAGTCGAAGGAATTTTTGCACGTCCTGCTAAAAAGACAAAGCGTGAGGTTAAACTTAGACACTGAACAAACAATGTCTCGAAAATTTGGTGGAAAGTGAGGGACAGATTGTCTTGCCAAAAGGTTCCTACAGCCTGTTCTGCTTTTTACAGGATAAAATGTCACAATAAAAAAATGTCATTGTATTACATAAATGTATTACTAAATTTAAAATAACTATTTTAACAGTAGTGGTGTAGTGGGACTGTGTGACTGTACACTAACCACGGTTATGGGTTATGGGTTCGATCTTCACTCGGGCCAATAATACACTTTTTTATACTAAATTTTAGTGCTAAAACGAAGAGTTCAATATAAATATTTTACTTTACTATATATTTTCAATACAAAAAACAACATTTTTTAATCATCCGACCTTACATTCGTTCTAACAAGACAATTGTTATCAAAAACACGACATATATTAGCCCGACCTTAAATATACGTATAATGTATTGTACTACCTTAAAAGATAAATAAAAGTAGGTATTATCCTTCACAAAGGCTGCACTAAATTCTAGAAATACTATTCTAGAACGTATTCTAATATATATTAATTATAATATATTATGGTGAAGTAAGTTGATATAGAACTTTAATGCGGGGTTAAGTTCCGCTAAGGACGAAATGTTTTAAAGGTAGGGAAGGTGAAGAAGCGAAAAAATTGAGGATTAGGGAAGGGAACCTACTGTTACGACATTCGTTTTCTATTTACGGCCCAATTTACGAGAGCTTCCGTGATGAGTGACGGAATTCGACGTCGCGCTTTGTCTTGTTATCAGAGTGAGGAGATCATTCACCCGAGTAAGAATCGAACTCACTTCCACCGCATTTGTATAAAGATGATGTGCCGCAACGACAACCTTCATGGACGGATAGATAAATCTTACCACGAGGGAACCAGGGAACCTAGTGTTAAGACTCTCCGTTCCCATTAAGACACTTCCGTTCACCACTTCTTTTAAAAGTTACATATTATCTTTATTTACACAAAACATGTCACAACACATTTGATAAATTTTTACTATGCCTTTATAAAATACTTTTATTCATATAAGCTTCCAAAAAAACGATATTCTAATATAACATTTGTTATCACAAAGTTTAATGAACCCATTTTTCATTTCTTATCAGTGACAAACAAAATTACCAAGATAAGCCACCCCCCACTGATAAGAGATTGTAGTCCATTCATTATGCAACATAATTAAGTAACCGTTGCATCTCTTAAGACGTTTTTATGGCATTATCACAAAATTCTTTGAACTAAACACAAAAAATAAGCGATTTTACTAAAAATCTTATCAAAAGCTCAACATCAACTTTTTTAATCAGCTTCACGCTGTATTCCGCACATGGCGGAGTAGGCAGAGGGAATCTGTGAACCTAGTGTTAAGACACTCCGTTCTCAATAATATACTTCCATTTCCCACTTTTCGCCGAATTCTGGAGGTAATGCTTGGCGGAAATCAACGCTGCTCTTTACCTCGGCAATAGAAAAACATTTCATTTTCTCGAGCGGGAATCGAACACACAATCTGTTAATTTTAGATAGATTTAAATCTTCTAATTAAATTATTATTTTTTTTATTTCTAAAACAATACAATTATTATTACCATTTTCAAAATGTTATTTATTCTACACTAAGAATAGAAAAATATTAGAAATTTTGAAATTAATAGGAAATTTATAAAAATTTTAAAGACTGGAACCCATACCTCTTGGATGTTTTTCAGGTGTTGCGGGTTCAAGTCTCGGTATGTTCTAATTTTTATACGTTTTCTAAAAATATTTCTTAATACAAAAATGACCTATACTTTTTTACTGGCCAAAATTTATAAAAAACGAGTGAAAATTGAAATCTACTACTAACACGAAGGGAAACTAATGTTACTAACTGTTTATAATAGTATAAAAAAATAAGGAAAGTGAGGTCACTAATGTTAAATAAGGAACAAGTGGCTTTCTTTTTATGTTTCAATAATTTGCTTTTGTTGGTAAGTTTCACGGCACCACGGCTGGTGCTCGAGATGGCAGACGTCCGCCCACACTGTGAGGCCTTTGATACGTGACCCATACTGCTACTGATTTTCTTATTTATCTTACCTAAACACTTAACTTTTCCCTTACTTATATATTTTAGTGCTTTTTTAAATTAATGTATAGTTAAATAGTTTTTTAGTACATTTTTAGTAGTTTTATTGTTAATTATCCTACTTTCTATTAATATTTTAAATGTGAGGACGAATGTTTGTCCTGTTTTCACGCAAAATCTACTGAACGGGTAGAGATGTAACCATTCAGTATAGCTTATATGTACATCAGAACAATATATACTCGTATGTATGAAATTTATGTTCAAATTTTGTATGATTTAGCTATGATATAGCAATAAGTGTAGACGAGCGAAGTCGCTTTTTGGTAGCTGGTACTATAGCATAGCACAAACTGTCTGTAATGTTCAATTTCAATTTCAATGTTCAATTTCCAGTTGGAGGAATTAATTATTTACATTTCCTCGGTCTGATCACTAGAAAAATCGCGACGTTGAGTTACGCCACTCAATACACACTCTCGACAATTGAATGGTGCGTGGAGAACGGAGAGTAAAACAGCAATATCATCCGTACAAAAATATTTGTATAAATAAGTGGCAAAGTACGTAAAGCGCGGCATTGAGTTCTGCCACCCAACACGCAATACCTCCAGATTCCGGCAGAAAGTGGGGAACGGAGTGTCTTAACACTAGGTTCCATCTGCCTACCCTGCTGTGTGCGGGATACAGCGTGAAGCTGATTAAAGTTTCAAAGTATGTGAGGTCCTTTAAGCGTCATAACATCAATTCATATTAGCAAACAATACATAGTGAAACAGACGGACGCACAAATTAGTGAAGTACAATGGCACATATAAAATAATTAGCATGCGTTTCGCCTCCGGTCAGTGTGCTGAGTGGATATTTTGGTTGACATTTTTGTAGTTTATTGAACTAAAAATCAATTTAACGTATGTGTAGGTATTATATAATTGTTTGACGTTATACTATAAACTAGTACGCAGCGTTGAGTTCCGCCACTCAACACGCAATGCTTCCAGAATTCGACGGAAAGTGGGAAACGATATCTTAAAGACTCAGAATGAATAGATATAATATAGATATATGAAATAATGTTAAATAATTAATAGAAGTCATAAAATATTATTTACTATATAAAAGCACAACCCTACGATTTAATATTATAAAAAACCTGTACAAGACAAAGTGAAAAATGTACATGCGTCTCAGCACTAACAAGCCCATGTAACATAATGTACAAACATGTAAACATGCCATACACAAAGAAATCATTCAAGCGACTTCCTTGTCAAGTCCTGTTAGCTATATGAATTATACAAGTTTACTTTTATAGTTAGAATATTTTCTATGCATTGCAATTTTTATTTGGGTTCCGTATATGAAAACGAGAAAACGGGAACCTTATATGATCATTTTGTTGTCCGTCTATCCATCTGTAAAGAGCATTTTTCTCGTGTGGATGTATCAATCTTAAATTAATGAAATGTTCTGGTTCCTTGAGGCCAGTCGTGGCGCAGCGGCACGAGGTGTGACTGCAAAATCGACTGATTGTGGGTTGGGGTGTGGGTTCGTAATATCCTTGACATTAAGTATTTATAAAGGCGTTGTGGAGGGATTCTTCTCTATTTTTTTTAAATTGAAGCTGAATGGAAATCTAGGAACCTAGTGGTAAAACACTCCGTTACTAAGACGGAATTTGTGTACGCCTTAAATAAAATACAAGAATATGTATGATCTAATATGTGAAGAAGTTATAAAAAACTGATTTAATTACTCGTTCCGTGTTGTAAACAAAGAAAATCTTTATTGTTTTTTTTGCCATGTATGTATAATTACTAATCTATTATGTATGTATGTACAGACAATTGTAGCTACGCAACCAATCTCTATTATTTTTTTATTCTCATTGAATCCGACTTGCTGAAGCTTTAGTGGCTGCAACTATTCACTAATTGAGTAACTTCTATCACTTCCAAAACTTAAATTAAATCAGGTTCACGCTGTATCCCGCACACAAGGTAGGGAGAGGGAACATAGTGTTAAGACACTTCATTTCCCATTTACCGCCGAGTTTTGGAGGTATTGCGTGTTGAGTGGCGGACTCTACGCCGCGCTTTGCTTTAACACTAGAGCGAAGAAATGGAACTATGAAAATTCTGTCACTTCTAAATATGTTTTTCAATTTTTTTTGAGCAAGGCGTTCATTATGTAAATGTAGGTTCCGATTATCAAAAATACGTTGTAATTAGCGTGTAGGAATTACGATGTAGCGCGATAAAAACATATGGGTAGCAGAGGGAACCTAGTGCTTTCTCTTCTTATTGCCAAAGTCTTATTGCCAAAGTGAGAAAATAAAAATATTAAGCACCTATTTTTTTCTCCCGAGTGAATATCGAACTTATAACAGTTATAGCCAGCCCAAACATTTTATACATTTCTAAATAAAAAAAAATGTTTTTCTGCAATTAAAATTTGAACCCAAGATCCAATTTGTTAAGTTATACAAATACCGATGGTTCCCAATTTTTAGGCACCCCTCGAGCTGTCAAATGATCTTTTCAAGTCACACGTCAGTAGACATAGAACATTGTATTGATGACTGTAATGTAATTCAATATTCTTTTAAAGTCAATGACTTATATTATATTTATAAGTTCCTACGAACGCCTTGCACGTGCAGCCTCCGTTTTATATATATATAATTTTTTCATTATTTATACTTCATACTATTAACTCTTTTACGTATATTTTTTTCAATTTCACGCTGCATCCCGCATTAGGCATATTAAGACACTCTGTTCCCCACTTTCTGCCGAATTTTCGAGGCATTGCGTTTTGATTGGCGAAACTCAACGCCGCGCTTTTGCTTTGGTTCACGAACGAAGAAATAAAAATATTAATAAATAATAATTAATTCTCCTCAGTGGGAATCGAACCCACAACGTTTGTGCCCCTGCGCTACGACGGCCTCATTTATAGAGTTAAAAACAATCACGCTTAATATGAGTCTTAAGCTGGAGTGGTTTAATAGTATTGGAGGCTATACTTTGAATAGGTAAAAAATTATGCTATTAATACAAAGAAAGGTTCCTCAAAATTTCAATGACAAGTTTATTTCTCTCCGGTTTATTTTTCGGTTTCGTAAGAAAATAGAGAATGATGTGACAAGTCACTCTTAGGTCTCTGTAAAGAAACGCAATACAGATTATAATAATATATTTACTTAAATATGTATAACTCAAATAGCTAAGTATAGATAAATTTAAACCAATGCAAACGAATAAGGCGTGTCGGTCAAGTGTCAGCTATAAAAGCCAAATCCTAAGAGCTAAGAGTATAATATTAAAAATATTATAAGTTTAAAACATTATTCTGTAATCAATAAAAAAAAGAACCTAGTCTGGATTCCAATATTAGATATTCATAAAAATAAACGTCAGTTGACTAAAAAAAATGATAATTGGTATATATCTCTAAAAGATTTATTTAAGCGAGTATTTAAAAGCAATGGTTGTGGGTTCCATTTCCATTTCGGAGAAAAAATTTTTTTCACATCCACGCTGCGGTAACAAGAAATAGCGCAGTGTTGAGTTCCGCAGCTCAACACGCAATGTCTTAGACGGAAAATGAGGGAACGGAATTTTAATCCAGGGTTCCCTGATATATGGGGGAAACAACGTGAAGTAAAAAATAAATTCGGCATAATTGTATATCACTTCCAATATTATCTCGTCTTAGTCTTGACACAGATGACTGTATCGAAATCTAATACCGATTTAAGGTCAATGCCTCGCTTTGCTCTCAAATATTAGATCATTTTAATGTTATTAAAATTGGATTTACTTATAGCACGCTAATGTAGTTTTATATTTTTTTTATTTTTTATTGTAGGTCTTAGATTCAATTCTGTGCAAAGTAAATTGTTCTTTGTTTGGTTAAAAAAAATAGTTGTATAATTCAAGTAGTATCCATACATTATGTATGAATAAGAAATGAAGAAATGGAAGAAGCGATTATCGATGCCTATTATACTGTTATGATAGCAAAGCGAGTATGTAATAAGAAAAGAAATTGGATTTTGTGAATCTCTTAAGATTTTTTTTATTTTTAGGGCAGAGAGAGATTTTTAGATAGAGGGAACCTAGTGTTAAGATGCTCCGTTCCTCACTTTCTGCTGAATTCTGGAGGCATTGCGTGATCAGTGGCGAAGCTATGAAAATATAAATGTAAATTAATATTTCACTTTCTCAAGTGTGGATCGAACTCACAACCAGTCGCGTTTACAGTCACTCTTTGTGCCACTACGCCTCGACTGGCCTCTTAAGATTTACATTAATATTTAGATTTTTTTATAACAATAAATTAATTCTAAGCGTAATTAACAAATATTGCTACTAATTTAGAAAAAAAGGTGATAAATAAAGATAATTTATACGTTATTATTTCCCCGAACCTACAATCGTGTCGTTTACAGTTCCACAAAATAGAACTTAAAACTACATACAATTTATCATTCCGTTTCTCTATTAAAACACTTGCGTGGCCCACTTTCCGCCGAATTCTTAAGGCATTATGTATTTACTGGCGTAACTCAACGCTGCGCTTTGCCTCGTTAGACGAGGGATTAAATGAAAATAATAAATATGTCAGTACCTCAATTGGAAATCGAACCCACACCGTCACGACAACTTCAAAATATCGATTTTTCACACATTATATTAGATTAATGAATATATTTAAGTTATGTAAATTTTAATTTGTGAGCAATCGGTAGTTCTACCACTTTTTTTTAACAAGGACGTTGGAAATGTAAATTTAATTAAATATAGAGGCGTATCTTATTTCGTATTACGTCTTCGTTTAGCATTGAACATGTTTTGTAAACTTCTGAGGTGAATTTCAAATACTTAAATCTTAAGATGATTCAATTTATATTGATTTTGGGATTTAGACTCTATGTTGTTATATAGATTGTTTTAAAATTAAAAAGTAATTTTAAGAAAATAAAAGTTTTATTATGTCTCTAAAAGCGAGAATCGAACCGAAAACCATCACGTATACAAACACTGAACCAGATAGCCACATTTTATAAGTGTTGATAGTTGATACAATCAAATTATAAATCTTTATATTAGTATTGTGGGGAAAGAAGTGTTTTAACACTATACGCTGTATGCGGGATACGGCGTGAAGCTGAAAATATAAATATATAATAGTGAAAAATGATATAGAGACTAGTCGTGGCGCAGGGGCATAAAGTGTGACTGTGAAACCGACTGGTTGTGGGTTCGATCGAGGAGACGAAATATTAACTTAAATTTATATTTCCATTTCTTCGTTCTGGTGTCGAAGCAAAGCGCGACATTGAGTTCTGCCACTCAACACGAAATATCTCCAGAATTCGGCAGAAAGTAGGGAGCGGAGTGTCTGAACACTGAAGTCCCTCTGACTACCCTGCTGTGTGCGGGATACAGCGTGAAGCTGATTTAATTGTAAATATATCCATCCGTTTGTTCCTCTCACGGTAGCTTATAAACTAAGGTCATTAGGGTCACGCGGTCGGACTGACAGACACTTTCACAATTAGATATTAACATGCCGATGTACATATTGTATTGTATGCGAAAATTGTTAGTTTAGAGTAAGAATGTAACGTCGATGCGAAAGTATGTATTTTATCATTATTATGTTTGTTTTAGGTTCGAATCTTGAGGCGGTCGTGGCGCGGTGAGAGAAATGTGTGAGTGGAAACGCTGGTTTTGGGCTCGATTCTTATTTGGGGTATGCTGTATTTAGCACATGTCAGGGTAGGTAGAGGGGACTCTTGAGTGGGAAACGAACCCGCAACCGTCGTATTACAGTTGCACGCTTATGCCCGGCATAACTTATATTTACTTAGACCACATATATTTAAAAAAAAAACAGAAATTTTTGTTGAACCAATTTTTATTTTTAAGCGAGTATTGAACCTATAATCATCTTCTACAATACAATTCTCGATTTCGATTATCGATTTTTTTATGATTTTTCGGTAACACCCACTCGGGTTTGACCTACTCGGGATTCGTATTCAGGACCTACAAATATTCCATCATTAGCTAAATGCACTAAATATTACTGTTTGTTTATACAGCGTGTTCACAATAATTTATTATCAAATAAGTATAGACACTTAACACGACACAAAGCAAGGGTGGAATTGTTTCTTCTAAACAACAGGTAGATTATACAGATAACGGCCATTACTTACAACTTAATAAACTAACTTTCCCTTTCAAATAGGAAAATGTCAAATGACATTTAAGTTAAAATGAAGACAAAGAAAACGTACGTAGTGCGGCGTTAGGTTCCGTTATCAAACACGCAATGGGGACGACCAGAATTTATTTAACTTAACTACTTACAATAAATTGTTTAAGAAATTTAAATTACAGAAGGCGTGGTTGCAAATCTTGCTAATTTCGATTTTTTCACAGATTTTTGTTGTTATTTATTCTTAAGAGTGTGGTTTTTTAGCTTCACGCTATGTGCGGGATACTGCGTGGAGCTGAAAAATCACACTCTCTCACTCTAATCACATGGTAGGCAAAGGGAACCTGGGAATCTCTCTCTCTGCTAAGATACCCCATTTTCATTAATTCACTTCCGTTCCCTACTTTCTGCCGACTTCTGGAGGCGTTGCGTTTTGAGTAGCGGAACTCAACGCTGCGCTGTGAATAATGTGAATAGTACAAACAGTTTACGAGACGTTAAAATTAATAGTTTCGTTACTCAGTTAAAGTACAATATCTAAATAATAAAAAAATTAAATATGTATCTATATACCAAATATTAATTTACTATAACTCATTCTAGGTCACATTTGCTAGTATGTTTTATGCAAATGAATGCAGTTTAGTAATTTCAAAAAGTAAATTATCTATAATCATATACTTTATGTGTTTTTAGGGTTCCTTACCTTTGAAGGGAAAAAGGAATCCTTATAAGATAACTTTGTTGTCCGTCTGTCTTTCTGTCTGTCTTTACAACTTTATGTTGTATATTTTTATGTTTGTTAGCATCTCTGTAGGGAGATTTTTACAAATTTCCGCTACCCAAAGATAATTACTAGGAATTATCCACTGGCAAGAGAGAATGCTATTTATTAAATATTTCAAGTAAAAGTGAGGTAAAAATAAAAGTGCTGTGGTTAAGCTAAGCTTGAATTTCAATAAAAGCTCGAGACCTCCATTTTTGAACGGGATCCTCGGTGGGCGAGCCCGACTCGCGCTTGTCCGGTTTTTTTTGCAATTAATGACGAAAGTTCAAGGTGAAATTGTTCGTTTATTAAGAAATTTGTTTAGTATTGCTCATATAAAAATTCCTTGATCCCTGAAAAATTCTTTCGTACCTTTTTAGTTCAGATATTTTTACACTATTGTCTCAACAAGATATATGCGGGATACAGCCCTGCCACACTCTACACTGAGACTCTCCGTTTCCATTAGTACACTATCAATCCCGCGCTTTGCCTTGTGATCTGACCGAGAAAATGAAAATTTTAAATATTTCATTTCCTCGAGTGGGAATTGAACCCACAATCTGTCGGGCTTATAGTCGCACGCTTGTGCCCCTACGCCAGGACTATCCCCAAATAATAATTTAACGCAATATTCAAATTGAAATAATTAAGAATAATGTATGACATATATAACAGATATAGATGGTTACATCGAAACAGTCAACGTGGTTTATATGGGTATTTATGTAAATTAGTATGTAATATATAGGATGTATAGGCCAGTCATGGCGCAGGGGCACGAAGTCTGACTGCAAAATCGACTGGTTGTGGGTTCGATCCCCACTCGAGGAGATGAAATATTTACTTAAATTTATATTTCCATTTCTTCGCTCTGGTGTCGAGGTTAAGCGCGGCGTTGAGCCCCCAGTCGAGGAGATGAAATATTTATTTATATTTATATTTTCGTTTTTTTCGCTTTGGTGTCGAGACAAAGCGCGGCGTTGAGTTTCACCACTCAAGACGCAATTTCTCCAGAACTCGGCGGAAAGTTCCTTCTTCCTACCCTGCTGTTTGCGGGATACAGCGTGAAGCTGATTTATTTGTTTATAAAGAATTTTTTTTGAAGTAGGTGCATTATATTGAGATAACATATTATATCAATTGAAAGCTAAATAATATCCATATATTATTTGATCTTTTTAATGATAACGGTTGTCTGGAATGGAACCTATGGTGATGAGGCCGCCTTTACACCATATTTTTTCTTTCTTTTTCTTTTATTTGTTTTATTATTAACTGGTTGTAGTTGTTGTAAAAATAACCTTTAGCCTTTCCTCGATATATGGTCTATCCAAAACTCAAAAAAATGCAATTTGAACCAGCAGTTCTCGAGATTAGCGCGATCAACCAAACAAACAGCTTTATTAAATTAGTAAATATATATACATATGTATGCATATGAATAAAATATTGATGCAATATGAAAGTGCGAAGGTCATGTTTGGAGGTTGACGAGAAGATTGTAGGGAGTCGATAGGTGACGGATTGGTCACGCGACTTGGGCAACCGCTACTGGACTGGGTACCTACTTGTATTATTATAGTAGTTGGTTTTGTGGTTTTGTCTGTTTAGTGGTTTTGGTTGGTCTTGGTTTTTTTTGTGTAAATATTAGGTTTTTGATTGTTCTTTTAAATTTATTATTTAAAAAATGTATATATTTATAAAAAAAAGAAACGTACAACGTAAATCTTCTTCTTATACCAATCGTGGCGAACAGAACCGTCGTGTTTAGTCACACTTCTAAAATAATATTAACAATTATTTTTAATATAATTTAAAAAAAAACAAGCATTGATATTAACCCAAATAAACTTCTTTAGTTCTTGAGCATGGTTCTTACAAAGGAAACTTATACATTATCTTATTACTTACATTAAAAATTACCACCATTAATAAACAATTTATATATATGTATGTAAATTGTTTATAATGAAAAGCAAAACCCATCGACAATTCTTAATTGAACTATAACTATATAGTTCTGTGTAAAATAGTTTAATATTGATTTAAAATGAACCTTGTTCTAAATCTAAAGTAAATTATAATATAAAACTCTTTCGTGACTGAGTAACTACTATGACAGACAACACAGAGCCATAAAGACGCGGCGTAGAACGCTGAACTGCTAACTGACATGTATACTACATGTCCTTGGTTCCTTGAGGATGTAAGGAAGTATTAAAAAAGACGATTTCCAAAACAGTAGCGTAGTAGTAAAATATCTACGTTAACTGTACTCATAGTATAAATAAAATTTACCAAAAAAAAACGAAAGTTTTAATTTAAACATGAATTTTAATGTTTGTATGAACTCATATGATTTTTTTTCTGAAATTTAGGTTTTTAGTAACAAAACCAAATATGCTGACTGTAAAGGCAGAGATGCCTGTTCAGTGCACTCCACTGTCGGTGTCAAACGCATATTACTACAGTAGAACCGTCTGCTTCATCAACTGTAGCTTTATTTACTCTTGATTCGACAGAATTGTCATTTTAACAATTTAATTTTTGTTGAAGCCTGTCGTGGCGCAGGGGCACAAGCGTGTGACTAAAAATGCGATAGGTTGTAGATTCGATTCCCGCTCGAGGACATTAAATATTTAATATTTTCATTTCTTAGCTCTGTTGTCGAGACAAAAGGCGATGTTAAGTTCCGTCGCTCAATAATTTTGAAAAAACAAGAGTATATAGTACATCCCAGCGAAGCCGCGGGCTGCAATTAGTGTTAAACAACGAAATACCAACATTCGAAATTCCAACGGGGCGGTGTGTGAGGAACGGACTGTCTTTACACTAGGTTCCATTTGCATACCGTACTATAAATTTGGATACGTTAAATATGCGGGATACAACGTAAAGCTATAAAAAATAGTATATACACACATTTATACAAAAAAAGGAAAAAAACAAAAATCGTTCAAACAATGAAAACAATTGAGTCACTGTTCCATATTTACTTAACTAAAGTAATCGATAAGATTTGATTCACTTTGTTATTATTAGTCATGAGCAGCTGCATTATGTTCTAAATTACATGCCTTTACAACGCTTATATGGTTATAGAATATAAGTGGAACGATATAGGGGTGTATAGCTTCACGCTGTATCCCGCATATAGCAGGATAGCGATAGGGAACCTGGTGGTAAGACACTTCGTTCCCCATATTCTGTGTGATTTTCGAGACATTGCGTGTTGGGCGGCGTAGCTCAAAGTTGCGTTTTGTCTTCATACTAGAGCTCTACCCCTGCGCCACGACTGGCTTCAAAATATGTGTTAATGATCAATAATCAGCTTCACGCTGAATCCTGCACACATCAGGGTAGGCAGAGGGAAACTAGTGTTAAGACACTCCGTTCCCCACTTTCTCCCGAATTCTGGAGGCATTGCGTGTTGAGTGGCAGAACTCAACGTCGCGCTTAACCTCGACACCAGAGCGAAGAAATGGAAATATAAATTTAAGTATATATTCCATCTCCTCGAGTGGGGATCGAACCCACAACCAGTCGGTTTTACTGTCACACTTCGTGCCCCTGCGCCACGACTCGACGACGGTCTCATATATGTGTTAGAGCGCGTTATCTTTATATATTTTTATTTAATGTATTTTTATGCATTATTTAAAATATATATATGCATCTTTCTCTATACAAATTATAAATATGTGAAATTTCACACTCCGCCGTCCGTATAATTTTTGTAAAAATGGTTACTAAGCTTTTACTTCACGTATTTAATATATAAGTACTTATTATAAAGCAGCCTAATCTCAGGAACTACTTTTACCCTCATATCTTCAATAGTTTTGACATTTCTTGTCATTTTTGCCTTTGAATTTCACTTTTTTTTAATTCAATATTTCTTTGTTTCACAACTAAACCAAGGCTTCCATATCTTATCTTGCTAATATATAATTATCTATATATTAATTAAGTAAATTAAATTTTAATTAGATATAAATTATTGACAAAACATAAAATAAATATATAGTTTATCTATATATCTATCTTTTTAATTTCGCCACTTATCTATAAACAATTTAGACAAGGCCGTATGTTATCTAAGTTGATGATTTGCCAATCGTCATTGATGATTCATTGCTTTGAACGTGGAAATGGATAGTAATATGTCTCAGTTGTAAAAACACCTGCCCTATAAGATGTAGTAGTGAGTTGAATTCCCGCTGGAGTCATCTTTTTTTTTATTCGAACGTAACAGGGTACGCATAGCGAGTCTAGTGTTAAGACACTCCGCTTTCCGTCTTCCGTCAATTTCCGGAGCAATTTCGTGTTGAGTGGCGGAACTCAACGCCGCACTTTACCTCGACGACAGGCGAAGAAATGAAAATATCAAATATTTAATTCTTCAAGCGGGTATTGAACCCACAACTTGTGCTATTGCACCGCAATTGGCTTATATATTTGGGTAAGGTATTAATGTTTTATTTTTTACTAGCTTTTACATCAAAGCAAATAACTAAAAGTTAAGTATGATAAGTGATAAATTTTAATTGCCTGAGGTAACTTCGACCGCGTGTACGGTGCGGTGGGTTACTACGAAGTCATTAATGTCATAGTAAAGTATAGTTTTCCTCGGTAAAAAAAGGATTCATTTTTTTTAAATATATGCTCTACTTTATTTGAGGCCAGTCGTGGCGCAGGGGTACAAGGGTCGGGGCGCAGGTTTTTTCCTCACTTGAGAAAATGAAATATTTATTTAATATTATATTTTCGATATGAAATGAATGCTCTGGTGTCGAGGCATGGCGTTGAGTTCTGCCACTCAACACGCAATGCTTCTTGAATTTGCCGGAAAATGGGGAAGAAGAATCTTAACACTATGTTCCCAGGTGCGCGCGGGATACAGCGTGAAGCTGATTTAACTTAATTAACTTTATTTGAAGAAATTATAGAAATGTGATTTTTATTCTTGTTCCGTTCACTTTATCTTCCAATCTTCCTATTTTATGCGTTTTTCATAAAATGTTGCATACAAATATGCAATAGGCAAAAGTAGTTCACTTCAATTTTTTCAGCTTCACGCTATATCCTACATACTGGAATGGAACCAACGCCATACTTGTAAAAATGTAAGACACCGTTCCCTAAGCACTGACCAATTTTCACCAATTGACATTGCATATTGAATGATGGAACTCAACGCCATACTTATTACTAGAGCGAGGAAATTAATATATTTCGTTCTCTGGATTGGAAATCGAACCCACAACCGTCGCTATTACCATCGGGTGCCGTTGCGCCATAACAGTCTCTACCTAACTCCAATACATATCCATTAAAACAACATACGCAATAAAAGTCCAACATAACACAACATAAACATAAATTAATTTAATGCATTTATTGCAATATTTTTACGACAGGGAAGTGGTCACTCGCGTGAAATCAAAGTCACGCTAAATTGTACTGAATTGTGATGTTAATTAAGGTCAATTTGGTTTCCTTAATCATTTCGTCTCAAACATGCGCCTGCGCCACTCTTAATACACTTATGCATGTACAGCTCCATTAGGAATGCTATAGAGTGTGTGTTGATAGAGGTCCCAGTGTGAAAAATGTTTAAAATATGTATTACATAATTACATAAATAATATATTTTCTATTAATTATTATATTTATTTATATATATTTTTCTAAGAATTAATTTAAGCTAAAAAAATTTAAGTCTTTTTAATTTTCTCTATCTTTGAAACTAAATTATTATAGATATTCGAATACAACATTTTATTTCATTAATAAATAATTACAATATCATATTTTGAAAAAAAAAAATAAAACAATAAAATGTTTAAATCTTATTGAATAATAGGTTCATTATAAAGAATATTTAATTTAATTTTTGATTAAAATATTCTTAGATATTCTCATAAATATGAGGCCAGGCACAAACTGTGACTGTAAAATCGACTGGTTGTGGGTTCGATCCCCACTCGAGGAAAAGAAATATTTATTTACATTTATATTTCAATTGCTTCGCTCTGGTGTCGAGGCAAAGCGCGGCGTTGAGTTCCGCCACTTGCACACACAATGCCTCCAGAAGTTGGCGGAAAGTGGGAAACAGAGTCTTAACACTAGTCCTCTGTCTACCCTGCTGTGTGCGGGATACAGCGTGAAGTTGATGTTTATTTAATTTTTAATATAAATTATTATAAAAGCCACTTCTACACTATTATAGATCTGCACTTAATTTTAGAAGAGCTAATACACACGAGTAATGCTGATCATAATAGTATGACAAATTGATACATCCAGTAATCCAATAGATGTTTGAGTGCTCACGCCTTTGAGATAAAAAAATGTCAAATAAATATAATATTTATATATATATACTAGCGGTCTAACAATGCATCTCGCGTATAGCAGGATAAGCAGAGAGAGAGTAGTGTTAAGACTCTCCGAATTCAACTTTTCGCATTGAGTGACGATACACAACTTCGCACTTTAGCGACCTATACTAGTATATACAGGATGGAGGTGTCAGCGCTCATTTTACGGGGACAACATATAAGATAAAATATTTGAAGCCCATACCTAAATAAATTAATCAAGATAACTTTTTTTTATTATATTACACTTTTATAGAGTAATTCAAAGTGTGGTTACATTTTAAGTGGTGCTGACACTTCCATCCTATATACTCGTATATATATATGTGGTTAGTTAGGAAAAAATATTTTAATACATAATAGTAGCGGAAATCAAAATGAAACTAAATGTAAGATCATTTTTACTATATAAAGTATTTTGTGTTGGAAGGCGGAACTTAACGCCGCACTTCATCTCAATATAATTAATAATGATATCAAATTTATTTACAAAAAAAACAAAACACTGTTGCTGGCGCAGTACCAACGGCACGTGTTAAAGTGACCATTTAAATGTAATTTAATAACATACCTAAATGAAGTAAATTATTTGTTTTTATGTCGCATTGAATCAGAACATAATTTTAAATGATTCTGACTTTTAGTAATCTTAAAAGTTGTTGTAATTAATTTATTAGCTGGCGACTCCTGCGCAATTCTGTTAAACGATATTTTTTATTATAACATTTTTTTTAAACTTAGGAGTGGAGGAGTGTCTTAACATTAGGTTCCCTCTCTTTACGCATATAGCAGGGTAAGCAGAGGGCCTCGGAACCTAGTGTTAAGACACCCCGCTCCAGAAAAATCTAAAAAACCTTTTTCTAAAAGATGTGTTCTTATAGTGTGGGTTTATTTTTTTACTCGAGGAAATCTATAGATTATATTATATTAAACTATGACCCACAAGACCCTGAAAGCAAAAGACGGAAACTTAAGCTACTGTTGTGTATTAGATATGTACTTGTAATGATTTTCATTTGACCAAGCGGGCGAAGCCGCATGTTAAAATTATTTTGGTGGCAAAAGTACAGTACAAAGACATACCTATTCTAGTTATTAATAACAAAATAAAAGCAATTTGTCTTAGTGGAAGCGGAGAAAAGAGAATCATTCCAATAAACAACTCCCTCCAAAGAGAATCCAAACCACAACCATCGCGTTTCCACACCACTGTGCCTCGACTATCTTCATTTACTGCTTTTTTAATATTATTTGAGGCCGGTTGAGGCACAGAGGCACAAAGTGTGACTGTAATATCGACTGGTTGTAGGTTCGATCCCTACTCGAGGAAGTGAAATATTTATTTATATTTATATTTTCATTTCTTAGCTCTGGTGTCGAGGTAAAGCGCGGCGTTGAGTTCCACCAATCAGCACGCAATGCCTGCAGAATTCGGCGGAAATGGGGGAACGGAATGTCTTAACAATAGGTTCCCTCTGCCTACCCTGCTGCGTGCGGGATACAGCGTGAAGATAAAAGATGTTCGCACACTCCTCCCCTCTGCTCTAAGACCATACAATATAGCGTTTAGTATAACAATTGTATCTATCAATTAATGCGTCTAATCAATTTAACTATTACAAATGACTGAAGCAAGTGTTTTCTATTGTGGTTTAATTGATATTGCGGAAGCCATCGGTGAGTGGTGACGTCGATTATATATTATTATTTAATTAATTTGATGATATAGAGGCCAGTCGTGGCGCAGTGGCACAAAGTGTGACTGTAAAAACTGGTTGGGGTTCGATCCCCACTCGTGGAAGTGAAATATTTATTAACATTTATATTTTCATTTTCTTCGCTCTGGTGTCAAGGTAAAGCGCGGCGTTGAGTTCTGCCACTCAACACGCAGTTCCTCCAAAAATTCGGCAGAAATTGGGGAACGGAATTTCTTAACACTAGGTTCCGTTCGCCTACTCTGCTGTGTGCGGGATACAGCGTGAAGTTAATTTTATTTATTTATTTTTTAATTTGATATATTTTCTCTTGTATTTAAACAACAAAGGACTTTTCACGCTTTTTCCTGTATAGTATGGTAGGTTAAGGGAACCGGAAAGGCTACTAATACGTTACCTTTACGATTCAGTTACCTACTTTCCAGCTGATGTTCGGAACATTGCTGGTTGAGCTGCGGAATTTAACGCCGCGGTTATCAGAGCGAGAACATGAAAAAAAATATATGAAACTAGACTACTGTAAACACGACAAGTTGTGGGTTCTATTATGAAATCTTTATTTTTTTCTTTTCCTCTTTTCCTTTTTACACGGCAAAACGCAACGTTGAATCTATAATTCGGCAACAAAACGGGAACGGAAGTATCTAATGAGGACGATGTGTCTTAACACTAGGTTCCCAGGTTCCCTACTCTATCCTCTCGATAGGATCACTTATAAGGAGCGTTGCAATACAATATTAGTATCTACCTACTTGTATCCACTATCCATTACGTATGCGGTCTATGCGGGTGGGTCATTGGCATTGAACTTGACGGATGTATTTCATATTGTCCTCGTGTAGTATTGCATGTGAACTATTGCGGTTTTAACGCTTAAACTATTGTTAAATAGCTCTAGCAAAACGCGGCGTTGAGTTCCGCCACTCAATTTGGCGGAAAATAGGGAACGGAGTGTCTTAACAATAGATTTAAATAGTTCTAATAACAATGTGTAGGATCAGCGTAATATCTATTGAATAATTTTATTTGAATTTAGATAATGCTTTAAGAATTCTGCGGAAAATGAGGAACGGCAGTGTCTTTATAGGAATGGAGTGTCTTAACACTAGGTTCGCCGGTTCGCTCTGCCTACCCTGCTATGCACGGAATACAGAATTAAGGTAAAAAAAAGCGCCTCGACGCCGCTCTTTGCGTTATTACCAGAGCGAGGAAATCAAAATATTTCATTTCCCCCAAGTGGAAATCGAACTGGCAATCGTCGCGTTTACAGTGAGACGCTGTGCCGCTTCTTAAATATTATTAAGAAATACCTACATATTTTAAAGATGAAGTGGACAACTACCTATTTCAAACGCTTTAGGCACTCGTTAAATGAGAAATTTAAATGATTTTGATTTAAACAAAACTACTTGTCATTAAGTAAAATATAAAAACCGCCTACATAGGAAACTAACAACATATCATAAATTATACGTTTGTTTTGAATATAAGAAGCATAGTCGTAACGCGACAGGTTGTGGGTTCGATTCCCACCCGAAGAAATGACACATTTAATATTTTTCATTTTCTCGCTCTGGTAACGAGCAATGAATCCAGAATTCATTAATAAGTAGAGAGCGGAAGTGTTTGAAAGGAGAATCAATTCTTGGTGTCTGAGATCTAAGTTTTAGTTTAATATTCAGATTGAGATTTGATCTTACTACTTTATCATCCACTTAAGTTATCCACTGAACTAATAGGTACTTGATGACTTTTTTATGTTTTTTTTGGTTCACATTGTATTCCGCATATAGTAGGGTAGGCAAAGGGAATCTAGCTTTGAGACACTCCTTTTAATTAGGTGTTAAATAGGTTTGCCTTATTACCGGAGCGGAGAAATAAAAATATTAATAAATAACAATTAATTTCCCTTGGTGGGAATCGAACCGACAGTCACATGCCTGTGCCACTTGGCCACGACGGCCTCATATATTCAAACATCAATTTAAATTATTAATTGAAACTAAACCAAACATTCCCATCGTGTCCAATAGTTTATGTTATGTACTAATAATAATATGTAATGATCTACTTACGTATCACGACTCTTGAATTGTAAGGCAGAGTATACATAATCATAAGATATTTTTTCCTTTTTTTTAGGTTCACGCTGTATCCCACATATAGTAAGGGAATCTAGTATTAAGACACTCCGTTCCCCACTCTCCGTTGAATTTTGAGGCATTGTTTGTTGAGTGGCGGAGCTTAATTCCGCCTTTGCCTTAGTACCAAAGCAAAGAAATGAAAATAGTAATAAATAAAAATTCATTCCCCCGAATAGGAATCGAACCTAAACCATCCCGTTACAGTTAAATACTTGTGCCCCTGCGACACGACGGCTTATATTATATTTCATTTGTGTTTGATTATATATGTATATAATTGTGTGTCTATAAGCATGTATGTATATACGTGTATTAACTAGTAAATCGTGGAAGTTACCGGCCAATGTAAGGAAATTAAGTTTTAGAATTTTAGAGTAAGTAAAATCAGTAAGTTCTTTCTGCTTATAAAAAATAGTCTTGATAAACTTACAGACAAACCAGACATTATGTATAGTATATATTTACTATATATTAGTTTATTTATAAAACAATGCTTTTTGCACCTTTCTATACTCTTGCATGAAATAAATCCTTTGATCTTTTATGGTTGCCTGTAAGAAATAGCTTTTAGTGATAAGGCCGCCATTGCACATTTGTGTATCTTTTAATTGTTGTTATTAACTGTATGTTTTTTTTATTACTTATGCAATAAATTATTATTATTATTATTAAAGTAGCCACATAGCGGTTCCCTTTTTTAAGGTTACGGAACCTTAAAATAAAACCAACGACTATACCTAGTATTCTTATTTCACTATCGTGTGAACAAAGCTTAAACGGTTCGTTAAAATCAACCCACTCAGCCCAGCGTGTATCCATATTCTAATGAATTTTGTGGTGTATTTATAATCAGGTTAGTAATGTCTGTATTATAGTATCTAATAACAATTATTCATATTGTTTAAGACCTATTTTTGTTGATTGAAACTTTTTTTATTCTAAAATTGGCCTTTAAAAAATTAAATGATTAAAGAAAATTATATGATTTGGTATCACTGAGTTTTGATAGTAAAAACATAAGTACAATATTTAATAGGCCCTACGCCTACACGAACCTAAGATAAATATAAGGAGATTCTTTTCTTATCAGCTACAAAGGTGTATATAGTTGATCGAAGCTCTAATTATATACATTGATTTTTCTAAAGGAAATCGGAGAATAATAAAATATCAGCTTCACGCTGTATCCCGCACCCAGCAGGGTAGGCAGAGGGAACCTAGTGTTAAGGCACTCCGTTCCCCACTTTCTGTGGAATTCTGGAGGCATTGAGTGTTAAGTGGCAGAACTCAACGTCGTACTTTGCCTCAACACCAGAGCGAAGAAATGGAAATATAAATTTAAATTAACATTCCATCTCCTCGAGTAGGAATTGAACCCACAACCAGTCGGTTTCAATCACACTTTGTGCCCCTGCGCCACGACTGGCCTCACTTACTTTATATACGTATATACATAACTGTAGACGAAACATAAGTAATATTCATATATTACATGTTTAGTGAAAACTGACCCACTTATAGCTCAGCAATTTGTTAGTTGACAATAAGTACTTACATCCTGATTAATTTTACAGCATATTCGCAATGAGGTTAATGCCTTTTCTTTGTGTGCATAGAATTTTTTATTGATGATTCTTTTAGTGATGTTACCATGATTTAATCTTTTTTTATTTCAAAAAAAAAATATTTAAGATTTTTCGAATATGGGTAGTGAAAATAATGGATTTAGTATTTAATAAATTTAGATATTTTTTTTACTGTAAACGCGATGGTAGAAGTTTCGATTACCGTTCGGGGGGATGAAATACTTGATTTTTTCATCTCCTGGCTCTGGTAACTAGATAAATTGCGGTGTAGAATTCCGCCAGTCAACACAGAGTGCATCGAGAATTCACAATAGGTTCCCATGTTGCCTCTATCTACCCTGCTATCTGCGGGATACAGCGTGAAGCTTGTAAAATCCGTAATTAGGATGTAATTATATGTATACATACTATAAAAATATTTTAAGTAAGTAAAATTAAACAAATAATTTAAAGCTAATATTTTTTTTACCATTTATTAATATAAAATAAATAAGTCCGTACTTTGTACAATAAGATAGAATTTGATTGCAAAACAGTTAATGTATGCAGTGGACGACATTATCCAATTGAGAATATATATAGTCTGTCATATAAATCTTAATGTACTCTTTAATCTATGGGACCCATCCTGTTATAATCTGTGGAATAGCTCTATGAAAATACATAAAATAAATTTCCATTCATAAAAATAATAATTTAATAAATAATTAATTGAATAATTTAGTAATTTTTTTTATAGTCTTTCGTAAATAATTTTTACTGGCCATTACGTGTTAAATTTCGTCATGTTAGTACGTAGTAGGTAGTATTATATTCAGTTTGAAACAAAGTAGAAATTCAGTGTCCTTTTAGAGGATTACGCAGCCTTGTTAATATTTTATTTGCATTGCAAATGAACGTTACCAAGAACACGCGGGGTAACACAATTGTCTCTAATTATATTGTTCCAAATTTATAATATCCAGTATGACTAACACTAATATAAATAACTAAGAGATGACTTATATTATTATTTATTTTTTATTTCAAACATAATCTCCACTAAATTATCAAGTAAGTAAATTGATATTTCATTACTAAAAACATATTATATCTTTAGGCTGAAATAATACATACGCAATCATTAAAAACTATATAGCCATCAATAAAAAAATGCTAATGTCACATTTCCCGCCAAATCGCGCAACATTTTTTTCCAAAATGGCGCTCTTGACAGGTGCTCGACGCGGCACGGCGCCGACTATTTCGATCTTCCTTTTTTCATACTAATATAACGCCGCCACCCATTCAGACGGACTTGGTCCCAATTAAATATTTTGTCTGTGGTATGTGCTGGTCGAATATTTTAGTTAATTACAATTAGTTAGTGACAATTGTTCTCTTTTTTTTTTATTATAGAAGATTTATTGAGATGAATTGTAAATATGATTGTTCTGGGTTCGTTTCCCATTCAAGGGGATTCATTATTTTTGATTTTCGCTTTGGTAACAAAACAGTTTATCGAGAATTTTTAGAAAATTAGACGAACATAAAATTTATCGATTATTAGGCGGAAAATGGAGAACGAAGTGTCGTAACACTATGTTGTCTCTGCCCACCCTGCTATTTGCGGGTGTTAATTTTTTTTTACATTTTAGTATGTAAACATAGTTTGTAAACTATATGTGTATATTGTTTAAGTGAATTTCCTTTATTTTAAATTAATTTTTGCCACATTAATATAGACATAGTCAATATTTATAACATTAAATATCTTCACATATTCAATAAGTATAGTCTATTGTTTTGTCACTGCGATGCGTTTGCTAGAAATAAGTCATATATATCATTCGCTCATTTGGTGCAGCAATGATGAATTTGTACTGTTTTATTACGTCGTTGTTGCATCAAATCAGAAATCAGCGATATAAGGAAATAGAATTTGAAGCGTAAAATCATTTACTAATTTTGCTCACAAAAACAAAAATGTGACCCACAAATATTTGCTTGCTAATATTATTGTTTAAACAATTGTTTTAGACTTTTATTGATGAATGAACACTTTACTATAATAATGTTATATATATAAATAATATTGTTATATATATATAAATAATAATGTTATATATATAAATAATAAGGTTATATATATACACAGCAGCACACAGCAGGGTAGGCAGAGGGAACCTAGTGTTAAAACACACCGTTCCCCACTTTCCGCCGAGCTCTAGAGCTCCGCCACTCAACACGCAATGCCTCTAGAGGCATTGCGTGTTGAGTGGCGGAACTCAACGCCGCACTTGGCCTCTACACCAGAGCGAAGAAATGAAAATATAAATGTAAGTAAATATTTTGTCTCCTCGAGTGGGGATCGAACCCACAACCAGTCGATTTTACTGTCACTGTGCCCCTGCGCCACGACTGGCCTCCATCTATGTATATACATATATATATTTAATCATATGGTTTTAGTTTTTATGTAGATATTATATTAATTGTGAAATATTATAGAATTAGTGCGACTTTTTTGTACTAGTTTTGTAATTTCGACGTTATTTCAAAGTAAGTGTGAATAAAAAAATCTTCGTAATTATAATTTTCGAAATATATATTACATAAATAAATCAGCTTCACGCTGTATCTCGCACATAGCAGGGAAGGCAGAGGGAACCTAGTGTTAAGATATACATTTTCGCCGAATGTTTCAAGGCGTTACGTGTTGAATTTTAAAACTCAACGCCGGCTTTTGTTCTGATACCAAGGCAAAGAAATGAAAATATTAAGAAATAGATAATAATTCATTTTATTCTCGAGGGATCGAACCCACAACCGTCGCCTTCTGCGCCACGACAGCCTCAAATAGATAGAGATATTTAAATATATATTAAAAAATTCAAGTCATGGTGCTAATATTTACACTATCATAACTATGGTCACCGTTAGGGTCGACGAACCGCAATAAAGTTCCTAAAAAAATCAACTATTAAGTGGAACCAGCGGATTTATCTTAATTTTGAATCTCTATATATATCTCTATATATGTATATATAGCTAGTTGAGAATGTGAAAAATACTAAATGCGTAATACGGTAGAGGTAACGGTTGATATGGTTTGTGTGCTACAGTTTTTGATATGGAAATATTGCATTCTTCTGTTCTAGAAGGAAGTAAAAAGAAGGGAAGGGATGGAAGTTTGAGTAAATATTATTGATATTTATTGTAATCTTCACTTACGAATTTTTATAGAGTCATATTGTATCCCGCACACAGTATGGTGAGCAGAGGGAACTTAATGTTAAGACACTCCGTTCCCCACGAAGCAAAGAAAATGTAAATATTAAATATTTCGTTTCTCGAATGAGAATCGAACCCACAATTTGTTGCGTTTACAGTCTATCATTGTGGCCCTTCGCCGCGACTAGTCTCAAGTAATACTACATTTTTAAGTTATAAAATCATAGAAACGGAACTTTAGTACGTATCCAAATAAGATTTGTTTTATTGTTTTTCTTTTGTTTTAAGCGGAGTGTCCCAACACTATATTCTCCAGTTTCCCTCAAATAAGTCAAGACATTTCGTTATAGACTTTCCGCCTGCTTTCGATATATTGTAAATTGAACAGTGGAACTCAACGCCGTACTGTCTTATCAAAGCGGAGATATGAAAGTAGCTTATTCCACGGAATGAGAATCGAATCCACAACCTTTCAAACCAAACCTTTTAAAACTTATTTTTAATTTATTTATAGTAATATTATTCCAATCGAATGACATCATATTTAACAGTCAAAAGTTTTTTTATACCTACTATTAGGTACAGGAGCGTTATACAATATGTCAGCAAGGTATTATTAATCTATTGCCAGTACTAGGAATCGAACCAAGGACGCCCGCCTCGACACGTTGACACTGGTGACATTAGTTTGATAGGGTCGTCAAAATATTTTTATTTGGCTTAATATGATTGTTTTAAGCTTTTAATGCAATATATGTTTAGCAACCTTAATTTTAGATTAGATTAAATGTTTATTATTTAATTTATATTTAATATTTTATTTAACAAAAATTGTCCATAATTAAAAATAGATCAAATGATCCGTATAAATATAGGTAGAAAAAAGTAGTGTGTAGTAAATCACCTTCCCCATTTTTTAGTTTCACGATGTACGCCGCATGTATTTAGTACTGTCCTTTAGACAGTAGACAAAGGGGATCTAGTGTTAATACACTCCGTTTCAACTCTCTGCCCAATTTTCCAGACATTGTATGTTGAGTGGCGTTAATTCATGACGAATTCTGGACGCACCAGACACCAGTACCAAAAAATAAATATGTAAATAAATATTCCATTTTCTCGGGTGGGAATCGAACCACAACCTGTAGCACTTACAGTCACACACTTGTGCCCCTGCACCACAACTTGCTATAATATTTTATATTTTATCATTTTTTTTATCGCAATATCTAATCTGGACATCCCTAAGAATTCACTATTACGGAGTTATATCAGACGATGTGAAGCAGACGCACATACGCCTGTCGGAATTCATTTAGCTGTGCACAAAGGCTACTAATAACATTGTACAAGAACATAGTTTAAGTTGAATTGAACAATATAAATCAATGAATAAAACAAAAAAACCTTACGATACATTCTTCTCTGTTCTTTTTGCGTCTCTATTAAATATTACATGAATGTTTATATTAAATCAGCTTCCCGCTGTATCCCGCACACAGCAGGGTAGGCAGAGGGAACCTAGTGTTAAGACACTCCGTTCCCCATTTTTTGCGGAATTCTGGAGGTATTGCGTATTGAGTGGCAGAGTTCAATGCCGCGCTTAGCCTCGACACCAGAGCGTAGAAATGAAAATATAAATGTAAATAAATATTTCATTTCCTCGAGTGGGGATCGAACCCACAACCAGTCGATTTTGCAGTCACACTTGTGCCCCTGCGCCACGACTGGCCACTAATAATTTAATTTACATAATATGTATAATATTAACAAAATAAATTATACGTAACTATTACTTATGATCCAACAGTTATCTATAAGAGAATCTAAGAGATTCTGTTATTGTATTAAATACATTTTTTTTTATTTTCACGTAGTCAGCCTCTCTTGAAGGAGAGAGATACTTAGTGTTCAGACACTCCTCTTTTCGTTTTTTGAAAATATTAGGCGTAGTTGGTTAGGTGTAACACGTACGTACATACATTCACCCATAAAATTATAAAAACGGAAGTATTTAAAAATATTACATTCCTGCCTGTAAAAAAAACGACTCGTTACCGTTGCACATATAAATATTAAAAAAAACTAAGAACTAAGCACTAGGCCATCGTGGCGCAAGAGCGTTTGACTGTATACGCGTCGGTTGTGGGTTTGATTCCTCGTTCTTTATTTCCTCGTTCTGGTAACTTGACAAAGAGCAGCGTTGATTTTCGCGACTCTACAAGCAATGGATTGGGAACAGAGTGTCTTAACACTTGGTTCCCTGTGCCTATCTAGCTACAGGTATGCGTGACGTGACCGTATTTTGGCTCAAAACGGGACATTGGTTTGTTTCTTTATTACCAATATTATACATTTTTTAACTATTGTATTAAAAATTTACAATTGAATATTTCATTATTTTTTTGGTATGGTATGCAATACTGTGTGAATGGTTACTTTCGTTTTTTCTAATCGGCAAATGAAAGTTTTTGTGCTATTCCGAAAAACGGGACACTTGTACGTCCCGGTGCCGTCTTTGGGGTCCCCCAAAACCGGGACACAAGCAAAAAACGGGACGGTCCCGTCCAAAATGGGTCGTCTGGTCTGGACATTACGTATGCGGGATACAGCGTGAAGCTATTCAATATAAAGCCAAACACGTTTAAACAAAGCACAATATTAGCATATAAGATAAATTATAACCTGCTACTATCATTTACGATCCATCAAGTATAATTGTTAGAGAATCTGTTATTATGTATTTTATAGCACGTTGAATACAAACTATTATAGTTGCGTAAGTAATGTATCGTTGTCGTAATTTGAGATATGAAACGGTAGTCTCTGTTATGGGAAAATGTTTATTGTAGGTAATATTATTTTAATTTTACATAGAGTAGTCATTATTTAAAAAAAACTTGCACACTCATGATTAGATTGAGGCCGTCGTGGCTCAACGGCATAGTGTTTGACCGGAAAAGCGATGGTGGTACGTTCGATTACTACTTGATAGAATGAATTGTTTTGACTTCTTCTCTCATGTAACAAGTAAAAGCGGCGTTGAGTTACGCCACTCAACACGCAATGTCCAAGCAACTGAGCGGAAATTCGGAAAACGAGCGTCCTAACAATAACTTCTATTTACCTACTCTACCCAGCTATACGCGAAATACAGCGTGTAACTGATATCCCAAACACCTTTTAAAATATTATTTAATAAATAATGCTTTGGCTCGTGATGTGTCTAGTGGTTAGAACTCTTTATAGTTGTGATCGTGAAGAACCCAAAGTCTTTTAGAGATTCAGAGGAAACAGTGTTAAGAATTCTATATTATGCCATTAGAAGGTATCGCTTTAATAAGATATTTGCCATCAGAAGTTGTTCTTGTGTCAGTTATTCAGATAACTGTAGACTCGACAATATAATATTGTCATAACTCGAAGCCCGTCCGAAGATAAGCCAAGAGTGCGTCCTATCTTCCCCTCCACTATAACTGCGAACTAGTTATAATAAGAGGAAGAAAGAGTACGGGCCCCTCCCCGCCCTACACCGTGAGTTCCGACCAGACCGTGGCTTTACAGTCATCGTTGAACCCTCCGGGACGTTTGTGTGTGATCTTTCCGAAGGTACTTGTTACGCTTGTTTATATTAAGATTGTTTTAGAATAGTGATTCGTGATGTTAATTGATTTGTGAGATCAATATAAGTCGTTGGAACGAACGCACTACCGCAAGGCGGCCGATATGTTAAATAAACGCGCGGCACACACCCCACAGTCGTGTCTCGAACCGTAGGCGGACACTACTACATACACCAGAGTTCCAGGACATAAAATAGCACCACACACCCGTATGAGACAGGCGGACACTACTACATACACCGGACCTGGGACATAACAGCACCACACACCTACTAGTCGTATACCAAGTCGTAGAAGTGGTATATAAAATGTCAATGGCTAACGCCATACAAGCATAGCTTACGTACCGCGAGCGTACTGCGAGACGGCGTCAGCCACGACATAGTTAATGTCGCTATAACAGTTCGCATAAGCCCATCACGTCAGCCTTCGCAACGTCAAGCAACATTCAATATTATAATATGGATCAAAGATCCACAATAAGTGTCGCTCCTACACATATATTGCCTTTATAGAAATTCGATCCTAAAAGATCATGCCATGATAGACTTCAAATTATCACATTATATTTATTATACATTTGGTACGAGTCTTTATGTGCATCATATTTATTTGTACCGTAGTACTTAATAGTTCGACTCGACCGCTGCCTTCCGAGCATCACCACCACCTATATATACGGAACGACGGTCGCGACACTCGGGACGAGAATACACGAACGCGTCTCGATTAATATGATATTTAAAATATATAGTTTTTATTATTCATATTTAACTATGTTATTTATGTATATTGCCATGCATATTTTATTTTATTTATTTATTTATTTTTAACTTATACCATAGGTACATACTGTTACAAGCGCACAAGCTAAAAAATAGAAACAATAAAATTTCACCTAAACTTAACTTGAACCCACACCTACCTACATGTAAATATACTGCTTTCATCAATTATCCACAATGAAGCTGAGACAAGAATCTAAATAAACTATAAAGACATGTTCTGTTAATGACTTGCGGTCTCAGGTCGTAAGGTCAACTCGAATACTTGGCGTGATTTGTATAGCTTATTAGATAGAGAAATAGAAATGATTTTATTGTTTTATTTCTTAATATGAATTAAGACATTATAGAGAACAAAACGGCTGTGGGTTCGATCCTCACTCGAGGGAATGAATTATTATTTATTAATATGGCGAAAAGTGGGAACCGGAGTGTCTTATCACTAGGTTCCCTCTGCCTACCCTACTGTATGCGCATCACGCTGTAATTTTTTTTTAATTAAATAGATTAAATATTTTTTCATATTTTGAGACATTTTCTTTATAATAGTGGTATGATAAGCAGGTTTAGTATATTACTTAGTTGAGTAGTTAAAAAAAAGAACGTAGATACAAATACTACAATATACATATTTTTCAGAATTTAATGATATATGGAAAGTAAAGGCAACGATTGTGGGTTCGATTCCCAGGAGGACGAGATACTTAATATTTTGATTTGTGTTAAATGCCTTATGAATCGACGAAATTAGTCTTAGCACTAGATATCCTGATTTTTTTATGCCTACCCAGTTATTAACGGAATATAAAGTGTTAGCTATTTTTTTTATAATGACGTTTATTTTACAAAATATACATGCCAAATCTTGACCTTAATTTTATATTATATAATAATAATATTTATTTATTTCAAAAAAAATTCGTGCATAACAAAAACAGTTTAAGACGATAATAACTACATTAGTATGAAACTGTGTCGCAGTTATAGTTAGTTAGCTATATAAAAAAAATCTATAAAAATAATTTCAAAAAACACTTAAAATAGGATTAAGCAACGGAATTTGCTTACAACTTCTCTCAATTACATTTAAAACATAAATTAATACATTCAAAAAAGTAAAATTAAAAAAAAAATAACATCTATGTCAACGGTATGCAACGATCACCAGCGATCATCTCAACGGCTGCATTCCTCAATACTTCTCGGAATAGGGCCGAGATTTATTTTCGTATAGTGTTGATGTCACTCCGTTGGGCACTTCGTGTGGAATGACGTAATTTTAACGTATCTTTTTTTATGGAGAATTTTTGATAGTTTTTTTTATTTATTCATTTTTTAGGGTATTCCCCGTTTAGTACGGTAGATAAATGGAACGTAGTGTTAAGACACTCCCCATTTTTGGGCTAATTCTAGAGAAATTGCGTGTTGAGTGGCGATAGTGGCGATACACAACGGCGCGCAAGCAAGCATTAATGCCAGAACGAGAAAACGAAAATCAATCAATCAATTTCACGCTGCATCCCGCACACAACAGAGTAGACAATGGGAACCTACGTTTGTTAACACTCCGTTTCCCGCTTAGCCTCAACACCAGAGCGAAGAAATGGAAATATAAATTTAAGTAAATATTTCATCTCTTCGAGTGGGGATCGAACCCACAACCAGTCAGTTTTACAGTCACATTTCGTGCCACGACTGGTCTCAACGATAATACGAAATACATACAAAATAAAATATATCGTCGTATAAAACAAAATATTTAAACTTATACCACTTTACTAAGAGCACAAAAAAATACTGTAAATCCAGGATAATCCAATATTAGAAGGACTTGAGGATAGGTCGGGGATTCGATATATTTATAGAGCTGTCGTAGAGATGTCCTGAACAGGTGTATAATTTGTTACTGTAATAATATAGAATTTGAAGAAAAGATTTCAAATAATATGTAGGTTTTATTTTTCAGTAATTTGATATCGTTTTATATATACTTGTTTCATTTTGTATCTATTTATGTCCTTGATGGACTTTTTTGGAAAAAAAGAAAGATCTGATTTGGTTTTGATATTTCTTAAGCATCGAAATATTAAAAAAAAGAAAACTATTTTAAAAATAAATATTTAAAAGAATATAAATAAACCATTTTCCGATACAATACATTATCAAGCAAGGGATCCGAGATCACAATATCGATGACATTGGAGGAAGATCACGTGAGGATCCTCATAAGAGCATGTATGAAGAGTATGATGATGGTGAACGAGGAAAAAGAAGTATGGAGAGACCATATCGTATCACACTCCGTTCTCTTTTGCTAACCCGCTGGTGATAAAGGTAAAAATCTAAAAGCTAAAAAAATACTACCTAAAATCACTTCGTCTACCATTTTTTTTTCTTAACAAAGATAATAACAATTTTTAACACAACATTTTATATTTAATTAACTAACACAACAACAACAAAAAGTGTAATTACTGACACGTTTCTCTCGTCTTACTATAAGCATGATGGTTTTGGGTTCCATTCCCACTTTGGGGAATGAGCAATTCCTATTTAACCGCTCTTCTAATACAGTTTAGTTAAGTCATCGTTTCTCTAATTCGAGGGGACTCTGGAAAGCTTCCACTTAAATCAAAGAATATCAAATATTAAAAAAAAATTAAATTAGCTTCACGCTGTATCCCGCACACACCAGGGTAGGCAGATGGAACCTAGTGTTAAGACACTCCGTTCCCCACTTTCTGCCAAATTCTGGAGGCATTGCGTGTTGAGTGACAGAACTCAACGCCTCGCTTAACCTCGACACCAGAGCGAAGAAATGGAAATATAAATTAAAGTAAATATTTCATTTCTTCGAGTGGGGATCGAATCCACAACCAGTCGATTTTGCAGTCACGCCTCGTGCCACTGCGCCACGACTGGCCCCATCAAATATAGGAAACTTATTTGGTGGTTACAAACATCACTCGCAATTCGCATCTTATATAATCAGTAAAAGCTCACCAAATCTTATCCCATAAGCTTACACTTTCGTAATATATACAAAATTTGAAAGAAAATGACCACTAAACTCATAATATAATATAAAAATTAACATAATAATACAATAATTTAGCATTTTCAACAGAATTCGTCAAGTATCTGTTGCGTTGGTGTTCCAAATATGGTCAAATAAAAAGCTGGGGACTCTTGGTTACAAGCGACGTTATAAATTTCTACGTTTCTCGTTCTGCGGAGAAACATGTAGCGATTTATTTTTAACAAGCATTTATTTTGTACATATGTATAATATATTTTTTATGTCAAACTATCGTGGTGCACTGGACTGGTAGTGGTTTCGATTCCCATTCGGGGGTAATTTTGATTTGTTCGCTTTAATAGGAAGACAAAGCTACATTGAGTTCTGACAATCAACACGCAAAAATCGAGTAGAATGTTGGGAACGGAGTATCTTAACTCTAACTTGAAACGCAATGGTTCTCAGTTCGATTCCCACTTGATCAGTCCCAAATCCTGAGAATAGAAGTTTTACGTTTCACCTATACTTCAACGTCATAAATTCCACGAAATTTTATTATTATAATAATATAATATTCATTAAAATTCTATTAATAACGGATATTCCCTTATAAAATATTAAGAATATGACGAACACGCGACTAAGTTAGCTTATTATTACTCACGATATAGACGTTGGTGATTCACTTTGAAATTCTCAAACTATTTGTACGCGTTTCGATTTGACATGTCGATGTACAATGTCAGTGTCAAGATTAAGTTATTTCGATAAGCATATCTTGAGACGCATCCGCGGCTTCGCCTGCTTAAACTTTTTGTTATGTTATAGCTTAATTATACAAAATCTTTAAATAATTTGTAGCTTATGTTTTATTTTGATGTATAAGCTATGTTACTGCAAAATTTCATCTAAATCTGTTTAGTAGTTTTTTCATGAAAGAAGAACAAACATCTATCCTTACAATCTTTTACATTTATAATAATTAGGAAGATTTGATTGTATGCTATTTTAAAAGCAGAGTGCTCTTTTATTTTGTTATTATTGGTTCCAGAGACTGCCTTTTAAATTGAAATTAATATACACTTTGATTCGAGTGGGATTCGAACTGACGATCGTTGCGTTGATAATCTCGGTCACTTAAAATATGCTTATATTTAAAGGTGTAATTAATTAGTAATCATAGTAGAGTCGAAAATATTTTTTAGGGCTTTTATTTCGGGCTGTTTGCCTGTTAAGTCTGTTTCGGTCTGTTTGCCTGTTAAGTGTGGTGTCGTGGAGTCTTTTTTAACAAACATAGAAACTATGTGTATATAATATAGTCATATAAATATATGTTAAGGTAATTTCAATATAAAAAAAATATATTTCTTTTAATTTCACGCTTCAGTAGGATAACAAGACACAGGGAACCTGGGAATCTAATGCTAAGACACCCTTTTTGCGCAATTCTAGAGACATTGTGGGTTTGAGTCGCTACTTAACGCCGCGCTTTGCCTTGTTACTAGAGCGAGGAAATGAAAATGCAATATTTCATTTCCACGAGTGGAATTCAAACCCACAACCTGTCGCGTTAACAAATATAAATAAATGAAATAAATACCAACTTGTCCTTATTCTTATGAATTTCGTAACAAAAATGTTACAAGGTCTTGGTTTTGGTTTTCAGGAGAAACTTACATTACTGACGCGTCTTCCACTAAACTGTACCGACGTCAGTGCTCATTAAAATCATCCATACCTATATTATAAATTCGAAAGTAACTCTGTCTGTCTGTCTGTCTGTCTGTCTGTTACGCAATCAGGGTCAAACCGCTAATTCAATTATGATAAATTACACATATAGAGATACTTGAGGGTCTTCGGATGAACATAGGTTACTTTTTTTTCTCATATTTGTTATGTTGTCGATATATACTAATATATTAAAATACTTTTTAGTTTGACAGGCAATTTATTCTGCCATCTTAATAACAACCGACCGTTGCTAAGCAACGGTTTGCAAAGTTTGTTGTTATAAGAAAACGTCACCCAAAATGAGCTTGCTTAACGCATACATGGCGTGCGCTGACTCAACCTTATGAGATACATAAAACAACGTTTAACAAAAATATTGTTCTTTAAATAATGTTTAAAAAAATCCGCGATAGTATATGTTCACCTCTGAAGGTTGAGCAAAAGTAACCATTTTAATTAATTTACTTTATATTTATCGGGTTTTTGTTGTATGTATTTTCTATAATTTGATATTGATCCTTATGAAAATGAATATAATAGTCACTTTTTGCATTCCATCTAGATTGAAATTATAGTTTATTGTATAACATTCTAATAAATAATTAAGGAGATGTCACTGATTCGAAATGACTTAGCCTACGGCATAGTATGACCGACACGAACGGGCAGATGACTTTGACGGTTTTGTAAATTTTCTTACATTTTCGAACTACTATTAATTTTTATGTAATTATTTGCTGTTTATAATGTATTTATACTTTTCTTTGGTTCTTCGCTTATTCGAGTAGTAGATTAGTTAGATTTTCATAATTTCTTGGTCTGGTGTGAGTTGTGGCCCTGCGCGTCATCGGCATAATATTATTTAATTATTTATTATTTAAGGAAAGAATTGTTGCTTATTTCATCTCGGTTGCATGGTTATCTATACCGTTGTTATACACTTAATAAATGATAGTTGTAGTTTTTTGGGATTTTATTTGATATTGCTCGCAAAACTTATCATATTTAATTTAGAAAGGACTTTAGTTATTTCAAATAGTATCTATGCACGCGCGCAAGGAAAACGTGTAAAAACATTTTTCCCGAGTAAATCAGTAAAATCGATCACAGAAAGTCCAATAAAAATCGGTTCAGTTATTCTGGACATTAGCTTGGGGAAATAGAAAGACAGACAGAGACAAAAAATATAATATTTTTTTATTGTATTTGAGTATTAAGTAAATAACATGCACTTGCAAAGACATAGCACAACACATTTAATTTTAATTCTTTTAAATATTTATTTTATTTTGATTATATTAATAATGTAGCTGGTTTTGTTTAGTTTTTTTTTATTAATATTTTAATATGATTACGTTTACTTATATATTTTTTTCATATAAATTAGTTAGATATTTTTAAAAACAATTTTATAAATATATCTAATAAGCATTCGTATAGTTCAAGCGGGCGAAGCCGCGTCCGGGTCCGCTAGTATTATTATATATTTGATCGTCTTAGGGACGTATTTATAAATCGCTCTCAAGTCTGAGATCGATCTTGAGATGCGGCTTATAATATAATTAATGAATGAAGACGGCATCTCAAGATTGATCTTACACTTGAGCAGTTTATAAATACGGGCCTTAAAGTGTAAACCTGCTGAATCTGTTTTTTTTTTGTTCTTTCGTTATGTTTTTATATGATTTGAAATAAAAAAAAATACAGAATTGACCTTTTATTTTTTATCATATAGTAAAGAATATAAAAGTAATTTTTTGAAATAATATAAACCTTCTGATAATACGTATGTACTAATAGTTATTTTTTTAGTTTGCAAAAGCCGTGACTAATGCCAGGAAGAAGAAGAAGTTATTTTTTTGGTTTATTTGTTTTTTTTATGATAACTTGATTAACACGCTGTTACTTTATATAAATTTTTCAAAATTACTGCATTATTCTTTACGACGGTTTTGTAAATCAAATCAGCTTCACGCTGTATCCCGCACACTGCAGGGTAGGCAGAGGGAACCTAATGTTAAGACACTCCGTTCCCCACTTTCTGTCGAATTCTGGAGGCATTGCGTGTTGAGTGGCGAAACTCAACCAATACGAGGGAATGGAAATATAAATTTAAGCAAATATTTCATCTCCTCGAGTGGGGATCGAACCCACAACCAGTCGGTTTTACAGTCACACTTTGTGCCCTTGCGCCACGACTGGCTCATTTTGTAAATATTAATAAATAATTAAATATTAGCCAATACCGCTTCTTAAGGTCTTAAGTAGCCACGTCATTGTAACGCAATTTGACGTTTTATAATATAATAGTTTCAGAGGGTTTTGAGGAATATATTTTTTATAGCTTCTTTTTTTTAAAAAAATGGCGTATTGTGTAGCAGAACTTAACGCCGCGCTTATTCTCGTTATCGAAACAAGGAAATGAAAATAACTTAACAAAACACGGAAGATTTGTAAAGTTTAAAAAGTTATTAATCGATATTTAATATATTATGAATCACTTTTAATATACTACTATATTAGTTAAGGTCAAACGTAAGGCTAACTATAAAGTATAAAGCAAACGAAATTAACAAGAAAAAATATTTACACCGCTCGGACTCGAATCCGCGACCTTCAGCTAATTATTGACAGTCGTCAGCGTTTCGGTTAAACTCTTATTAATATGATAAAATTATTTTTAAAATATGAATAATAATTATATGCAAGTTTTAAAACGAAAATAAAATTATATATTACATTTTGTTTTCCTCAACGTGAGGTCATGTTTATTTGGTCCACTTTCGGGTCATGGCTGATATGAAATGTGTTCAATTAAACCATATGGTTCTTTCTGTTCTTATCAGTGACATATTATTTTTATTTTTGTTTTCACGCTTCTTCACGCAGTAACACGCATGTAGCGGAGTAGGCAGAGACGAGCCAGTGTTAAAAAACTCCATTCCAAATAAGACACTTCCTTTCCCCACTTTCCTCCGCCTCGTTACCACAGCGAGGATTTGAACTACCTCAAATGGGAATAGAACCCACAATTTATCGCGGTTATAATCTTACGCTTAGTCTCCTGCGTCACAATTGGCGTCTGTTTCCGGAAACAAGACATTTTACTTTGAGTGGCGGAACTTCGGGTATTTCCCTTCTAGAACAGCAAAAAAAATCTTTCTCTCAAACACGCATCGAACCTAAACCTTCAAACGCTATCAATCATACTAAACTAACAAAATCTATATTACATTAAAATATCATCTGATTTTTGACGCACACAACTCACAGTACATATAGTACCATACATCGTATATACAAAGTAGTCAGGATCGCGATACGTTAAGGTCGAGTTTGGCTAGCAATGACCCCTTTCGCCATATAAGCGCGATTGCGAAAACCCACCTTAACATTCCCGCGAACAGATGTTCGTGAAGGTTGCTTACTGCCTACTTGGATGGTTGTTGGGCTTTATTTTTCTTTTTTTTTTATAATTTTTTATTTATATAAGAAGCCTTTTTATTGGTAATGATATTATATAATTCTGTCGTGGCGCAGCGAGTGTAAACGCTAGGGCTGTGGGTTCGATTACCAGTTGGAGGAATTATTTATTTTCATTTCTTCGTTTTAGAAGACATTCAGTGTCCGGGTCCGACACACACATACATATATTGCCTCAAAAATTGAGGTACGCAGTATCTTAACAGCAGGTGTCTTCAGTCTACCTTACTATGTGCAGGATACAGCGAGAATCGATTTTTTTATTTACATTATATAACTAAAGTCAAGGTCACGGGAAGCCGTTGGATGCGGGCAGCGCAGGAACGATCGGCGTGGAGATTCTCGGGGGAGGCCTATGTCTATCTATGGGCGCCGTAAGCTTGACATGATGTCGATGATGATGAAGTAAAGTGACCGAAGGTGTGATCGAATTGGAAAGTTTTCAAAGTTTCGCATTACTTTCCTTTCATGGTGTAAAACTATAGAAAAAAAACTAAAACCGAAAACTTTGTCTTTCTTCCTTTCTTCTCCACTCTCCGCTATTAGAAATGATAGGGATTGAATATTATATCACACAGCTTTCTACATATAACGGGATAGGTAGAGAAAACCTCACAACACTAACTTATAACCATATAAATGAACATCAACAAATGAATTGGGCAAAAATACTAACAACAACATGCTATTTTATCGTTCCTGTCTCAATAAAAAGTAAAAAAAATCGATTTTAATAATAATTATCTTAGTACCTACACTCATATGTAGCAGCGCTGAATTCCGCCACTCAAGACCCAATGTCTCAAAAAAAACGGCGACGTTTTGATATTGATTTTTTGTTCGCGTGCTACTTGAAAGTAGAGGTGGTTATAGAGCTATTACCCCTACAAATTTGATTGACAAGGTCAAACCTATACTAGGATTATTTAAATTCATGATACAGGGGTGACTCTTTAGAACTAGTATAACAAAAAAATGTTATGCCATTTTTACTTTCTGATTTTTTGTATATCAGCCTTCATGGATCAAAAGGTCAATAAGAAAAATAAAAGGTCACTATTTTCTCCACTTTCTTCCAAGTGCGACCCGATATGAGCAGAAAAACATAACATAAAAAAGATATAATAAAAAAATGTAATAAAAAAATATTGAGGCCAGTCGTGGCGCAGGGTCACAAGTGTATGACTGTAGTGTTAACGCAATTGGCTGTGGGTTCGATCCCCGCCCGAGGAAATGAAACACACGATGCCTCCAGAATTTGGCCGAAACTGGGGAACGGAACTTCATAAAACTAAGTTCCTTCTGCCTATCCTGCTGTATGCATGATGCAGCGTGAACCTGAATTAATTAAAATAGTATATATTCATAAAATAAGATAAGCAAATAAAATAATTTAAAACAAATAGTTCTTAATAAAACATTAATATGTCAATATTATATTCGTACACATGTTTATGCAAAATCAATTAAACATCAGCAGCGAGCAATAACTCAATTTGTGTGTGACAGGCTCGTTTCTTCACCGCTAAGTAAACTGTTTACTCTATTATGGTACAAATTATAAGAGTGCGCGATACAGCGACAGTAAGTACGATCGTTGTGGGTTCGACTTTCAGTTGAGGTAATATAATTTCATTTCCTCGCTCCAATAACAAGATAAAGCGCGGCGTTGTTTCGTAACTTAAAATGCAATATTTCGAAAATTGGGTGAAGAAATATTTATTCATAACACAATGCTGTGATAGCAATTTTAATGAAAAAAATTAAAATAAGAGCACAAAGGCTATTTATTAAAAAATATTTTGAAAGTGATAAAAGATTTGAGAGAGATTGATTGAAATTAAATTAGAAGTTATTATATATTTAAGTCATACTTTTTCAAAAATAAATGACAAATTGCTCTAACCTACTTTTACTTTATATAACTAACGACTAACTACTTTCAACCATGTTATAGTGGACTATTAAACGTAAAATCGTCTAGGAATTTTAGAAATGTCCTTTAGTACTCCCTTACCCTTCTCAAGGAACCTACGTGCGAAGCGTTCTATGCTACATCATTTTGCTTTTGTGTTGTCTATCAGCTGTCACAGATAACATCAATAAGCTATTAAGTTTTAATACTTAAAGTATTAGTTACCAATAAATACAAAAATATACTTAAACACACTTATAAATAATAAGTATAATATTGAGGCTAGTCGTGGCACAGTGGCGCAAAATGTGACTGTTAAACCGACTAGTTGTGGGTTCGATCCCCACTCAAGAAGATTAAATAGTTACTTAAATTTATATTTCCATTTCATCGCTCTGGTGTCGAGGCAAAAGCGCAGCGTTGAGTTCTGTCACTCAACACGCAATTCCTCCAGAATTCTTCGCAGTCTTTACACTAGGTTCCCTCTGCCTACCCTGCTGTGTGCGGGATATAGGGTGAAGCTGATAAATAACAAAACGCTACCTCCTCTAACTTGTTCGCCCACAAAATTGGTCAACCAACGCTAAGTGAGCGCAATTGTGTAATTTCTATCAATCGACATCGACACACAGTCCGCATTCATTCGCGTTGTCAACTTGTATTACTATTCTCTGATTATCACTGCACTGGGTCAATGCCAAAATTACAAATCCTTGCAAATATCTTATTTTCTTAATTTCAAATTTATATTTCCATTTCTTCGCTCTGGTGTCGAGGCAAAGCGCGGCGTTGAGTTTTGCCACTTAACACGCAATGCCTCCAGAATTCCGAAGAGAAAGTGGGGAACGGAATGTCTTACACTAGGTTCCCTCTGCCTACCCTGCTGTGTGCGGGATACAGCGTGAAGCTGATCTTATTTTCTAGACCTATATACAATGTTATGTTTTAGATTTTGTTTAGATTCTGACACTTCGCTTCATCTCTCTATCCCGCATTTAACAGGGTGGGTGGGTAGATTTAACCTGGGAATCTAGAGTTAAGACATTTCGTTTCCCCTTACGACACTTCTGTTTCCCACTTTCCGCTGAATTATGCATGCATTTCGAATTCTATCGAAAGACTCTATATATTTTTAAACATTTTCTATTTTTTTTATATAAATTTTAATTAAATTGAAATTTCAGCTTATAATTTAATATTTATAAAAGTATATATTATATACTGAATTAATTTAATTAAACTTTTGTGCCAGAACTTAATGCCGCCCTTCTCCTCGTTACCAGAGCGAGGAAATGAAATTAAATTTAATATTTCATTCCCCCAAGTGGGAAAGAAACTCACAACCGTCGCGTTTACTATCGCTTGTGCCGATGTGCCACGACGGCCTCAGTTTGTTGTTTTGTTACAAAATTCTTCGTTAAATATCAATACATCTCGTTAAATTTGTTAAAAATATTTACATTTTAATATAACCTTTTAAAATCCTTCCTGCTAATTAATCTTGGTCTGTGTAATATTAAAAACATTAAATGAACTTTTATAAAAAAAAATATGCGTGTCAAAATAATAAGATAGAGACAATGATGACAAAATAATCTAATATGAAAATATTATTATTTTTAAGCTTCTAGAATCAGAAATAACAAAGTGTGACTGTTAAATCGACTGGTTGTGAGTTCGATCCCTGAGAAGATGAAATATTTATTTAAATTTATATTTCGGCGTTGAGTTCTGCTTTTTAACACGCAATGCCTCCAGAATTCGGTGGAAAATGGGAAACAGTGTCCTAACACAAGGTTCCCTCTGCCTACCCTGCTGTGTGCGGGATACAGCGTGAAGCTGATTCATTTATTTAGAATAAATAAAACAGTCGCATTTTTATAGTATTTACTTTTATTTAAGCTTAAATCTCATACTTACTTATTTAACAAATCGGGTTACCGTTATACGATAAGTTTATTCAGTTAAATAAGCTTTATGTAAGAGTATAATTTAATTATACACTGTAACACGCTCTCGTGCTATTTGTTGATATAAAGTATCTATTTTTTTATAAAAAAAATAATAATTAAATCAACTTCATTCTGTATCCCGCACTGAGAGGCAGAGAGAACCTAGTGTTAAGACACTCCGTTCCCCACTTTCTGCAGAATTCTGGAGGCATTGCATTTTGAATGGCAGAACTCAACGCCGTGCTTGTCTTCGACACCAGGGCGAAGAAATGGAAACATAAATTTAAGTAAATATTCCATCTCCTCGAGTGGGGATCGAACCCACAACCAGTCACGAATGGCTTCACTAATAATCGATGTAAGAGTTATTTTTTTTTATATTCGCAGCTAGATTTGAACTCGGTACTTTTCGAAATAGAAAAAATAGTGCCGCAACTTGATTGACAAATATATTTGAGTTTAATTGCAAACTGATTTTGCAAAGTTATGGCCTAGAGGGCATAAGCCCACCGTACTATATTATACAGTACTGACGACCACACTGGTGGGCGACCTGAAGTTGGGCTTTCTGAGCTTTTGCGCATTGTTCACTTGGAAAGATAATAACTAAAAGTAAGAAAAACCCTAAAATTAAATCTGCGCAGCTATCTAAAGCTAACTTCACAGTGATCTCGACTCGTCAACCGTTCCGTAATACCCAATAAATCCAAACGAAAAGCAGCTATATGAGACCCCGCAGGATCGCGTGCCTCTACAATACCCACAGTTGCAGGTCTAGATTGCCAGCACTAATTTAAGATTATATGATAAATATATCCTAGGTGTTCTAATATGATTTTTTAGACGGCCTTGCCGACGACATCCTCTCCAGCAGCCACAAAGTGCTTGTAATTTCTCAGGAACAGAGTACCCGTCTATATCATAGCTCCAGTTCAAAGAAATCCTAGATTATGTATACATTCGTAATTATTGCAAAATAGAGAGCTTAGGAAAAGATAGTTCCTCTCCATTCTTCATCTCCATTTGAAGACTGGTTAAGTCTAGAAATCCATCATATACATACATTGTATAACTGGACCTAAGAAATATTTATAATATGATCCTATCAACGAATTATTAATCTTAATAATAAAAAAAAAGAAATAGAGCTAAACGTATTTTTTACGAGGAGAATAAAATGACTTATCTCAACTAGGAAAAGGACCTTCTCCTTCCTAACAACATATTGGATATGGTACGGTGGCAATAAAGAAAAAAAGAATACAAATAAAAAAAAACAGCTTTACGCTGTATTCCGCACACAGCAGGGTAGGCAGAGGGAACTTAGTGTGAAGACACTCCGTTCCACACTTTCTGCCGAATTCTGGAGGCATTGCGTGTTGAGTGGCAGAACTCAACGCCGCGCTTAACCTCGACACCAGAGCGAAGAAATGGAAATATAAATTTAACTAAATATTTCTTCTCCTCGAGGGGATCGAACCCACAACCAGTCGGTTTTACAGTCACATCTTGTGCCACTGCGCCATGACTGGTCTCAAACAATTAAACATATGTAAATTACTTACCAAAAAGGAAGGTATCACGTTTCATACACTAGTAAAAACCACCATCGTCACACAAACACTCACTATATATTATATATTTCGTAACAAAAATCACATCGTAAAATGTCGAAATGATTGATCACTATCACTGTATTTAAGTTGAATTCTCGATGAAACCTGGAACAAAATATATTTTTTTAAATATCATTTTAATGCAAATGAATTTATTAACTTTAGATTAATTTAAAATCGTTTGAAGGCTGTGCGTACCAATCATTTTTTTTTTAGTGTGGTGCAGTGTTTATCAAAAGTAAAAAAATGTGAATTGTTAAGATCTTCACGCTGTATCCCGCACACAGTAGGGCAGGCAGAGGGAACCTGGGAGCCTATTGTTAAAACAGTCCGTTCCCATTAAGACACGCCTGTTAGCCACTTTTCGAATTATTGAGGCATTGTGTGCGGCGAAACTCAATGTGAAGCTAAATATTAAGAGGCGTATTAATGGGGATAGCGTCTGTATGTAAACATATTGCTTGTGGGTTCGATTCCCATTTGGTGAAATGATTTTAATTAATTTATTTTCTTTTCTTGTACTGATAAGCAAAACGCGTTGTTGAGTTCCGCTACTGTACGCACAATATTTCGAAAATTAAGATAAGGAACAGAGGGTAAAGTGTTACCATCTGATCCTTATATTTCCTCCTCCTTTGCTACACAGCAGGCAAGGGAAGCTACAAACATAAGTTATTGACAGCTTCGCTGTAGCACTTTCTAAAAAGCAAAAATATATTAAATTATGAAGAATCTTTCACGGTCAAGTTCAGTTTATATAGTTTTTTGAGTGTCACCTTTACTTGATTAAATTTATTTTAACAGTAAGTTTTTATGCTCTATTTTACAAAATTCTTGAATTTGATTGAGTACAGAGGTTGTTAATTTTTTACTTTTTGATACGTTAAAATAACATGTGAATATTACATTATTTTATATAATAACATATTTTTTAGCTTGACGGTGTATCTTTCCTTCACATAGCATTGTATTCAGACGGAAACAAGAATTCCAAATGTAAAGATACTCCGTTTCCATTAACAACGTTAGAGAGTCGTTACCAGAGCGAGAAAATTTTTTTTTTTCGTTGAGTTGATTTCATTGTTGTTTGTTTCCTCGAGTGGGAATCGAATCCACAATCTGTTGCGTATACGCCTGTCCCCTGCGCCACGACTGGCATCCTATTAAATCTTAAACATATTGAACTGATCTATCACTTTTAAACATCTACAGCCATAATAGTATAGTAAAAAGGAACCATTACCCCATATGTAAGTTACAGCTTTCTACAAATACCGCGGCTCCGATAAAAGCCCGGCTATTTTTAACTATGAAGTGAACCGAGATAAATATTCTTAATTAAAATTATTTATTTCCATATAAGGTAACGGGGAAATGGTGTTGTTTAATCATTGAGAACGGTAAGCAATGTAATGAATGATCAAGATTACGATCGGTGCTATAAAAAGGTGTGATTTTGCTCCCTGTGGCACAGTGGTAGTGTGGACGCATATGATTCTCTCTAAATTTCTTAGTAATATCTTGTTTTCAGCTTCCGTTTAGTCGTGCATATAACAGGTTAAAGAGAGTTAGTATCGAGACATTTATTTTTTTGTATTCCCCCCAAATTTGAGACATTGAGTGTTGAGTGGCAAAACTCAACACCGCATATTGTCATTATTAGTCTTTCTTGTATAATAATAAGATTTGTTTCCAATAATAATTTGGTATTATTGTGGCGCATTTTTGTGTGGACGGAGGCGAAGGTTCGAATTTAGAAAGTAAATTAAAATTTACGACTTCAATCTGTTTACACAAAATAATTACAAAAATAAAATACAAACATATGTACCAAATTTATGCATATTAACTACCACTCCACTCGGTGAAGTGTCTCACGCTTATCCAAATACCAATCCTGTTTGAGGCTCATATTTATAAACCGATTTCAAGTCTGAGATCGATCTTGAGATGCCGTTTTCATTCATAAATTATATATCTATGAATGAAAAGAAGAAGAAGACACTTAAAGGATAAGGCGGCTCTACTACTTATTACATTTATAACCACATACAAAACGATACAAGTTACATGTCATTAATTGTTTTCATGATAACTAGACAAAGTGCGGCGTTGTATTCCGTCACTCAACAATGTCCCGAAAACTGTCTTAACACTAGATTCTTTCAGCCTACCCTGCTATGCGATCAAAAGCGTAAAGCTGAAAAGATATAATAACAATTTTTTTTAACGAATCTTCTTAAATCTATACACCGTCACATAATAATTTAAAATAACCAGTTTCTAAAAAGCAATTACACTATATATAATATAATTAATAAGAAAATTAGGTGGCATAGTATTTAGAATTTATGGCTAAATGTATAAAAATGAACAAGTTAGTCGAGTCGCAGTAAGGTAAGGTGCGCCCGCGCATCCCACGCGCAGCCTTGGGACGCCAACGCTGGCGTTTCCGATATTCTAACCTGGCTGCTTTCTATGAAAAACAATATTAAAATTATTTATTACTTAGATTTGTTTTTGATTGGTTGTTAATAGTTTTGGCCTTGTTGTAGGTTCGATCCCCACTCACTGATTGAAATATTTTGATTTTCCATTAATATAGACATAATGCAGCGTCCCGTGAAAAACATGGAACAATTTAGCATACAGTCTTAAACGTCTCAGGGGAAAAAATGAATATAAACTTTGTAGTATAGTGTCGTTTTTAAATCGTTTTCCTTATTAGCTTTCATAATATATTTATTTATTGATATTTTAAAGCTCACAAACCAATCCAGATTTGACTATTAAATAAGGCAAATTTGACCATTTAGGTCAAATTTGCCTTATTTAATAGTCAAATTTGTAGTGCAAACATATTCTTATACTTAAATATATTAAACTTTAATTTGTAATATAATATGTATGATACCTAAATATACAACTATCTCTTGAATTACTATTAGCTAAAACCGTATTAAGATGTAATTATTTAAAAAACGTATAAAAATTTGAACGTAGCGGGACTCGAACCCGCGCCTCCTGGAAACTGACCAGGAGGCGCGACCGTATTAAGATGTATTATGCAGTTTTGGAAGTTTATGATGAAAATAACTATGTTTTATTATACTAATATTATAAATGTGAATGTAAGTTTGTCTGTTACGCTTTCACGCCAAAACTACTCAACCGATTATCATTACAATTTGTACGTTGTATTCTTAGACGTATTAGAAAGGACATAGTACGTACATACTTCTTTTTTAAAAATATATATCTTAAAAAAAGAATAAAAAATGCTATAATATAAAAATAAGTTTAGGCGAAAAAAGCCGTGTTTGAGTCTTTAATAGTAAATAAAGATAAAAATTAGTTAACCATTAACTGACTAAGGCTAGCTTATAAAAAAGACTAATTACTAATAATATATATTTATATATCCATATGTTTTTATTATTTGACGTTACGTATTATTAAATATTATTAGAAGCCGGTCATGGCGCAAGAGCACAAGTTTGTGATCGCCACTCGAGAAAATGAAATATTTATTTAAATTTATATTTTAATTTCTGCGCTCTGGTGTCGAAACAAAGCACGGCGTTGAGTTACGCCACTCAACACGTAATGCCTCCAGAATTCAGCGGGAAAATGGGAAACAGAGCGTCACAATTCTAGGTTCCCTCTGCCTACCCTTTTGAGTATGTGACAGGGTAAAGCGGATTTATTATTAACGTAGATTATTATTTAACGTTAGAAATCGTCCATCGAAAGTGAGATAAGCTGAGTAAATATGCTTAATGTTATTAGTGTGTAAGGTCGAGGTTTCTCTAGTTAACGCCCTTTAATATTACTTTCGCTTTAGTTTTATTTGGAGAACAGTTATTTTTTCTATTTAAGGCTCTTGTGGCGCAGCCGTACACAGTCTGGCTGTAAACGCGACGGTTATGGGTTCGATTGCCACTTGTACGAATTAATTTATTAATGGGAACGGAGTGTCTTAACATTACGTTCCCAGGAGATACCTACATGAAAGTAGTATGAAAAGGGTAATAATGGTATGGTAACAAAGACGATGTTGGCCCGTTAATAGTAGATTGGATTACGGGCAGGCACAATGTTGGTATTTAATATTGAATTGATAAGTTTTCAAAAAACTTGAAACCTTCTCAAAATGTGCATAAAAAGGGGGATTATAATTTATAAACAACTCCAAAGTATAGAATAATTAATAAACTTTTTGTTGCACTTTTGCCACCACAAGACAACAAGATGCACAAAAATAATTATATTTTATTGTTATTATTTGTGACCAGTCGTTGCGCAGCGGCACGAAGTGTGACTGTAAACCCGACTGGTTGTGGGTTCTAGGAGATGAAATATTTACTTAAATTTATATTTCCATTTCTTCGCTCTAGTGTCGAGGTTAAGCGCGGCGTTGAGTTCTGCCACTCAACACGCAATGCCTCCAGAATTCGGCAGAAAGTGTGGAACTTATGACACTAGGTTCACTCTGCCTACCCTGCTGTGTGCGGGATACAGGGTGAAGCTAATATTGTTATTATTATCTACTCTGTAGTATACCTAATACCACATAGTAGATAATAAATTCAAAACTGTAATCTACCTATTCCAAATTCTGAACAAAATAGAGGCAATCGAAGCTCAGTGTCACAGTCCCTAACGGTAAACGATAACGGTTGTAGGTTCGAGTCCCATTCAAGGCAATTAACACGCAGTAACTTAAATCCTAAAAGTTAAAAACGAAGTGTTAACACCTAAACTGCTGTGCGGGATAAAGCGTGAAGTTGATAAAAACCATTCTACATTATTTTAGTTTTATTAAATTCTAAAACAGTCATACAAACCCGCGGCTGGCAGCTAGTGACTAAGGTCGATATTAGTCACGCAGCTCACGGCCATGCCTTATACGAAGTAGATACCGAGCGCACCGACCGACAAACATCTTTATTATATTAATACGAATGTGCTTTCCGTTTTAAAATCACATCCATATTGAAGAGCTCTGGTGGGGCTTGGTTTAAAATGAACTGGTTATTTTTAATATTTTAATTGTTATTCCATACTTAGAAAAGAAAAACATTTTTTTTAAAGTGTGAACATATGAACGTAGCAGGATTTGAACCAACAAGAAAAAATCATAAAAAGGGTATATGAGCTTCGAGGTAGCTTCATAAGGACGTATAGCTCAGTGGTCAGATAGCTTGGACAATTTCCAAAAAGTACGGGTTTTTTGTTTATATTTAAATAGTTTTTTTTTAATCAAACTGTACCAGGATGGAAACCGGACCGGAGATTTTTTAATATACTCTATATTTCACAGGTACACAAAATTCCAGTAATTTTTAATATATAGATAAATTCTTATATTTTTAATAATACCAAAAACATATCATAAAATTTAGTAATATTATTTTACTAAAAAAAATTAAAGCTGAAAAAGCTTTACAAATCTGGATCACAAATAAAATACCACCAAAAATCGAAATGAAAGATATAAAATGTTTCACAAGAGTTCTTACTATATAAAGATAAAGATAAAAAGTTAACATGTTACTTAAAAGACAATATTATTTAAATATTAAAAAAAAAACATACTGACATGTCACATTTACGCAGATAAGTTATCTTGATTTCCAAAGTAAAAGGTGAAATGTGGTATTTTTTTTTAAATAAAACACTCAATTTTTACGACACTTTCACTTTAAATATGTAAGTTAAATCCTTATTTCTTAATTAATTACATGAATTCTTACGGCATCTGTTGATATAGTAGTCCTAATTAATCAACTATATTCAAATATTTTTCCCGAAAACAGCAGAGGGGACCTAGTGTTAAGACACTACATTTGTCACTTTCCTCTTCAAGGCACTGACAGAGCTCAACGCCGTGCTTTGTCCAAATAGTAGGTACTTTAAAATATGAAAAAATACCTATAAGCTTATTTTCTTTTCCTTCACTCATTTCAAAATATATTTATCTATATGTATGTTGATGATATTTTTACCTACTTTAAAAACAAAATTTGTTAGTATAAGTCACTGGTTCCCAACCAGTGGTCCGCAGGAGCCTAAATACGGTCCGTGAACGATTTTAATTTTATGACTGGGGATGGTGAAGCGAAGTTTCTGTTTGATTACCTAAATATATAGTAGCCCCTGCTACCAAGAATGATATAAAAGTGGTCCTTGATCAACAAAAGGTTGGAAACCCCTGGTATAAGTAAAGCATTTAATCTCCCAAAAACGTACACAAACCACGTTTACAAATCTGTTACTATAACATATAAAATAATAATAAATCTTTAACAAACCCAACAGAGGGTAACCATTTTTTGCATTCACCAAACCTGCATCCCATTCAACACAAATCTATTGACAATCATAAAAATCCACCCCTCAATAACTGTCAGTTCAATAAAAAAACAATTAAAAGCCCTCACACGTCCGACACTCGAACCGTATCCGCTACCACCGACGTACATTTAGAAAACAACCAGTTACGCTATAATCACCCTTGTACTACTCAACCATACGGTCCAATACTAAGAGATCTAATATTATATATAATTTGTATATATATTTTAAAGTAATATCATCTTTATGTTAATTTGGAATAGATTGTAAGTTTGTTTGTCTGTTGATCATTTAATAATGGTGCTTTCAGATCAGGAAATGTAACGAAAAAGATTCTGTTACTATATTTATTTTGTGATGCTGTTCCAATCTCTCGTATTTCTTGCTATCAGGTTATTAAATTTTATATTACAGTGCGTTTTGATTTTAAATGTTAACAATAGGGTGAAGTTTTGGTAATATCTGTCTAGGTACTTATTTTTTTATTACGAGGCCTTCGTGGCGCAGAGGCAGAAGCGTGTGACTGTAACGGTTGTGGTGTTCGATTCCCACTCGTTCTGGCAATAATATTATGGCAAGAGTGCGGCGTTGAGTTTCGCCACTCACAAGGTAAAAAAACGAGGAACGAAGTGTCTTAATACTAGGTTCTCTCCGTCTACTCTGGTATTAGCGGGATTCAGTGAGATGCTGACAAAAAAAAATAATCTGTCTGTTTGTTTGACATATGAAATGATAATTTTTCATATAATTTAACAATTTAAATTTGGGATAGAACTTTTTTTTATTATTTCGGACTCACATACATATTAGACGAGAGACGAGAGTAAGGACTCTTCTCAAAAAATATTGTACCATAAAATAAAAAGATTCCTTTTATTAACTCGTCTTATAACTAACGGCTAACGGCTTAGTTTATTCATTCATATATTCTATAATATAATCATAGAACATAATCGATCGCGATAAGATTTTGCGATAACAACATTTTCATACATTTAATATGGAACAAGTGTTTGTAAACCGGATTTTGCATACCGCTGGTAAATAGATCAAGAAATTGGAAGAATTTTCTAAGATTTTGATTACAATACCTGATAAAACCAGTTGTGGCGTAGAAGCACAAGTGTATGACTGTAAACGCGATTGGTTGTGGATTCGATCCCCACTCGAAGAAGTGAAATATTTATTTAAATTTATATATTCATTTCTTTGCTCTGGTGTCAAGGCAAAGAGCGCAGTTGAGCTTCGCCACTTAACATGCAATGCCTCTAGAACTCGGCGGAAAAAGGGGTACACTAGGTTACCTCTGCCTACTCTGATGTGTGCGGGATATAACGTGTTAAGACACTCTGTTCTCCACTTTCTTCCGAGTCCTGGAGGCATTGCGTGTTGAGTGGCGGAACTCAACGACGCACTTTGCCTCGACACCAAGAAGAAATGACAATATAAATGTAAGTAAATATTTCATCTCCTCGAGTGGGGATCGAACCCACAACCAGTCGATTTTACAGTCACACTCTGTGCCCCTGCGCCACTACTGGCCTCTTTCATTTATTGCAATTGCATATCAATTGCAATAGATGAAACGGCTTATTTCGTGTCAAGTTAATGTATGCAAGTATAAATTGGATTTAGGAATCTAAATCTTGTTTTAATTAAGCAAGAAATCTATTGAAAAACTTTATAACGTATTTCATGTTAAATTACACACTATCTTGAGAAGGTTGTGGATTTGATTCCCACTCGAGGGAATTAAATATTTATTTTTAATATTCATACATTTCCTCGCTCTAGTAACGAGGCAAAGCGTTTAGTTTCACCACTCTATACGCAGTGCCTAGCTACTGGGGACTGGTAGTGTCTTAATGGGAACAGAGTGGACACTAAGTTCCTAGTTTCCGTCTGCCTACTCTCCTACGTGCTGGATACAGCGTAAAGCTAATAAAAATATCTCATATTAAAAAAAATAAAGATGTTAAATTTTATTACATATAAAACTGCTTTGTGGTTAAATAGAAATAAGCAAAAGTAAGTTGTAAATTTGATAAGTTGTGTAAGTTTGACTAATTATTCCAAGTACTAAAAACCAGTAGAATTATCTAATACATTTTTTTTATTTGAATCAGTAGTGTGCGGGACTGGTGCGCTCAATTAAACAAACAAACTTTAAATCTATAATATCAGTACAAATAAAGATTTTCGCCATAGGAACTAAAGCACTTTTAGAATTGATACCAGAATATTTGTCAATGCATTAAGGGCTTTCTAAAAGATAAGAAAACGACCATTTTAGTAAAAAAAATGTCGATATACCGGAAACATTTTATGGAAAAGTGATTAAGTGAAATTTGGTTCATAATCAATATATATGTGAAATATACTACATCTTTATTTTCTAAAAAAAGTTCATTTTATTTCTAATATTTAAAGAAATTTGACGCAATTAGGGCAGAACTACATTATTTTTTTCTTCCAGTTTCACATTCACCCTGTAGTGTCGATAGACAGGTAGGTCTTAGTGTCAAGAAACTCTCTTCTCTATGTTTCGCCCAAATTAGACACATTGCGTATTGCCTAACCGAGCTCAACGCCGCGTTTTAGCTATAAAACATCAATACAATACACACACATAAGATTTGAACCTACGACCAATTTTAATTAAAGATAAAATTAAATAAAACATAAGAATATTCACAATTAAGTTAATTTCTAAAATTAATATTTAGTTAAGACCGTTTGATCTATTTCCCGACTAGGAAGCGATGGCCCTTAGAATGTGACCCAGCTATATTTATTCAACATAGCAAAACGCACCTTCCGCTCACTTCGTAACCGACATCCGCCATTTCAAAACTGTTTTTCTATATATTTTTTTTCATAAGTTTTGGTATTTTAACAAGATGATGTGTTTAATTAAGTGTATTATAGTATTAAGGTTTTTAATTTTATTTTGTGAAATATTTCATAAATAGATTTAACGAAAAATATTATTTATTACTTAGTTTGTAGGAATCAGGCAGTAAAAAATTTATAAAAATAAGAAAACTTATTTTAAGACTTTAAAGGAGGTTGTGAATTTGATTCCCATTTAGAGTAATGAATTATTTTCATTTGCTCGTTCTAGTAACAAAGCAAAATGAGACGTTGAGTTCTATCACTCAATACGCAATATCTCCAAAATTGGGTAGAATGTGAGGAACGGAATATTTTGACATTAGGTTCCCTCTGCCAGCCATATGTGCCAAAATATTACTGTTTTAAGAACTTTTTTAATCAAACCAACTAACTAGGGACTATTGGTTTTCATGTAAATCACTGTACCTGCTGTGATACTAATATATAACTTATATTTATTTCCATTTGGCCACGCGAGCGATGCCACAGTTAAAAACTAGTTTATAACACACTAAACATAAAAGGGATTTCTTTGAAGACAAGACCCACTAACCCAAAATACATCGTTTAATGAAACAAAATGCTTTTGAATTATTCATAAAGCCCTATTCGGATCAATCGATTCTCGATATAACCTGACAAAGTTAAATGACAGCATCCGGCCACTAATAGTGACTGAGCCAAATGACTTTCGCCTTTCGTAGGGTTATATTTGTTTCAATCGCATCGTTTATCAATGTTTTGAACTGTGATTTCTCTTAATTTTGGTAGTCAATATCGATTTCTTGCGGTATTTAAGTTGAGATTATTATAATTATATTTTATGATATAGATTATTTCTTAAATATGTTAAATTTAATTAGAATTTCTTAATAAATGTTTGTATGTGACACTTTTAGTTTAATCCTATATAGATATGACGTTTGTAAGATTTGAATTGCCAATTCAAATCTTACAATCTTACAAACGTCATACCATCGCGTATTTATCACGTTATATTCGATTTTTTTTAACAGAAAATCGATGTTTGCTTGATGTTTACTCTTTTTTTCTTAATTCAGTACATAAGTCTTTATATTGTTATAAATTAAATTCTCTTATCAGTTTAATTATATTACATTTATTAAAAGTTCTATAATAACGGCGACTTTTGTCTTATTTTCAAAATTTTACTTAATTTTTTTCAAAAAAAAATCTATATTTATTGATTTTTTGAAGACTTCGTATAGTAAAACATTTGACAAACGAGAGGCTACCTACAATTGCAATATACCTGTTTAAAAAGTACAAGTCAAGAGACAACCTAATATGAAGAGCCACGCCTTCTAAGCTTCCACCTATTATTTTAAATGTTATAGTATAGTTCTCACTTATATTATCGTAGTACAGTACAGTTGAAGTAGTGGGTCCAAATCCATTTTTTTTAGTTCCACTCTGTATCCCGTAATTAAGCAATAAAGCAGGGTAGACAGAGGGAACCTAGTGTTAAGACATTCTTCAATTTCAAGGTATTGCGTATTGAGTTGCAGAGCTCACGCGCCTTATCTCATTATCAGAGTGAAGAAATAAAAATATAAAAAAAATCCGAGTAGGAATCATACCCTTTAACGCCTTACAATCTGACTGCACACTGTGCTGATGCGCTACAACGGCCTTTACCTTTCTGACCTTCATTACCTCTAAGAACAATACTGACTAATAATAAACTAAAATTATTAATAAGAAAAATACTAGACATAACAGGATAATAGCCATTTGTATAAAATTATTAATAAGACAGATTTATTATATTCATTCATTCATACTTAATAATTTAATATTTAGTTTTATATATAATTTATTTAACCTATATTCCCTTTACTTAACACAATTTTCAACGTGTATTGTGATTAATAAAACGAATACATTATTATATCATCTAGGCTTCGAACCCACGACTTTAACTCTCGGCTTATTATTATTAAAGATTGACAAAGCATACTACAGTTAATTAATAAGGGTTCCTTTTTTCCTTAAAAGATATGGAATTCTAAAAAGAAGATAATAAATTAACACGGAAAAAGGTTTTTGATAAAATAGAATCAATTCATATTTTCCACTTTAAATTTTTTATAGACAGATAAACTTCTAAGCATCTCGATTATTGGACTAAATCTATGACCTTCAACAAAATAAACAAAATACATTTCTAACAACGTATCCCTTTGATAGACGTATAAAAAACTTGTTTGCCTAATAAACATAAAAAAATTAAGTACCATTTAGTGTAGGCTGTATAGTTGTATACGTATGTACGTATAATCGTTAAAAGCAATAGTTGACATTGACAGCTACAAGTGAGTTGTCAGATATACCAGTTAATTTGCATCCCACGCGACTGTTTCGGTTATAAGAACTTTATATATAAAATTGACTGTTTTTTTTAATTAAGTATATAAAGATATGTATAATTCGATATATTTCTAGCTATTAGAAGCTGGGTAGTCCATGCTTACATCAGGGTAGTTTGGTGCCCTCCCTAAATGTCTTACTAATAAAAAAATTAAGCATGAAAAATTGAAAAGAAAAACTTTAACTTAACTAAAGATTATTTAAATCTAACTAAGCCAAGGGCCTCCATGGATAATGTCTATGGATATATCCATCTAACTACGGTTCTTTTACTGAAGTTAAGCAAAAGGTTCTAGGTTCAACTTTGAAATTCTTATTCAATTGGTCCTTTTGAGTTATCACTAAAAACGACGGAAATATGTAAATATAAATAAAAAAATATATATTTTCAAAAATACTTTTAAAATATAAATGTAGAGATTGTTACTATTATTTAAAATAGATTTTTTAACTTTACTTTACTTTATTCCAAATTATAATTTACTACTATTAACTAACTATTATATATTGTATCTTACATACATTAAGATCGAAAAAGTATCGATACGAAAATTAATTATTTTCGTAAAAGAAATTACATTAAAAAATATATCGATTTTCCAAAACATAGTGTAAGAAACAACCTTGCGAGTATCTTAATAGGTATTTTATCTAAAACTACACGTAATCAGATTTTTATATAAACTGCTATCTACTGATAACAGCTAATGTATGTATGTACATACAAATCTAAATGGTTTTTTTTTATCTTTACAATAAATTTTCACTACAAAATTTGCAAATATACCGTCTGGCTATTGTAAAATATTAAAATAAATACAAATTTTAGTCTTAATTAATATTTTTTTATATTATATTATTCTATGAATTCAAGTCATTTTATATGACCTAAAGTGGTACTAATAATCATATCTTATTCGTTGTAAATTTATTATCTCACGTATAAATGTTTACGTCAATTTTTTATTTAAAGATAAATTTTATTATGATGAAACAGTGGCTTTAATTTTTTTCTCGCATGGGAAAAACAAAAATTATAAAAATATGATAATATGTATAATATTATTAATAATACAACCATACCGCTACCATATAAACAAACTTCATTTTGAATAATTTAAAAATCTAACGACTCTATCCAAGGTGACACTGTCGAAGTTGTAATTTGTGCGCACAAAACCAAACAAATATATTTAATAAAATAATTTCAATATCATTAAACACAATGTTCAAATGATCTCCACTTAAAAAAAAATATGGCGGAAAACACAAAAAACAAGAAAAAATATCACTTGAACGAAATTCTCTATTTTTAACAAAGGTGACACTACTGAAAATAATTTTACACTTTTAAATGGAAAAATTAGCAACGGTTAATTCATAGCACATCCGTTTATCCGTATTACATAATAAAAACAAAAGTGACATACTTAAATCAGCAAATTGTAAACGTCAAAATTTGCCGCGCGCGCGTTTCTTTATTTTTTTTTCAGCGACGCGTGCTAACAAGCTTAGCGTCGTGAGCGTACTGCCGCGCGTCCTTCGACTTTCACTATAAGCGAATAAATAATACTTAGTGTATGGCTAACTTTAGTTCAGCTTAGGCGCGGTCTGAATGCCTAACTAAAAGTTTATTGTTATAATTTTAATATTATTTTCAATTGTTTTTACTCCTTCGGGTTATAATTTTATTTAGTATTCGCTATTAGATCTTATATATTTTTAATTCATAGCTATAAGAGTATAAGAATGTCAGTTATATTGAATTTTATTAAATAAACTTTTGTTATAACTTTATATTTTTATTTTTAATTAAAATTTATTGTAAAATGAAAAGATATCATCAAAGAATAAATAAAATTTTACATAATTAAAAAGATAACAAACTACTTCATTAAATGAAAGATAATGTGTATAATGTATATCTGAATTAATATTTTTCTTTATTGTCATAAGCCAATCAACCATTTTTTATGGCAATATTCATTAAATTTATAATATGTATAATATTAAGATGTTATTCCAAATGCTCATTTGCAAATTTAAGATTGGTCGGATTTAGATCAAACTGTCAATATAATAAAAACAAATAAAACCTTAGAGCTCTTACACAATTAGTAATCACCATACTTTGTTCAAGATAGATAATAAATATAGAATTAAGTAAAAATTTATTAAAAACTTTACATGTTTTGTCATAAATAAGCTGTTTTATCAACAAATACTAATGAAACAACTTTTTTTCTTTGAAATAAAAGAAAAATATGGTAAAACGCACTATACTGAAAACTAATGAATAAATATATGTCATGTTATTCTAGAAATGACTATTGTATTTAGATCAATGGAAATCTTTAAACACGTGTTTCCAGTAAATACCGAAGAAGAAGCTGCGGAAATGCTTACATAAAAGACTTATACGATGTGAGAAATCATACAAACAAACAAACAAAAAGACCGCCATCGTGTGTACTGAATACAAAAGTCACATTATAATACAGGGCACGTCGCGTTATATAACTAGGTAAGTTAGCTGCATATTTCCTTTAGATTTGCATTTACTTTGTGTTTAAAGTAGTTTAGTTATGTTATTACAGTAGCGTATTTTACCGCTTATTTTGTACTTCTTTAATTTGTGCGTATTTTATTTGGAAGTAGACTTTATTATATAATACGTGGGATGTATTAGTGTTATTTATTATCATTTAAGCTCTTCAATTGCATTTTACCAATCATTTTATTGATAAATATATATTTTTTGTCGAGTCAATAAATCGAACATACTACTGCTCTTTATATCATTATCACTGTTTTAGATTCTTGTTCTTCTTCGTCGTTTTAACCTTGACAGGGTTGGTGGTGCACCTCATGATCCAACTCTATTTTTAACTAATAGCTGTGTGGCTGGCACACTCGTATTTGCTTAACTTGATTATTCCTTATATTACAAGATTTTTCATGGAAGAATCTCCTTGGCGAGAAAATGTTCGAAGAAAGTAAGATTGCAAGTTTGGATCATAGACGACGTACATTTTTTAATGTATAGACTCGTTGGTTCTAAATTAAGTACTATTTTTAGCCGAGAATTGTGAACATTAAAATTAAAAATTATAAAAAAAATTAATCATTGAATTAACTTAAACAGAGATAAAAATTATACTACAAACTAAATAAAAAAAATCTTAACACAAAAAAATAAAAAATAAAAATTAAATTAAATTAGCTTCACGCTGTATCCCGCACACAGCAGGGTAGGCAGAGGGAACCTAGTGTTAAGACACTCCGTTCCCCACTTTCTGCCGAATTCTGGAGGCATTGCGTGTTGAGTGGCAGAACTCAACGCCGCACTTAACCTCGACACCAGAGCGAAGAAATGGAAATATAAATTTAAGTAAATATTTCATCTCCTCGAGTGGGAATCGAACCCAGAACCAGTCGATTTTGCAGTCACACTTCGTGCCGCTGCGCCACGACCGGCCTCACAAAAAAATATATTTTAGAAAATATTACGAATCCACGTAATTTGAACGCTAGTGTGATAACATTGCAAGTATTAGTTACCTATGTTTATCTTATTTAGTATTATCCTTTAATGTATTGGCAGGTTGGTATTGAGTCATGTTTGGGTAAACAAGTAGCGAAACGTTATCAAAGGACAAACAGACAGACTGGCATGACATTATAAATTAAATGTTATATATAAATCTGGGTATTTAATATAATTTTTAAATATAATAAGATAACATGTAATAAAATAATAAAATCAGTTTCACGCTTTTTCCCGCATAAAGCAAGGCGGAGCGCACAAAAAAGAAATATAAACGTTACAGTTCTGTGTTTGATTCCCATTCAGAAGAGAATTATTTTCATTTCTTCGCTGTGGTAACAAGAACAAACTCGGGATTGAGTTTTACCACTTGCATGCCTCAGCTGAATGGGTAGCGGAGTGTCTTAACACTAGGTTTTCCTCTGCCTACTAAGCTATATGCAATATACAGCGTGAAGCAAAGAACACAGTAATAACAATGCATGTTATGCATTTCAGCTTAATATCGTCGCTTTACGTATATATTTTAAAGCAATATAAATATTATTAAATAATAATTTATTCCCTTGAGTGGGATCCGAACCCACTACGGTTGCGTTACAGACACACCCTAGTGCCCCTGCGTTAAATATGAATATTAAACAATCATTTGTTAATTATTATTTATACTTAGTAGCGAGGCCAGTTGTGGCGCAGGGGCACAGAGTGTGACTGTAAAATCGACTGGTTGTGAGCTTGATCCCCCACTCGAGGAGATGAAGTATTTACTTAAATTTATATTTCCATTTCTTCGCTCTGGTGTCGACGCAAAGCGAGGCGTTAAGTTTTGCCACTCAACACACAATGCCTCCAGAATTCGGCAGAAAGTGGGGAACGGAGTGTCTTAATACTAGATTCCCTCGGCCTACCCTGCAGTGTACGGGATACAGCGTGAAGCTGATTATTTATACTTTGGCATATGTATATAAGATGTCTACAATATGTTTTTACCGCAAGACAGCAAGTGGTTCTATCATATTATAATCTTTTACGTTAAAAGCAAACCCGCGATCCTCGTTGATCTCCAAAATAATGAAATGTCATGAACATTAAGTAATAAAGCTCTTTTATAGTATACGATTTTTAAAATAACCAAAAAATATTTTAAGCTTTTAAAGTGAAACATTGAGCTGTTGTTCGTTTAATCTTTTGTGAAAAATCTAAACTGATATTTTGCTTAGCGAAGACTCCAGTAAATATTTTAATTACTGTAACTTTTGAAATATTTATATTTAGATTAATTAAAAAAAAGGTTGACTCGATTTTGATCTATTATAGTGTTATTTTTGTCTTATATTTTGCGATAAAGTCAGAAATAAAGAATTGATTCATCTTTTTGTTCTTCAAATGCCAAATTTTAAACTATGTTTAATGAGAACGAAAATTTTTCTTACAAATAAATATTACCTTTATTGCCCAAAACAAGACAACACTTCTACGGCGACGCTAAAACCAACATTTTGAATTACAATGGTATTAAGCATTATATTAAAACCAGTTTTTTATTTATATGTGTATATATTTATTGTAATTCTAATTTAAAATACTAAATTAAATATACACAAGCAATAAACATAAAGATAGCATATAAATATTAAACTAAAAGACTAAAAGATATGTGACTTTTTTACATTGATAGCATATAGTTTACTTGAATAGTAACAAAGGTTTGAGACCGGTCGTGGCGCAGAGGCACAAAGTGTGACTGCAAAATCGACTGGTTGTAGGTTCGATCCCCACTCGAGGTAATGAAATATTTATTTAAATTTATATTTTCATTTCTTTTCTCTGGTGTCGAGGCACAGCATAGTGTTAAGTTCCACCACTCAACACGCAATGCCTCCACATTCTGGTGAAAAGTATAGAATGAAGTGTCTTAATATTAGGTTCCTTCTGCCTATCCTGCTGTGTGCGGGATACAGCGGGAAGCTGATTTTATTTAGTAACAAAATTTTCCTTACAATCAATTATAATGAATTATTTATATCTTCATACTAAACTCGAGCAAAAAACCTGGAACTTATATATTCTTAGAAAAATGACATTCCAATTATAATTTAAAATTTATTGTTAAACCACAATATACTAAGTTATTACTTAGTAAAAAAAAATATAAAATTACATATACATCTAAATATACATGAGGCCAATAGTGGCACAGGGGTATACGCTTGTGACTGTATACGCGACTGGCTGTGGGTTTTATTCCCACTCGAGTAAATGAAACATTTATTATTTCCATTTCTTCGCTTTGGTGTCCAGGCCAAAGAGCGGCGTTGAGTTCCGCCACTCAACACGCAATGCTTTCGGAATCCGGAAAATGGGGAAAGGAGTGTGTTAGCTGTGTTAAACATTAGAAAGAGAAGAAAAAACTATTCAAGATGACAAAATCTACGATAAAATTTGAGTAGGTATAACACAAATGATAAATTGTACTGTGACGTTGACGATAATAATAATTTACTCTTAATATTTGTATGAAGAATATCGATTTTTTTTTCATTGATTTGCAGTCGCTTAATTTTGCGTGGTAGAGCATTTTTTATTTTCCACAAAGTTGGCGAAACTCGAAAGATAATATTTTTAATTATATATGAGTAAAGTTAAACATAACCATCGCCATGAATATTTAGAGTCAGACATAAAGAGTATTTGTATGTTTTAAGGAAATAACAATAATCGATTTAATCGAAAATCTTGTCGTCTTAAACAATTATCGCATATTGTAAATATCGATGTAGTTCTGGTATTAATTTAGTGAATGGCGTAAGTTCGTTTGAATTTATAGTTTTATTGAGTGAAAATGATAATTTGTACATCATTTCTGGGGCCACTCGTGGCATAGCGACACTAGTGTGCCTCTGTAAGCGCGACAGGTTGAAGGTTCCACTCCCACTCGACAATTTGAAATATTAAATATTTTTAATTCCTTGCTATAGTACGAGGCAAAGCGCTAGTGGAACCTACTTAGTACTATGCCTACCCTGCTATGCGTAGAATACAGTGTGAAACTAAAAAAGAAAAAACAAAAAAATTGAAGAGACCATAAGATACAACTAGAATCCCAAGGCAAGAAGAGGATACAGGTTCTTTTCTTTTCTTTTCGTTTTTATTATTATGAAAAAACTAAATTACAATATAACATACATCTATGTAAACCATTGCTACAATTGAAAAGAAAATTAGGTATCTAAAAAATAAATTATAGTGCACATTTATAACTTAGTGCACTTTAGTAAAACTATATTTTTATATAAATGAAAGAAATCTTCCACAACTATGTTAAGGAATTGCGGAATTAATATTACCATAAAAGCTGTCTTGGCGCAGCATCTGACTGGAAACATACGGTTGCAGGTTCCATTTCCAGTCTGGGGAGTAAGTTATTTTAAAAAAAGAGAATGGGGTGTCGTAACATTAAGTAAAGCTGAAGATAAACCTCAGCTTCTTAGTACTGAGCAGGTAATACTCCGCCAACAACGGTGTCATAAGTGAAAAGGTTTTAAGCAAACTATGTCTGCTAATAGCAAATCAAATTAAATCAGTTTCACGCGGTATCCCGCACACAGCAGGGTAGGCAGAGACCTAATGTTAAGACACTGTTCCCCACTTTCCACTGAATTCTGGAGGCATTGCGTGTTGAGTGGTGAAACACAGCGCCGCGCTTTGCCTCGACACCAGAGCGAAGAAATGAAAATATAAAAGTAAATAAATATTTTACTTCCTCGATTGGGGATCGAATCCACAGCTGGTCGATTTTACAGTTACACTTCGTGCCTGTGCGCCGCGACTGGCCTCATAGTATTTATACCAAAACATAAATGCTAATAATTATTTATACTAAAACTTTACATAATAGTATAAATACGGAAAGAGTAACATCTTATTTTTTTTGTATAATAAATATAAATTAATTAAAAGTAAAAACAATAACTTTTTTAATAATACTTCAGTGCACAGATTCACCTGGTCTTAATTTGACTATTTCCGGCCTATTAGGATCACCGTTACCTCTAACTACATAAACTGTTTGCAAATTATCAATTATATTATTATTATTATTTTTGTTATAATTATTATAACTTTGAAAATTATTTGTATAATATCGATTATTATATCCTATATTATTATTAGGTTTGTCATAATCAGTATAATGTTGCTGATAATTGTTAGATTCTGGAAAGGAAAATCTAATATTTCCATTTACATTATTGATTATTTCATTATTTTGCTCAGGAAATTTAAGAGCTTTTCCTTTTTTGTTAGAGCTGTCGTATAAATTTTCATTGTATTCATTTGTATTATCAGATATTGTATTATAATTGTTATTATCATTTGGAAACGTCCATGTCGGATTTTCATCTTGGTAATCATCTATATACTGAGATAATGGCTTATTTTGTATACGTTTCTGAATTTTATTTGCGTTATAGCCGTAACCGAAACCATAACCATAGTTTTGGTTATTAATTATATAAGGATTTGGTTGTTGGAAACCGTAATGTTGGTTGCCAGGATTTGGATTGTAAAGGCCGTAATTTTGTTGAATATGATTCTGTTCTTGATTGAAGTTGTTTTGGGAAAGATGATTGTAAAATTGTTCAACGTTCTGTTGACCTTGTTGAGGGGCGTTGAAAAATCTGTAAATTTAAACATAATAATTTTTTAAAGAGCAAGTGAAGATGTAATTTTATATCATATAAGAGTATATTAGATTAGCCAGTAGAGTATATGAGGCTAGTCGTTGCGCAGAGGCACAAAGTGTGACTATAAAATCGACTGGTTGTGGATTCGATCCCCACTCAAGGAAATTTACTTACATTTATATTTTCATTTCTTCGCTCTGGTGTCTGTTTTGGCAAAGCGCGGCGTTAAGTTCCGCCACTTAACACGCAATGCCTCCAGAACTCGACGGAAAGTGGGGAACGGAGTGTCTGAACACCAGGTTCCCTCTGCCTACCTTGCTGTGTGCGGGATACAGCGTGAAGTTCATTTTGATTTTTAGATTAAGATTTTATACTGCTTCAGTGAAAATTGAGTGTTTATTAAAACTTTACTAAAATAAATTTTGGTATATTATTTAGTAAGTATTGATTCAAACCTACAATAATAGTCATGAGACATATGAGATAGTCTTTACACAGAACCTTTTAAGTTTCTTTAAAATGTATTCTTGTTTTATTTCTTTTGCCTCTCACGTATTTTTGCTTTGTTTGTAAAAGATATCTATTTATCTAAATTTATCTATTAAGAATGGTCCTCACCTAAAAAATCCACCATTATGATTGTTCAAATAATGCACAAGCTGTTCAGTATCAGTCGGACACAGCGGATACCCGTACCGACAGGACGCGGTGTTGCCTTTCGAGGACATGCCCAAGAACACTGCTCGCCCGAAGACGAATAACGGATTTGTGCTAATGCCGTTATAAGCTGAAAGTAGTCTGAAAGTGAAAAAGAAAACTACAATAGTTATCTATACTTTTTTTTTAAATCAAAATTTTGAACGGGATTTGAACTTGCGCCTCTTGGAATCCTTTCACTCTGACAGCTGATACGTTATCCATAGTTCGTTATCTGTCTTGTTTAGAATAAATTTATGTCGTTTATTGAAAGTGGGGAACGGAGTGTCTTAACACTAGGTTCCCTCTGCCTACCCTGCTGTGTGCGGGATACAGCGTGAAGCTGATTTAATTTGATTTAATTTAATTTATTGAATACAATGGCTTTGCTTCGAATACATAATTTTCTTAAGAAAGTGGAGTGATACATCTAGTACAGATGTATCATAAAGTGGAGGTGTAAAACTATAGTTTTCTATAAGATATTCTTAATGGAACTCATTATATTAAAATTTATTACTAAGTATTTAAAGACTTTGTATGTGTAGATATATTTAAATATTGATATGGATGTTTTCCTTCAGTTCTTGTTCTTTTCTTCATGTTCAAAACAAATATCGAAATAATATTATAGTTTTGTTAGGAGTCACGCTGTATCCCGTACACAGCCGGTTAGGCAGAGGGAACCTAGTATTAAAACACTCTGTTGACTATTGTGTTGCGTGGCGGAAGTCAACGCCGCGCTTTACCTCGACACCGGAGCGAAAAAATAAAAATATTAAATATTACATTTTCTCGAGTGGGGATCGAACCCACAACCAGTCGATTTTACAGTCACACTTTGTGCCCCTGCACCACGACTGGCCTTATCAGTATCTTATATTAATTAACATAAAATGACTTACGTGAGTAAAGGTTGTAATCCAGACACAGCTTGTAATAAACCGGAAGTGCCCAAGTTCCCTCCACCAGCAGCTTCACATAGAAGTCGCGCGACACACTGCCGGTCGTCGTACAAAGCTATCGACGTCAGCGCTTCTGTCACTCTGTTTAACGCTGATGATGCTAGAGATGGCTCTGGACGAGGATCTGTAAGATATTTTTTTATTTTCATAAATCTTATATGCGTGAAAGAGCAGACTAACGTTAGTGTTAAGTGACTTGGTTCTCCATTTTTAACTTAAATAAAAAATAAATCAGTTTCACGTTGTATCCCGCACACAGCAGGGTAGGCAGAGAGAACCCAGTGTTGAGACACTCCGTTCCCCACTTTCTGCCAAATTCTGTAGGCCGCGCCGAGCTTGGTATCGACACCAGAGCGAAGAAATGGAAATATAAATTTAAGTAAATATTTCATCTCCTCGAGTGGGGATTTATAACCTAAGAGCTCGCGATTCTCTGCGAGATGTTTTTAAAGATGCAGGTATTATTACAGTTGCTTCACAATTTGTATATTATAATATTCTGTTTGTCCTGCAAAATGTGCAGTGTTACAGTAAAAATAGTGATTGATATACATACGATGGGAACGAGAAACAAAGATATACTTGTTACGCCACGTTTTCGCCTCCAAAAAGTTAAAAAATCTTTTATGGGTCTGAGTATACGTGTATATAATAAACTTCCGCAGTGTATTCTAAGTTTGCCACTACCACAATTTAAAGTAGCTTTAAAAAAATACTAACAAGTTAAGCTTATTTCGCAGTTCAAGAATATTTAGAAGATAAAAATGTATGGAATTAATGTTGTATGTTGTATTGAATGTGATGCAGGATAGCTGCCAGTTTATATAATAAAATTATGTATTATACCATTGACTTTGAAAAGAGTAACTGTTGAGTTTCTTGCCGGCTCTTCTCAGCAGAACTGCCTTCCGACCCGGTGGTAGCTTTTTTTTTTGTTTATATGTTCATTCGACGATTCGAAAGTGCTTATAAAAGTTTATTTAAATAAAGAATATTTAAAATATTGAATTTTGAATTTAAAATTTTTGAATTTGAACAACTAGCACAACCAGTCGGTTTTACAGTGACACTTTGTGCCGCTGCGCCACGACTGGCCTCATTTTTAACTTAGTTTGGATTATTGCGTTTTAAGTGAAGTTGCGCCGAAACGGTCAACAATTATTATAATAGAATTGATACTATTTTTTTTTTTATTAATTTAAAAAGGGATTGATATCATTATAATTTCGTTTTCCACTTTGGAATAAATTTGTTTTTCTCTTGATGTTTTCCACATTGGATTTTGCATTATTTTTTATGTTAATTATATGTCTTTACTAGCGACCCATTCGCGGCTTCACTCGCATACCACTTATAATTGTCTTACTATTCTGCATTTTCCATAAGATAATCAATATAAATTAAATTATTATTAGAATTTATCAGCTTCACGCTGTATCCCGCACGCAGCAGGGTAGGCAGAGAGAACCTAGTGTAAGACACTCCGTTCCCCACTTTCTGACAAATTCTGGAGGCATTGCGTGTTAAGTGGCAGAACTCAACAGCCGAGCTTTGCTTCGACACCAGAGCGAAGAAATTGACATATAACTCATAACCAGTCGGTTTTACAGTTTCTCAAAATTATTGAAGGTATAATAGAATTTATACATTCAATAATTTTGAGAAAGTGCAAGCACTAACATGGCTGGCTGCTTGCGAGGACGAAATCGGCGGTTAGGGCGCCCCCCGCTAGACTCGTGTCTATGCTTGCGGCCGTAGCCGCACGGAGCTTTGAATTATTTAAAATTTACATGCTATAAAAGACAAAGCATTTTTTCATAAAAAATTCTTGATAGCAGAATAACTTTCGCTCGTAAGTTTCTATATATTTATCAAATAAAAAACGTTAAAATCACCTTGCATTTTTTAATTATTTTTTGTCACAAAATATCTTATTGTGACTTATTTATAAGAGATAGATATACCGTATCGCGGACTTTTTTAGAACTAATAAAATAGAACATTTCTTCCATACAATGTACTGACATATATTATACTATATTTGCAGCGCACGCGCTTAAAGCAATTCGATGGCGTTCATTATTATTGTTATTTCGTTACTTAAGGCTAACTAATACGTACATCATAATATTATAAGAAATATAGCTTTCAAACAAAACCAAAAATAAGTAAATCGGACCAGTAGATCCAGAGATCTTAGCGTTTGAACAAACAAACTCTTCCACTTTATTATATTAGTATAGATAAAAGCCAAATATTATCTTTTTTAAATTTCCTTGATGATTATCCTATTCTATAGTATTCGGTCTATCCTATAGTAAAAGTTTTAATGTATTAATAGAAAAGAAATAATAAAATGTACAACGTTACGTACTGTAATATTGTCCAAAATAAGGATTGATAGGTCCTGGACCATAATTAGAAAAAGATCCAACTCCTAGATACTGTAGGGGATATGGGTGCTGCCTTGGTTTCCGCTTTTTGAGCCGTTTCTTTTTAACATCTTGAAATTTTATTTCAGGGTTTTGATTAATGTTATCCTCTATAAACTTGACAGAATTTTTGTAATTTTCTTCATCATTCTCGAATTCTTTAAATCTTATTGGTTGCAATCTATCTTCGAATTGAACTCGTTCGTTCTTAGCCCTTCCAAGAATTGTGGTATTGAAAATTTTGCTGAAATATTTATTTTAATGATTTTTTTAAACTTCTTTAAATTTACTTTTTTTTGCTTCACGCTCTTTCACACACTTAGTAGGGTAAGCAGAGGGATCTTAGAAACCTAGTGCTAGGGCACTCCGTTCCTATTAAAACACTTCCGTCCACGAAAGCATTGCTTATTGTGTGGCGTAACTTAATAGCGCACTTTACCTTGCCTCGCCTTGCTAGTGAGAATCGAAACCACAACCTGTCACGGTAATGCCCCTGCGCCGAGACTGGCGCAATTTACTTGATTATTGAATTGCGACAATATACAAGAAAAATCATTGGAAAAATTATATATTTTTTTATACATTTTATACTAATTAATTAAAATAGCGTGGCCATCGTAGAGGAGCAATCCGCCTGACTTTAAATACGATTCTTGCCGTACTTCCACTCGGGGGAATGAATTATATAACATTTCCTAATAGTGAGATCATTAGGGTGGAAAAAGAGAGAGAGAGAGAGAAGTTAAGAATAACTTGATTTGACTGGAAAAAAATAAAAAAAAGTTGCGAGAAAATAATATTCACATATAGGTGAAAGTTTAAGTAAGAAAAAAATATTTTTTTAAAAAAGATAATAATAAAAAACCATTAAAGTATATAAGTCTAACTAATGACTTTTAAGAGTTTGCGTTTCTTTAAAATTATTATTTACATATAACTTTTTATTTATTTTATAATGTAAATTAATTAAAAATATAATTTTCGCGTCTAAGCATATTAAATAGAGAAATGCAAAAAAAAACAAATTAAACTTACGATAGCAACTCCGTTGGATCATAGTTTGCTCTGGTTTCATTCACAGGCGTTGTACTATAGACGTTTGATATCAAAAGTAAAGTTGTATAGATGACGATTTTTTTCATATTTGAAATCTTGGAATCTGGAAATAAATTAAAAAATATCAGCTTCACGCTTTATCCCGCACACAGTAGGGTAGGCAGAGGGAACCTAGTGTTAAGACATTCCATTCCCCACTTTGTGCCGATTTCTGGAGGCTTTGCGTGTTGAGTGGCAGAACTCAACGCCACGCTTAGCCTCGAGACCAGAGCGAAGAAATGGAAATATAAATTTAAGTAAATATTTCATCTCCTCGAGTGGGGATCGAACCCACAACCAGTCGGTTTTACATTCACACCTAGTGCCGCTGCGCCACGACTGGCCTCTTATTCTGGTCCTCTTATTAATAATTAATTTAATATTAATTTATTTAATAAAATAAAAAAAAAAAATACTCACTCGTCTGCATCCTCAAAACTCAAAAACACAAATGTGGTAAGGATTTCTCTCAAATAATATAGAAAGTGGTGTGACATCACTATCTTGCCTAATACAATACGCCCTAGAAGGTTTGTTTGTGTCATGTAACGTCACTAGCAGGATCTAATAAAATTGTTATTATTAAAATATCCGGATAAAACTTTTATTGAATTTACAGATTTAAATAATATATCTACTATTATAGTATATCTGTAGTTGGACAGTCTCTGAATCGTGATAGTTGCGGGTTCGATCCCCAGTACGGGGTATTGTTTTTTGTTTTTTTTACCTATTTTAAAACCTTTTTTTTTGGCTTCACGCTGTATCTGACTCTCAGGCCATTGCGTGTTAAGTGGCGGAACTCTACGCCGCACTTTGCTTCGTTACCAGAGCAAGGAAATATTTAATATTTCATTACCCCAAGTGGGGATCGAACCCACAGCCGTCGCGTTACATGTCCTTGTGCCCATGCGCCACGACGGCCTCTATTTTTAGTCTTATTTTTACTTTAGAACGCCAGAAATGCGTGAGTATAAAAAGAAAATCCCTTATAAATTATGAAAGCTTTTAACAAATTTCTTTTAGCTTCACGCTATATCCCGCACATAGCAAGCAGAAGGCAAGGGAAGGCAAAGAGAACATATTGTTCAGACACTCCGTTTCCCTTTTTCGGCCGAAATTTCGAGCGAGTGGTGGAACTCAACGCCAAAATACTTAAATAATAGCGAAAATCTTAATCAAGTAATATTAATTAATTAACATCAAAAATAAACAAATAAATCAATCTTCTGTCACAGTATGTTAATATCAGTGCAGTTAAGTATAATTTGTTTTGTACTTTTCACAAAATATAGATATGAAATATAATGGCTGACTGTTTAATTTATGATGCCAATACACTCTATATCAGGGATTCCCAACCTTTTCTTGATAAAGGACCACTTTTATATAATTCTTGGTAGCAGGGACCACTATGCATGTAGGTGTAATAAAAATTTACTGTGATAATCAAACAGAAACTTCGCCTCACCATTCCCATTCGTAGCGCAGTGGCACGAGGTGTGACTGTAAAACCGACCGGTTGTGGGTTCGATCCCCACTCGAGGAGATGAAATATTAACTTAAATTTATATTTCCATTTCTTCGCTCTGGTGTCGAGGTTAAGCGCGGCGTTGAGTTCTGCCACTCAACACGCAATGCCTCCAATATTCGGCAGAAAGTGGGGAACAGAGTGTCTTAACACTTGGTTCCCTCTGCCTACCCTGTAGTGTGCGGGATACAGCGTGAAGCTGATTTTATTCCCAGTCATAAAATTAAAATCGTTTGCGGACCATATTTAGGCTTCTGCGGACCACTGGTGGTCCGCGGACCAATGGTTGGAAGCCACTGCTCTATATCAATGAGCTAGGTTTTCTGTAATTGATTTTAGTATTGGAATGTATGTACATTCCAAATTTTTAAACTAGCGGTCCCCGTGCGGCTACGCCCGCTTGAAATATTTAAATGTTTATTTAAGTATATTTAAGAAGAAACCGGCCAAGCGGGAGTCGGACCCGCCTACAGAGGGTTCTGTATCAATTTCAGAATTGGAATTGTAAAATAATTTGTACATTTTGATGATGTGGCGAATAAATTGACAGATTTAAGTTTGCAGACATATGCACTTATATTGTATGAAATTAACTACACTACTAGAAAAAAGTAATTACAAACTTATATTAAGTTTGTAATTATTTTTTTCTATGAAATATCTATAAATTTTTACTTTACTTGATATCGCGTTGAGATATCAAGTCTCAAATTTAGAGGTTAAGTGGAGAACGGAGTGTGTTGACACTAGATCCCTTCTGCTATGGTATGCGCGACCAAGGGTCATAATTATAATCATAATAAAAAAGCTAAAGTTTGGTTAAAGTTGAAAGAAGAAGAAAGAGTGTGAAAGATTTAAAAAGCTATAGTGGCGCCGACTCCTATACTTACGCATACGACAAATGAGCTGTTGTTGTTCATTCTTTATGGTCTTCCAAACGTGCCAATTGAGTACTAATAAGTTCGCCAATGTCACGGCGACGAACATGGATACAGGATACGTCAATCAAAACGTGACGTCACTCCAGGCTGAAGGACCGACCGACCTTCCAGAATGAACTCCCTTTCTTTGCTTGTTAGTAGTTTTCCTATGATTTTTAATAAACCACACACAAATAAATAATTTACTGAAATTAAACTCAAAACATTTTTGAGGACACTAATATATAGGATAACTATTTATTGGCAGAGGGAAGTGGGAACGTAGCGTTAAGACACCCCGCCCCCATTGAGACATTTCCGTTCCCAGTTTCTGCCGAATTGTTGAGGCATTGTGGCTTGACTGGCGAAACTCAGCACCGCGCTTCGCCTCGTTACCAGAGCTAGGAAATGAAAATATTATATATTTCATTCTTCCGGGTGATAATCGAATCCACAACCGTCGTGTTTACAGTCCCACGTTTGTACCAATGCGCCACGCCTCAAATGACTAAATATATTTTTTTTAAATGTTACCTGCAATTGTAAATCATAAAACTGTTTTTTTGGTTTAATTTTCAGTCAGTTTAATCATAACAATATATTTAAATGGAGCGAATTAGATGCAGAATTTTACAACCTTAATCCCTTAATCTTACTTTATAAGATAATAATAATATTATCAAACAAATCATATTATATTAAATGATTTTATATGCATCTTAATAGAATGTTTGTAGTTGAATATTCGCATTTACAGATTACATAGGTATATGTAGTAATATTTGTCTGTCAATAGCGTGTACAGACATATAGTTTGTTTGAGATTCAAATATTTTCCACTTTTATCCCAAACTCAGACTTCCACGAAGAGTTTTACTAAACCCAGATAGCGCCATCTCTATTTCTCCCTATGTCAGTAGGAGAAATATTTCAAATACACAAACCAAACATCATCCAAAGTAGTAGTAGTAGTTAAGGGCAGTACTCTTAGGTTAATTTAACCTGAGTCGCATTTTCATATAGTGGCTGGTGTGTTCCCTTTCGCTATAAAAGCCTCTATCATTAACGTCATATTCGAAAAAAATCATAGGAATGGTTAGAAAAATGCTGTTTTAGGTAGAAAAATACTTTAAGCGCAATAATTATGCCAAATTCAAAGCTAAACGCTGAGTCATTTTTTTTATGGAAAAAGACAAGGTAAACGAGCGTACGGGTCACCTGATGGTAAGTGATCACCGCCGCCCACGATCCCGTGCAACACCAGAGGAGCTACAGGTGCGTTGCTGGCCTTTAAAAAGTTGAACAACGATAGATTCTCTACATTATTAGTTGTGGGTTTGATGTCCTCTCGTGAGAAACTTTATCTAATAAGGCAAATGAGATAATATAAGAGATAGCATAGAAGTTACCACGAGAATATAAATAGTTTTATTGATATTCCCCCCGTATCTCGTTATATAGCAAGGTATTATTATTATTATCAGCTTCATGCTGTATCCCGCACACAGCAGGGTAGGCAGAGGGAACCTAGTGTTAAGACACTCCGTTCTCCACTTTCTGCCGAATTCTGGAGGCATTGCGTGTTGAGTGGCAGAGCTCAACGCCGCGCTTAATCTCGACACCAGAGCGAAGAAATGGAAATATAAATTTAAGTAAATATTTCATTTCCTCGAGTGGGGATCGAACCAGTCGGTTTTACAGTCACACCTCGTGCCGCTGCGCCACGACTGGCCTCATATAGCAAGGTAAGCAGTGAAAAATGAGTCAAGACACTCCGTCTTACATGTACCGTCCAAATTTATCACACTGAGGGATGAGTAGCGGCATCTGACTCTACTCGAACGAGGAAATGGTAATTCAATTCATACCCCGTATGAAAATTGAACCTATAACAGACGCGCTTACAGTCAGACGCTGTGCCACAGCGCCACAATGGGTTTTATGTACATTAAACCTTATATTTATTTAATTTAACATATTTTATCTTTATTATCTCATTGAAGAGTCTCGTTTCACAATCCGCACGATATCGTTTACGCATATGTCACCTTGTGGCTTGTTATATATTATGTATTGAATAAAATTTTTTTTGGTTATATTATATTTAATTATACTTTTTTAATATATTTATAAAATTGAGGCCAGTCGTGGCGCAGCGGCACGAAGTGTGACTGTAAAATCGAATGGTTGTGGGTTCGATCCCCACTCGAGGAGATGAAATATTCACTTAAATTTATATTTCCATTTCTTCGCTCTGGTGTCGAGGCTAAGCGCCGCGTTGAGTTCTGCCACTCAACACGCAATGCCTCCAGAATTCGGCAAAAATTGGGGAACGTAGTGTCTTAACACTAGGTTCCCTCTGCCTACCCTGCTGTGTGCGGGATACAGCGTGAACCTGATTTTTTTATATATATATATATATTCTTTATTGCACTATAAAAAAATAAATAAAATAAAGTTACAGAAATTAAGTTAACAAAGGTGGACTTATCTCTAAAAGAGATTTCTTCCAGTCAACCTGTGGAAGTGGGTGAAATAAACAAATAGCGGGATGACAAAATTGTGCAATTTTCGGAAAGATTTTTTAACATAAATATGATATATTAAAAAAAAATATACCTACATACACATACATACATACATACATGAATACATACATATTATACATACAATACATTAATACTAATATAATTATGAAGTTCTTTTTTTTCTTCAATCTTCAATGATAAGTACTGTCTAATTCTTTGATAAAATGCTTTTTTAATGATGCTTTAAAGGACACTATAGATGAGCTTTGTTGGATAGACTTAGGAAGCTTGTTCCAAAGCAATGCAGCCTGTACGGAGAAAGACTTTTGCATAAATTTTGTGTTAGTCTTGGGAATTTCAAGCGTCGGAATGACACATGATCTCCTTGAGCGAGTGGGACTAGGAAGGATTTTAAATCGGGAACGCAGATAGGAAGGAAAATTTTGGTAGTTGAGTATCTTAAACAGGAAAGATAGGATATGTATATCACGGCGAAGTCGGATAGGGAGCCACTTAAGCTGAGCACGAAACTGAGAGACGTGATCATACTTACGTAAACCGTAAATAAAACGAATTGCAAGATTTATAAATATAAATTAAGAAAAATATTACTTAAGAACTACTATATAAAACACGTTAACAATTTTAAAATATTATTAACTTATAAAAGCAAACTTATATTAGAGATTATTATTATTTTGTTATGTTTGGTTAAGTTATACATATACAAAAAAGGCATATGAGAAAAGCATATAACCTTCAATTCCAAATTGATCGTTTTGTATATACTTTTTTTAGTTTTCAAGTTTCTTAAACCAAAAATTGTTAACAATTTGCTTTTAAAGTTATGTAATATTACTAAGTCCAAATAATATTGTTATTAAGTAAAGTATAAATAATTGAGGCCAGTCGTGGCTCAGGGGCAGGCAGGGGCAGAGTGGTTGAGGTTTCGTTCCCCACTCGAGGAAGTGAAATAATTATATAAATTTCTATTTTCATTTCTTTGCTCTGGTATCGAGGCAAGCGCGGCGTTCAGTTCCGTCACTCAATTCCTGCAGAGTTCAGTGGAAAGTGGGGATTTTTAAAAATAATCCAGAATTCGGCGGAAAGGGGGGAACGGAAGTATCTTAATAGGAAAGAAAGTAGAACGAAGTGACGTATTTCTATATATATCTTATGTACACCGCAAAACGCGAGATAAACCGGCAAGATTAAAATATTTACAAATACGAGTATCAAATGTAGGTCGAACTTGTTATATTTTGTATTATATTTATTATCAAAACTCAAACAATATCACTTGAAGTGGCTATAAAATTTTGTGAACACCTTAATCCAGTACTTGCAGTTTGTTATTATTATTTTCTTGATAAAAATTTTAGCGACATAATATGTTTTCTCATATATTGTGTCTTTAATAGTGGTTAAAAGCCAGTCGTGGCTCAGCGGCGCAAAATGTGACTGTAAAACCGACTGGTTGTGGGTTCGATCCCCACTCGAGGAGATGAAATATTTATTTACTGAAAATTTTAATGAAAATATAAATTCATTTCTTCGCTTTGGTGTCGAGGGAAAAGTGCGGCGTTGAGTTCCGAAATTGGCGGAAAGTGGGGATCGGAGTGTCTTAATACTAGGTTCCCTCTGCCTACCCTGCTGTGTGCGGGATACAGCGTGAAGCTGCAAAAAAAAAATTAAACAATAATAGTAGGTACAAGTACAAGATAAGTACGAGTCGGACTCGCTCACTAAGGCTTCCGTACCAATTTCTGAGATTATAGAATTAAATAGCTGATAAAAATTGACAAGCTTAAATCAGCAGACATATTTATTCATCTTATATGATATGAACTACCAATATAAATATGTTATAATTTGCCAGTTCTCACTTCGTCCCGAATTTCACAACTGTAATGTACCCTGTAAGTTTTGATTATGCGGCGAACTCCATCTTAGAAGATTGATTTTTTCTGTGCTTCAACGGACCTTAAACCTAGATTTTTGATATTAATTTCAGCTTGATATATACCTCTATACGATTTTGAGATAAATGTACAGATGGACAGACGGACAACAAAAGGATCCTTTAAGTGGGGAAACCTAAAAATAGCCAAGACTTACATTTTTGCAGAGACTTTGGGTCAAGATCAAGTCAATTTAGAAACAAAAACAGCTTCAATACTTAATAAATCGTATTTTTTTAGTTTCATGCTGTATCCTCACATAGCAAGGTAAACAGAGGGAACCTTGTGTTAAAACACTCCCTTTCCATTAAGACATTTCTGTTCCTCAATCTCTGCTGATTTTTTATTCACTCTGCTTCGTTACCAGAGCAAGAAAATGACATTTTTAAATATATCATTTCCTCGAGTGGGAATCGAACCCACATCTTGTCAAGTTTACAGTGGTACGACACGACTGCCCCAAATAGTGTCGTTTTACTAGACTAGGATAATGATTTTTAATTTAAAACAACAATTTCGAGGGCAATTAGGTAATTGCTTAATATATGATAGTATGTTTTTGTAAACGTTCCTAAATACCATAAATTATAGTTAATTAATAGTTTTGACATTATAATAAATTATCTAATTAACATATTATAATGAATTTATCATAGAAAATTTATCTATGACTTAACATTTTTTAATATCTGTTTTAATTAAGTTGAGTTTTGAGGCCGTCCTAGCGCAATGGCACAAGCGTGTGACGCGTGTTGTGGATTCGATTTACACTTCGGGAAATAAATAATTTATTACTAAGTAATATTTATATTTACGTTTATCTACGGTCTGATAACGCTCTAATCAATGCTTCGAAAATTTGGCGGTAAATGGGGACCGGAGTGTCTTAACACTAAGTTTCCTGGTTCTGCTGCTGTATACCAGAGTACATGCGGGATACAGCGTAAGCTGAAAAAAAAACTATAAATAAAATAAAAAAAATGATAGATAATATTTGTCTTTTTTATTATATAGTTTTGATATTATAATTAATTAATTAATCATGATTATTATAATAACAATATTAATCAAATCATAATATTTTTAATGAAATCAAATTATAGAAACATAGCTGAATTTTCATTGCGTCACACGTAGGATTTATTAGTATGAATTAAACATTTTTGAGGCGGGCCATGGCGCAGAGCAACAAGGGTGCTACTATAAACGTGGTAGGTCATGAGTTCGATTCCTTCTCGAGGAAATGAAATAATTAATATTTTTATTTCTTCACTCTGATAACGAGGCAAGCACAGTGTTGAATTCCGCCAGTCAACAGACAATGCCGCTTCTAGAATTCGGCGGAAAGTGAGGGATAGAAAGGGCTTAATAAAATCGGAATATATTAACACTAGAGCCCCAGGTTCCCTATTCGTAATCTTAATATATATATATATATATATATATATATATATATATATATATATATATATATATATATATATATATATATATATATATATATATATATATATTTAAAAACCCTAATCAAATCGGTCGAATCCATATTATATTAAATATGGTAATTAAAACATTGGACAGATAATACCTGTATGAAAAGTGTAAGTTTAAATATAAATTTTGAAATTTGAATTATATGGTTTTGTTAAGGTTATATCAAGTAAACTACGCGGCGTAAAAAATGATAAGAATAAACTATAAAATAAAAAGGAAAAAAAAAACACATTTCAATATATAAACAGATTTATTATCACAGGTGATTGTCCTTGTTGTTACAGAAGTAACTCGTTGTGATGCTACGTGTAAACTCCCAAATCGTTTGTTCAATGAAACAACCGGAAAGATTTGACTTGCAAGGTTGTTGAAGTATTTAAATGTTTTGCCATTAACTATTGTTCTTGTTTTGAACGAGGCTAACTATTTTGTTGTCACGTTAAAAATTTAAATACACTTGTTGATACTAAAAACAAATTAATTATAAATATTGCAGTAAAAAAGGCTTCCAGTTCTATATAACATAGGATTTTGATATTTTTCACAGTGTATTTATATGTATGATTGAGGCCAGTCGTGGTGCAGCGGCATTAAGTGTGACTTGAAAACCGACTGGTTGTGGGTTCGATCCGCACTGGAGGAAATGAAAGCGCTCAGGGCAAAGCGCGCTAGTGTCTTAACACTATGTTCCTTAGCTTACTGTGTGGCCAAAACTGCCAAAACTTTTTTTTTATTTACTTTTAAATATGTGTTACTTTAAAAATTTAATAATAACAAGACACTACAAAAATCTTCGTAGGTTTATCTTGAGTTTCTTCTTCGTCTTTTTTTCCCTCGTCGTCTTCGTTTACTATTATGCGTTTGAATAATATTAATTTTATAAAATTGCTGCTGTGATTATGTTCTTAAATTGTAAGCTAAGCTATTTATTAAGTAAGGAATTATGTACGCCCTGGTGCGCTTACCGTATTTATTACTGTCTGATAAAGTTGCAATTTTATCTTGTGTCATACTACGTATTGTAATGTCACATGAAATAAATATCTATTAATATGAAATATCTTTTTTCTCATAAAAAAGAAATCAATGCGTAGTGCTTAAAAAGAGGGATTTTGTTAAATTCCTCTCTTCTTTATTTGTAACTCAAATATCGTAACAATATTTTGTTGCCCATATAACATGATAAAGTCAGTTAATGTGTTCTTAAAAATTTAAATATTAGCAATAAATGCTCTTAATTTACCACACATATTATTACTGAAAATAAATTCGTTCTAGTTAAAATTTTGAGCTAGAAATCTGTTTTCACATTCCTGTAGGAATGACAGCATAACTTCTCCTACTGCTGCCCTTTATTTCCTTAGGACAATTTATACCAAATTATAGCAACCTACGGTTGCTTTTGACCACAATACTGGTATATTTATTTTAAATAAATTATAATTTTGTAAATTATTAAGATAATGAAACTAAATATTAATTACTATGCGCCATTTAATTGAAAGTATGTAACTAAATTGGGTAACGACACTCATTTTTATACTTTTAAGTAGTTTTTGTTTCCTCATTAACACTGAAGTTATTAAACGTACACATTTTTTATATTTATTTACGATTATTAATTATTTCACTTGAATAGGACATAAAATATAATACAGGAATAATATATATATTATAAAAATTAATACCAACCTTATGGTTGTTGATTTATTAAATAGTATTTGTATAGAAACATAAACTAGATTTCTCTTTGTTTTTTTACATTATTTATGTATAGTAATTACCTCAATAAACCATTAAAAACATGTAACTGAGTCATACAAATAATTATATTATTAATTTACAGGCACATTTTTATCTGTACCTGCACCCACCGTGCCTGTGTAGTGAACACTAGGTATATAAATATACATTATACGTATATATATATATACCATTTAAATAAGTATATATTTAAGTAAACAATTACATTATTTAATTTACTTAAAACGAGACAAGAAATTAAATTCAAGGTAGAATAGTAAACTCATTAAAGTTTTATCGTATAATTAATTCTACAAAAATAATTTAAGTCATTTAAAAATTTTCAAAAATGCATTCATTAAACTAATAAATATCTTAGTATGCTAATTATGTTACACTTTTAATAAGCAATAATAAAACTAGATTAAAGTAATGACATACATTATACAGTCGATACCGGTTTTGAAACAGCTTTAGGTAGAAAATCAGTGACGTGCATATGTTCATACTGTACGTATGTATATTTGTATATATTTAATTAGGCCAGTCGTGGCGCAGGGGCACAAATCTGCGACTATAAATGCAACAGGTTATGGGTTCGTTTCCCATAAGAAGAAATATATTTAATATTTTCATTTCTTCGCTCTGGTGACGAGGCAAAGCGCAGCGTTGAGCTCCGCCACTAAGCAAATAATGCATCTAGAATCGAGGGAAAGTGGGAAATGGAATTTTCTTATTAGAAACAGAATGTCTTGACACTGGGTCCCCAGAGACCCTCTGCCTACTTTGTTATGTGCACAATACAGCGTGTACCAAAAGAAAATTGTATGTATTGATACTTCTTAACACACTCAGTACATCCCTTCCCATTTGATTAATTCTCTCTTCTACTCCAAGGTTTTCTTATATTTAACTATATGTATAGGTATACGTATAATTTAAATAAAATAAATCAGCTTCACGCTGTATCCCGCACACAGCAGGGTAGGCAGAGGGAACCTAGTGTTAAGACAATCCGTTCCCCACTTTCTGCCGAATTCTGGAGGCATTGCGTGTTGAGTGGCAGAACTCAACGCCGCGCTTTGCCTCAACGCCAGAGCGAAGAAATAGAAATATAAATTTAAGTAAATATTTCATCTCCTCGAGTGGTGATCGAACCCACAACCAGTCGATTTTACAGTCACACTTTGTGCCCCTGCGCCACGACCGGCCTTAATTATATACTCAATATATATAGGTCCTTTTTGATATACTCAATACATGCTATTCCAATTAATTTATTCTGTCCTGTAACTCAAAGTTACCTAGAGGACATTATTCAGTTAGCAATTTTAAGATTATCTACAAGATAGCCGATAGATAGAAGAGGCTGGTCGTAGCGCAGCGGCACGAGGTGTGACTGCAAAACCGACTGGTTGTGGGTTCGATTCCCACTCGAGGAGATGAAATATTTACTTAAATTTATATTTCCATTTCTTCGCTCTGGTGTCGAGGTTAAGCGCGGCGTTGAGTTCTGCCACTCAACACGCAATGCCTCCAGAATTCGGCAGAAAGTGGGGAACGGAGTGTTTTAACACTAGGTTCCCTCTGCCTACCCTGCTGTGTGCGGGATACAGCGTGAAGCTAATTTAATTTTAATTTTTATTTTATCTACAAGACTATGTACTCTGCCATTTCAAATGAACATCTGCTTGCAATAAAGAATATTTTACTTTACTTTAATATTAAATTTTGCTTGAGTTTTTTATGAATGTATGTTTGATTCTAAATACAAAGTCCATAGAACAATTTTCGTTAGTAATTAAAAATACCTAAAAAGATATTAAGTGATTTTAATATTAAATTTATTTACTTATTTAAAGTGAGTTATTTATTTATTATCTTTGATAACATATAAGTTTTATAGAATAAAATATATTAATTAAAAGTAAAATATAATAAATACCTATTTATATGCACCGGCATAACTGATTTATTTATTTATACAAATCTCCAAGTGTCGTACATATTGATTCACATTCGCACATTCTTATTCTATACTAACATAGTTATGTACAACTAATTACAGGAGAACACATCATTCAAACCATAACAGAGACCAAATTTCGCTATATAAAAAAAATATCAAAAATGTAAAATTAAAAGTTATTTATTATTGAGTAACTAAAATTAGTAACTGTATTAAGTATACGGTTGTATTTTCTTAAGAAAACTCAGAGCCCGTCGTAAGAAATGTCCTTTGTAAAATCTTCTTTTAAATATCTATCGGCGTTGAGCTCCGCCACTTAACACGTAATGCCTCCAGAACTTGGGCGGAAAGTGGGGAACAGTGTCTTATCACTACTAGGTTCCCTCTGCCTACCCTGCTGTGTACGGGATACAACGTGATAATTTAATTTTGTTTCTTTTAAATATTCATTAAAAGAACTTGTTGCACAGTTATGTCGAAGACGTCCAGACATGATGTTTACACGTTACTTAAATAACTGAATAGTAACTTAAATTTTATATTATTATATTATTTTACAATACAAAACGATTAGTATCGTAGTGCAGTGGAACAGCGTCTGAGTGTAAGCACGGAGGGTTCGATCTAGATCTTGGAAAATTATATATTATATATTTCTTTGCTTCACGTATTCCGCTCAGTAGGGTACGTAGAGCAAACCTAGGCACCTACCCTATTCTCTTCCCATTTCTATTCTCCAATTTGTGCTGAACTCTGAATGCATAGCTATTGAGTGGCGGATCTTGACGCTACGACTTACCTCATCATCAGAGCGAAAAAAATGAAAATAGATATTGAATATTTCAATCTCCCCAGTGGGGATCGAGCCCAAAACGGTCGCGTTTATAGCCTCACTTTTGTGCCCTTGCGCCGCGACGGCCTCATAACAATAGTATTAAAAATATACATTAATTCACCAAATTGTATTACAAATTGCCTGAAATATCAAAAGATGTGCGTTAAAACTCGTACCAATATTAACTCTGTCACAGCTAAATAAATATCTATGTCTATTATAAGTGTAAATATATTTTTTTTCATTGTCCCGATAAAATAAAAGCCGAGCTAGGGTTCCGCCATTCAAAATATAGTGTTATTTAAAAAAAAATAATAAGAATCTTAAGATATTAATCTTAAGCATAATACTCGATTTTCTGTATTTATTTTATTATATGAAGATAAATTTAATAGATGACCAGATCGTGGCGCAGAGGCACAAATTGTGACTGTAAACACGACTGGTTGTATGTTCGACCCCAACTAGAGCAAATGAAATATTTATTTAAATTTATATTCCAATTTCCTCGCTCAGCGCGTAATGCTTTCCAGAATTCGGTGAAAAGTGGAGAACGGAGTGTCTTAACACTAGGTTCCCTCTGCCTACCCCGTTGTATGCGGAATACAGCGTGAAGCTGATTTTTTTTTAAATTTAATAGGCGTGAAGCAAAAGAAGCAGACAATTTTCTAAATGCCTAATTTCAAAGTTTAGGCGCAACTCAATGATATGAATTGAAAAGATCTACCTTACCTCAGTGTAAGTGAGGTGCTCGATTTGATCGGACCATTGCAACCTATTTGTTTACTTTATATTTAAATTAAATTGATAGTTATTAAACATAATATAATATTTGAAAATGTGTTTTTAAAATGTATGGATTTTGTAAGTATTTTGTTTTGTTTTTTAATTGTTTATTATGAATAATAAATGCCATCTATATAAAGAGAATAAATTTGTTTCAAAGTATCAAAATATTACTTTAAAATTTTCCCACCATAATTTTTTGTGTTTTGGTTTTTAATAATTTTTAAATTAAGATGAACAGTTTATGCCAGTATTCCCACAGATAATATAAACTATTTACTATTTTAAATGATACATAGTTAAATTTGTTTTGCGCTTCATCCGCACGTGGCAAGGAACCATACTAAAATATGAAAAAATTATTACCTCGAGTGGGAATCGAACTTATGTATGGGAGTAAAAAATAATTTATACATTTACTACAAAAGTATGTGCTATCAAGTGTAATATAATATTGTACATTTTTTTTTATATTTCTTTTAAATTGACCTTTTTAATGGACTACATTTAATGTAATAAAATAAAAAATAAAATTAGTAAAAATTCTTGTGTCTAATCGATTTTTTGTAACATAAAATACATTAAAATGGATACAAATACAATAAAAAACGGAACAAAGTGATAAGAATTACAAATTTATAAGCAAAAATATTTTTTGACAAAAATTTTCAAAGTTTAACAAGTATCTCTTTTTTGGTGTATATAAAGAGAATTAATTTATAGAATATATAGAAAAAAAATATAGAGAAAATTTAATCCATATTATCTTACTAAACCGTCTTATTGACGAAACATCGGATGTTGGAACTCAACGACGCGCTTTGTCTATAAGACACTAGACCGGGGAAATGAAAGTAATTCGTGTTGTGCCCCTAATGGAAATCGAACCTAAGACCGTCGTGTTTACATTCACACGCTGTGCCGCTTTGATAAATTATAATTAATATAATTAAATTCGTATTAATTTAAATAATTATTTGCTTTATCTGTAAACAGCGCTTAAAGTAAAACGTCATTACAGGTGACATTCTGTATAAAATATTTTTTGTCCAAGTGACGCCTGCCGACCGCCATAGCTAAAGAAAATTAAATTGTATTGAAATTTAAAATTTTATATATAAATTTATTAAGAAAAAGCTGAAATCTAAAAACTTGATCCGTTACTGGATAAATTTTTAATATGAACTCTCTCTCTCCTCTCTTTTAATAATCATTCTCCTACTTATGTTCTCCATATAAGTAGACACTAGCAAAGTTATTATCTGCTCAACTAGCCTGACCTAATATAATTAAACTGAACTAAAATATATTCACCCTGAATTCCACATATAACAAGGTAGGCAAAAGGAACCTAGTGTTAAGACACTCCGTTCAACACGTATCGCCCAATTTTTTGTCGAGTGAGAGAATTATCGCTGCGCTTTATCTTGGTCACCAAAGGGAGAAAATGAAAATAATTAATTTCTCTAAGTGGAAATCAAACCGTCACAACCAGTCTATGCCACTGTGCCACGACGGCCTATATTTTTAAAAGTTATACACTCCACTTCTTAATTTAAAACTGACACTATCAGTTTACAAAACTGTTGAAAAATGACATTTAAAATTTAAATTACTATAATAATAAAATTAAATGTCATTAAATTCGTATTATATTTATCTACTTTATCTGTATACAGCGTCTGATGTAAAATGTCAACTATAATTAAATAATCATTTGTGCCCAATTGGCTCCCGCGATACGCCACAACTAAGTAATCCTTTAAGATTTGAAGTTTCATCAATTGTTTTTATTTTCAATTATTTTTATGTGTTGAATTAAAATTATCGTAATTTTGAGTTTCATGACGGTTTATCTTAAAGATTTATTTCTATTTATATATATTTTGTTCATATTAGTGAGGCCAGTCGTGGCGCAATTGCACAAAGTATGACTGTATAGGGAACTATTATTTATATTTATAGTTTATTTAATATGTGTCATTTATATATTTCAATATTGTAATTTATTTATTTATCACTTATATACAAACATACATTTAATTGAATTTATATATTTTATAGTTAGTATTCGTATTTAGTTTATTTATATGAGAGCGCTCGCTGCCCTCTACCAAACCGTTAAGGTGTTCTAACATTTACGCCTACCCCCTTGTCGACGGCATATTTTATTATAACAGTCGATGCTTGCCACTCGATGCGCTTTCTATACATTCCATTGTTTTCTTTATTATTTCTTTCCAAATCAGTATTTATCGTGTTCTGTTTTATATATATGTTTGTGGTTGACTTTTGTATAAGCTGTGCCGTGATTTATCATTTGTGTTCAAACTATATGTACTTTAAAGTGGTGTTGAATATACTCAGTGATAGCCGTGAGTAGACTTTTTATTCATCTCCATCAACACTACAACTGTAAATTCGACTGGTTGTGAGTTCGATCCACACTCGAGCAGATATATTATAATATTTACTAACATTGATATTTTCATTTCTTCGCTCTGGTGTCGATGCAATAGTGCGGCGTCGAGTTCTGCCACTCAACACGCAATGCCTCCCGAATTCAGCGGAAAGTTGGGAACGGTGTGTCTTAAAATTAGGTTCCCTTTGCCTACCGTGCTGTGTGCGGGATACAGCGTGAAGCAAATTTTTTTTCTCCTATTATTATTATGTTGAGTGGAGTGAACAGAAAGAACCTAGTCGAAAACCATAACAATATGTACCTACTACTTAATCAACGTGACATTTACGAAGTGATTAGTGTTCAACTGGCACGTTCGGAAGGCCATAATAAAAAAACAAACCAAAACAAAAAATATGCTATATTCTAGTTTCCGCCTCATATTGAGAATTTACATGTTAAGAGTAGAAGCTTAACGCCGCACTGTTCTTTTATTCGAACCTTATTTTTATTCAAATATTATATTATACAGTAGTAATACAACCTTTCCACTTGAGTGTGTGTGAGTAGGGAACGAGAGTGTCTTAACACTGGGTCCCCTCTGCCTACTCTGCTATATGCAAAAAATGATTTAATTATATATTTAATAGAAATTTGATTTTTTTATTAAGTCAACGGGACTCATTTATGTATGTACAGACTTAGAAGAAATTGGATACCATTAAGAGACTTCTGTTCCCCACTTACCGAAATCTAGACGCTAGCGACTATGGTGTAGGAACTCAACGCCGCGTTTTGCCTATTTACCAGAGCTAAATTTGAAAATGTATATTTAAATAAATATTTCACTCCACACGCACTGCTTCTACAATTCAGCGGAAAGTGGGGAACGGAGTGTCCTAACACTAGGTTCCCTCTGCTTATGTATGGATCTGTGTGCGGGGTACAGCGTGAATCTGGTTTAATTTTTTTAACATAGTAAACAAAAAACATATTGATATACATTGTGGTTTAATTTTGGATACATTGAATAGGTATAGTGTCACATATATGTATAAATATAAGGAAAAACAAAAATACAAATATATCTGACGATATTCAAGATCATCGACAGGAAACCTTATTTAATTTATCCTTTAAGTACCTACCACACGTATAAAATTGTTATTATATAATTATAATATGTAGAGGACAGAGTCTGTCTGTTAACACGATAGTTGTGAGTTTGATTCCCACTGTAATACCAACATATTATGTTACATATATTTGTGTTAACCCTTAGATATGAAAAAGCGCAGCGTTGAGTTCCGCTAACACGGAGTTTTTTAAATTCAGGCGGAAAATGAGGGTTCTGTTCGAGGAGTGTCTTGACATTGGTTTGCTTTGCTAAAAAAATATAATATTGTAGTTATCTGGTCCAATTGGCCAATACTTTAGTCTTATCTCTAACTCGCAGTGTTATGTCTCTTCTACTGGAAACTTGTCTGGATTTGAACCCATACATCTTAGCTTCTCATTTTATATTTAGCGAGATAGGATGTTACTTAATCATGTTGAGATATTCTAAAAAAAATACAGATGAATTATGCAACTTTTCACGTAACCTAAAAAAAATAAGAAAATATAACTTCTAAAGGTTTTATACAAAATATATAAAAATTAAAAATAATGTAATTTATAAAATTTTAATTTAATCCAATCGGTGGCTTCGAAACTCACTCAAGAAAACGAATTATTTAATAGTTTCCTTTTCTCACTCTGGCAAAGCGTCGAGGCAAAGCGCAGTGTTGAGTTCCGCCGCTCAACACGCAACGCCGATTTCGAAACACCATTCGAAGATTTTGAAATCCGCCTAATACGATTTGGTAAAAAAACTCAATTATGACCTAATTGAACATTTTAGGTAGGTACACTAAGCCAAACGTGTATGTAAAAATTCACCTCAATCCTCTAGGGGTAACTGGTTACGGTAGGTTCCAAATTGCATTATTATTGCTTAGGCACTAGACAGGTTTATTAAAATTTACTATTAATAAACTAATTATTCTTGACCTAAATTTAAAATAATACATTTCTTATGATTATTTAATTTTTTACTATTTCTTAGCTCATGGCTTTGCTCGCTTGGATTAGAATAATAAAATATGGATACATATTTTTTTATAACTCCATATGTAACTGTAAGTGCGATCGTTGTGGGTTCGATTCGAACTCGTGGTAAAGAAATATTTAAAAAATCATTTTCTCACAATACGCAATGCCTCCAATATTCGAAACGGAATACGAAGATGTTAAAATCAATCTAATATTATTTAGCATTAAATTTAAAACTATAACTTAAATATAAACGAGACCGTTGTGAGTTCGATTCGCACTCGGAGGAATGAACGTCGTAATTTAAATATTTTACTAATTTATTTAATTTCACATGCAAAAATTCTCGTATATAATATATTCAATGTACAGACACAATTTCTTTACTAATTTATTATAGTCAATTTTTCTTATCTGTAGATACCATAAATAACTGAACTGAACTGAATAGAAAAAATGTTTGTATAGAAATATAAATATTTAACAATAAATAGTCAGTTACTTTCCTCTAAGAATATTTAAACTGGAATCTTTTAGATGTAGCCTATTATAGTGTATTCGTTTTCCTTCACTATAACCTTCTCACAAGGCCTATAGACAGCGACTTCATCACGAACCTACATTTTTAAAATAAATAAAACAGCTTCGCGCTGTATCCTGCACACAGCAGGGTAGGCAGAGGGAACCTAGTGTTAAGACACTCCGTTCCCCACTTTCTGCCGAATTCTGGAGGCATTCCGTGTTGAGTGGCAAAACTCAACGCCGCGCTTGTCCTCGACACCAGAGCGAAGAAATGGAAATATAAATTTAAGTAAATATTTCATCTCTCGAGTGAGGATCGAACCCACAACGAGTCGGTTTTACAGTCACACATCGTGCCGCTGCGCCACGACTGGCCTCATTTGTTTTCACCTACATTTTTTTTAGTTTATATCTACCTCTTGAGCATATAACAAAGATAATTTAGTGTTAAGACACTTACGTTAAGACACTCTGTTCTCTGTTGCTACCTATTTCGAAAAAACGAACGAACATTGAATAAGAGAAGTTAAAGCAATGTTTTGTTTTACTATCCTGTGTAGAATTCAAACTAAAAACTATCGCATATCTTTACATCACTGTTCCACTGTTTTTACTTCCATGAAGCAGATAACAAAAGTCTCCGTCCCCCACACACCAATTTTCGAAACAATGCGTGTTCAATAAACAGTACTTAACGCCGAACTATATCTCACCACAACGGAGAAATGTAAATTAGTAGCCATCATGACCCTGAGCAAGTATCGAACTTACAACCATCGTATTGACTACCACCAGTGGCGTAGCTAGGGTATTTGTTGCCTGGTGCGGCTTAGGACTTGTTGCCCTTTAAAATGGTCAAAATAATTTCAGATTTCAAACCACAGTAGAGTAGATATATAATTCTTTATTGCTTACAAAACTATAATAACTATATATAAGTTATAATGGGGGTACAATGGTGTGTCAAGTGGCGACGAATGCGGCGTTGGAGACCGCCACCCAACACGCCACGAGGTGGAGGACGGAGCTACAAATAGCTACGTGGAATGTAAGAGGAGGGATGGAAGAAAAGATGAATGAATTATTAGATGCGATGGATGATAGAGATTTGGATGTCGTTTGTGTGACAGAGACCAAGCGAAAGGGCAATGACACGACCGATTTGCCGGGCAGTCGGGTCGCTTTCTGGGCCGGCGTACCAGAGAGCGAGCGGGGCTGTCAAGGTGTAGGTGTTATTGTCCTCTCGATTGGTTAGTGCAGCAGTTGAATACAAGGCGATCAACCCGAAACTGCTTTGGGTTCGCTTCAAGCTGGGGTTAACAAGAGTATTCTTGTTAGTTGCGTATGCGCCAGTATCCACAGCTCTATTAAGCGAACTCGAGGAGTTTTGGGAGAGTGTCAGAGGGGATGTTCTAGGTAGCGTTAGAGGGAATGAAAAATTAATAATATGTGGCGATTTGAATCGGAACTGCGCGAAGCGGTTACGAGGGAGGGGGTGGGAGTGGTCAGTATGGTGACAAGAAAATAAATGAGACTGGAAAGCTTATATTAGAAATTTGCAAGAAAAGGAATTTGTTTGTGGCAAACACGACGTTTGAACACAAATAAATTCACATGTATACATGGGAGCGAGCGGAAGGGAAAAGTATGATTGATTTATTCCTAGTGGATCAGCGTATTCGAAGCCAAGTTATAGACACGCGAGTGTTTAGTGGTTCTGAGCTGGGAACAGACCATTATCTAGTCGTTGCTAGAATAAGGGGTCTGTTTGCAGGTTGGCGCAACTACACAAGGTGTCCAAACTTGGAGTCGAATTATCGCATAAGAAACTAGAAGCTTCAAGATCCACCGATTAGAGAGGAATATCAAGAAAGAGTTTCCAAGAAGCTAGACAGCAGCGAATCTGGAAATGAAAGTATTGGAGTATGCTGGTAGAACCTTAGCGATTGCATGAAAGAAGCAGCAATAGAGGTATGTGGTAAAGGGAAAGAAGGAAGGCTTTACCAAAAACCGCGACGAATGGTGGGATGATGACGTGGAAACTGCTATAAAAAGACAAAAGAAAGCATGGCAGGATTATAAAGCCTCAGCTAAGGATAAAAGTATGAGAGAAATTAAAAAGAAACAGTACAAGCTACAAAATCACCAAACGAAAGTACTCATGAAGATGAAGCGTGAAAAGGCAGAGAATAAAAGAGACGAAAGGTTAACGAACAACTTCAGAGAAAACACGTAGCTTTTCTGACGAGAAGTTAGTGTTTCTCGAGGTTGCTTGCGAGGTTGCTTTCGAAGGACGATGAAATTTTCACGAAAGAACCATACATTTTGTAGCGATGGGCGGAATTTTACAAGGAGATGTATGAATGTGATGGAGTCCTCAGTCTCAAGTAACAGCGAAATGTTAAATGTTGATGTAGCTGATGGCGAAATCAGTATAAAAGAAGTTGAGAATGCAATACGAAGTCTGAAATGTGGTAAGGCAGCGAGAGCAGATGGAGTTTTTGCCGAGATGATCGAATATGGTGGGCCACGCATTTTGGACTTGTTCTGGTTTTTGTACAATTTATGCTGGAAATCAGGGGAGATCCCAGATGATTGGCGAGGTGCGTTCATCGTGCCTTTGTATAAAGGCACGATGAAAGACTGCGCAAACCATAGGGCTATCGGTTTGATTAGCTTGGGTAGTAAAGTTTAAAAAAAAATAAAATTAAATTAGCTTCACGCTGTATCCCGCACACAGCAGGGTAGGCAGAGGGAACCTAGTGTTAAGACACTCCGTTCCCCACTTTCTGCCGAATTCTGGAGGCATTGCGTGTTGAGTGGCAGAACTCAACGCCGCGCTTAAACTCGACACCAGAGCGAAGAAATGGAAATATAAATTTAAGTAAATATTTCATCTCCTCGAGTGGGGATCGAACCCACAACCAGTCGGTTTTGCAGTCACACCTCGTGCCGCTGCGCCACGACCGGCCTCAAGTAGTAAAGTTTATGCTAAAATATTAGCGAGAAGAATGCAAGAGAGATCTGAAAGGCCGTTGTAGGAGGCCCAAGGAGGCTTTAGACCTGGAAGAGGGTGTATCGATCAGATCTTTTCCCTCCGCATGATCACGGAAAAATTTATAGCCGTTAACCAAAAAGTTTTCTGTGCTTTTGTAGACTTGGAAAAGGAGTTTGACAGAGTAGTAAGAGCGAAATTATGGAAGATACTACCCCGGTACAATGTGAGTGGGACCCTTGCTGCAGACCGTAAAGTCTCTTTACAGAGATCACTCAGCGTGCGTGCGAGTAGGAGCTGGCGTGTCGCCCTGGTTTGACATCAGATCGGGTGTTAAACAAGGTTGTGCCATGTCAGCTTGGTTCCGGAGGGCAGCACACGATCGCCGCCTTCCGCCCTAATGAGCCAGAGGGCGGTCAGCTTGGGGAAGCTGGCCGCCTACTAACCTGGCTCCAGTAGTCGCGCGCAGGTTCCTCCCGCGCGCTACTCCGAGCAGGCCGTCGAGGGTGACCACACACCCTTGACTCCGCGACGTGCCTTGCAGGTTCCCGCCGCCGCGCTTCGCGGAAGACTATTGTCCCCGCGTCTCGCGGCCAGTGGCGGTCGAGGAGGAGCACCGTGAGATTTTAGTGGGTATTCGAACGGCCTACATCTGCCAGTCCGCAAGTCCCACATAACCCGCTCGAGTCCCCACTCGGGCCGGTATCTGTAACAGGATTTCCTCACGAAAAAAAAAATGTCAGCTTGGTTGTTCAATTTGTATTTGGATAGCCTGAGGTTAAGTTTAACCAAACAGCTGTTAGGCGAGCTCTGTCCTCTTTGGACATCCACAAGTAGAGCGGGCCAGATGGCATCTCTCCCTTAGTGCTCCGTTCCTGTGCTCCTGAGCTGACACCGGTGCTAACGCGTTTGTTTCGGCACTCTTACTCAGTCGGCGTTGTCCCAGACTCATGGAAGAGCGCTCTTATCCACCCGATCTCAAAGAAAGGCGATGGTTCCGATCCATCTAACTACAGGCCTATTGCAATCACCTCCCTGCTCTCAAAAGTCATGGAGAGCATTATCAATAGCCAGCTTTTGGTTTATCTAGAGGATCACCGATTGATTAGTGACCGACAATATGGCTTTCGCCATGGTCGCTCAACCGGTGATCTTCTAGTTTACCTTACCCATCTCTGGGCTGCGGCTATTGAAAGCAAGGAGAGGGCCTGGCAGTTAGTTTGGACATGGCGAAGGCCTTTGATCGAGTGTGGCATGAGGCGCTCCTGACTAAACTTCCATCCTATGAGCTTCCCGAGAATTTATGCAAGTGGATCGCCAGCTTTCTCACTGGGCGTTTTTGCTCTAATCATATACCCGTGAACGCTGGCGTTCCCCAAGGCTGCGTGCTGTCCCCTATGCTGTTTCTTCTGCATATCAATGACATGTTAGAGGATTCTAGCATTCATTGCTATGCAGATGATAGCACGGTGAACGCTGTTTACTCCGGCCGAGCAAGTCTTTCTCGGGAAAACGCCGAACAGTGCCGAAATAAACTTGTGTCTTCCGTTGAGGCATCCCTCAACAATGTCTTCTCATGGGGTGAAAGGAACCTAGTTCAGTTTAACCCCCTGAAGACACAAATTTGCGCGTTAACCACAAAAAAAATCCCATTTATCGTCTCACCAGTCTTTCAGAACATTCCCCTTACAGCAGCGCCCAGTATCAGTATATTGGGCATCAATGTTTCGAGTGACTGCCAGTATCGCAATCATTTGGAAAGCAAGGCCAAGTTGGCCTCGAAGAGACTGGGGGTCATCAACAGAGCGAGACGGTACTTCACGCCAAAACACCGTTTGGCCGGCAGGCAGGCAGGTTCGGCCTCATATGGAGTTCTGTTCTCATCTCTGGGCTGGTTTACCTCAGTATCAGCTTGAACCATTCGATCGCATACAACGTAGAGCCATTCGAATCATTGGGGACCCAATAATCTGTGAAAGGCTTGATACTTTGGCTTTGCGTAGAGACGTTTCCTCGCTGTGCGTTCTCTATTGCATTTATCATGGGGAGTGTTCTGAAGAACTGTTTGACCTATTACCTGCCGCCGAATTTTCTAACCGTACAGTACGATATAAGCTGAAATATCATCCACACCACCTGGATACGTGGCAATCCACTACTGTGCAGTTTCGTAGGAACTTCCTTCCACGCACCACGGAACTGTGGAATGGCCTACCCGCGGCAGTGTTTCCAGGTCGATATGACATGAGTACCTTCAAAAAGCGCGTCTATCTCCACCTTAAAGGCCGGCAACGCACCTGTAGCTCCTCTGGTGTTGCACGGGGCCGTGGGCGGCGGTAATTACTTACCATCAGGTGACCCGAACGCTCGTTTGCCTTGTCCTTTTCCATAAAAAAAAAAGCTGTCTCCATGGAGTGAAACAAAGTAATATGGGAGTGAAAGTTGGCCTGAAGTGAAAGGTGACCTGAATGTGAATCGCCTGCTGTACGCAGATGATGCAGTGCTTATTGCATCATCAGAATGCGAGTTGCGGGCATTGGTCACAACTCTGAAAGAAGGTGTGAAAATAATGGTCTAAGTCTCCATGCGAATAAGACAAAGGTTCTGAAATTCATCTCAAGGTCATTTTTGAAAGAAATGAAGAACGGACGCAAAATCAGTGTAAATGGTAAAATATTAGAATAGGTGAATGAAGTGGTATATTTGGGAAGATTGTTCAGTAGAGATGGAAAATACGGGATGGATGTGGAAAGGCGTATTGCTGCCGGTAACAGGGTTAATGGAGCCTTAGCTGCATTGATGTGACGGCGAAACGTCAGCACACCTGCGCGTTTGGCCGTACACAATGCAGTGTTGGTACCGACGCTGTTAAACAACAGCAAAACGTGGGTATTACAGAAGAAGAATGAAAGAAAGATGAATGCCGTGGAGAATCTCTTCGTAGGATATGCGGAGTCAGCTTAGCCGATTGAATCCGTAATGAAGCGATACACAGAATGGCAGGTATTAGCGAGGATGTCACGGTGAGAATGAAGAAGAACACGCTCAGCTGGTTTGGGCACGTCGAACGAATGAGTGATGAAATAATGGCAAAAAAGATTTATGATGGACAAGTGAGTGGTAAGAGAGATAGAGGGAGACCTCGGTTGAACTTCGAAAACACAGTATCAAAGATACTGGAGGAAAGTCATATAAAAAGCATGAGGACTCCCCGGAGGGCATATATGAAGAGGTTGATAACAGTGGACAAGGCGAAAGAGGTATGTTGAGACTACGGTCTAGCTACGGCGTTTGGCGTTCCGTTCGACTACCTCGCTAGGGATAAAGTGTGAAGCTAAGTTAAGTTATAAGTTATAACATTAGATTTTGGTAAAAAATATTGCAAAAATTTAAAACGGAGATTACGCTCTTTTTAACTAGCAAAGTCATTAATCACATTTTCAAAATCAATAGTATCGACTAGTTCATGTTCAATTGACATGATAGCGAGATTGTATTTTTCATTTTCATTCTCTTATTTTTCTTGTACATTCCTTGATTCTTGATTGAAAAAAAATTAGAAGAATTGATCGTAGACTTTGTTGCCCCTTTCCATTTGTTGCCCGGTGCGACCGCACCGCTCGCACCCCCCCAGCTACGCCACTGACTACCACACGTCGTTTGTACCATAATCAAAGAAAATACGCATACAAATTATTTCGATTTAGATGCGTATGCGTGTGTCAAAAGGTCATTGGCCGTTCAAGAGAATCAGGTTTTCCGTTTATATGTAGCTTCAAGTATTAAATACATTTGAGTGGCCTTAAAAGATAAAAAATGTGAGGCATTTCTATTAACGAGGCCAACGCAATGATGATAATGCAAGATTTGGCAAGTTTTATCTATTAGAGGCCAGTCGTGGCGCAGGGGCACAAAGTGTGACTGTAAAATCGACTGGTTGTGGGTTCGGTCCCCACTTGAGGAGATTAAATATTTATTTAAAATAAATAAATAAATTAGCTTCACGCTGTATCCCGCACACTGCAGGGTAGTCAGAGGAAACCTAGTGTTAAGAGACTCCGTTCCCCACTTTCTGCCGAATTCTGGAGGCATTGCGTGTTGAATGGCAGAATTCAACGCCGCGCTTGTCCTCGACACCAGAGCGAAGAAATGGAAATATAAACTTAAGTAAATATTGGGGAAATGGGGAATATAATGGGGAATGGAGTGTATTAACACTAGGTTTCCTCTGTCTTATCTATGAAGGACAGATAAATGTTAGTATAGTAAAAGCATAGTAAATAATAATAGGTCGGAAGTATGCGACTGTTAAGGCGACCGGTTGTTGGTTCGATTTCCATTCGATGAAATTAAATGTTTAATATTTTCCTTTCCTCGCTAAAGAGCGGCGTTAAGTTCCGCCACTCAACACGCAATGCGATCAGAATTCGATCGAACACTAGGCTCCTTCCGACTACCCTGCTACATGCGATATACAGCGTGAAGTCGAAAAAAAATTAATATCGATAAATGGGGAACAGAGTATCTTAACTCTAGTTCTGTCTATCTTACAATAATATATGATTTAATAACAAAAAAAAGTTACATAATCTATAAAATGATACCGTAGCCTTATCCAAGATTTTCTAAAATTATTATTGCCATAAAACAATACGGAACCCTCAATTAAAAAATTAGACACGCACTTGGACGCAATCATTAATTAAATTCATAAAAAAAATGATGTGTATCTATTACAAATTGAACCTACGTAATAAAAAAAACAATCAAATTTCATATAATTGTTAGTTCTGAGCCCTATTTAAAGTGTTACTTCACTTATAGTGAAAGAAAATAATAAATTTGCTTTAACGTAACGTTACGTCGGTGTAAATTACGGTTTAGGTATTTTGTAAGTAGATATTTTTTTTTATTCACGCTATATACCGCATAGAGTAGTGTAGGCAGAAGGAAGTTAGCGTTAAGATAAGCTTTAATTAAACTATTATATAAAAATGTTATAATAAAATATAGCGGAAATGCGGTGAAAAGTATATAACATAGTGTCGAATTTAGGTTTTCGCTGCTTAACCATTTATGCAGGACTAGCGGCTCGCCCACGGCTTCGCCCGCTTAAAATACATGATTATTAATTTAATAAGCAGAATAACAACTATAATGACTTCTAATATGATTTATTTACGACATTATCGTCAAAAATTTTTGATTGTTTTAAATAAAAAAATACGACCATTGTTGATATTTGATATTTATAAAATATACATAAAGCTAATTATTTATTACACGTATATATTTTTGTAACTTTATGTTCTTTTTACCTATATAATATACCTAATCTGTTAAATGTGGTGATGTCAGTGAATAATTTAATTTACTCATTCAGAAACAGCCTTAAATGTTAAATTATTGATTTGAAGGATTCATAATATTCTTTGTAAAATAACTGTAATAATTGCATATTAACTCCTATACAGTTTTTAAATTAGTTACATATATTATATGAACGAAGCAACCAAAAAATCTTTGTATTTACTTGATATTTCTTTCAAGATCGTTCTTTATCTCTGTGTTGAATAAATTACGACTTCTTTCAAATGACGATAACTTTTTTTTAATGAACCGATTTTGATGAAGTAAACTTTAGTAGTTAAGTTGAGTTAAAACAAAGCAATTGGTGAAATTTTCAAGTAAATCGGTTCAGTACTTTCAGAGAAAAATGTGGACAAAAATATGTCGACAGACAGACAGACAGACAAGAAATTCAAAAAAAATCTTTTTGCTTTCTATTATTCTATTTAAGTGTCCCTCTATCCATTTCAGTCAAAATTACTAAATGTACAGACAAAATATTTTTATTGTCTTATTATAATATGTAGAGATATTGTCTTATTATACATTGAGATAAAGGGTAAAGCTGTGTTATAAAATATATTTATTTACCGCAAACGACTGTATACACGACAGTTGTGGGTTCGATTCCCACTCAGGAGAATGAAATATTTAATATTTTCATTTCCTCGCTCTGATAACAGTAAACGGTAAAGCGCGGCATTGAGTTCCGCCACATAAAACGCAATGCCTCAAGAATTCGGTGAAAAGTCACTAACTGAAGTGTCTCAATAGAAATGTAATGTCTCGATACTAGATTGCGATTTGAGAACCTGGGAATGGCCCGGACTAAATATGTGCGGAATATACAGTAAAGCTGAGACCAGTCGTGGCGCAGCAGCACGAGATATGACTGTAAAACCGACTGGTTGTGGGTTCGACCCCCACTCGAGGAGATGAGATATTTACTTAAATTTATATTTCCATTTCTTCTATCTGGTGTCGAGGTTAAGCGCGGCGTTGAGTTCTGCCACTCAACACGCAATGCTTCCAGAATTCAGCTGAAAGTGGGGAACGGAGTGTCTTAACACTAGGTTTCCTCTGCCTACCCTGCTGTGTACGGGATACAGCGTGAAGTTGATAAAAAAAACATAGAGTTAAGCTAAATAAAAAAAATATTTTTATTTTTTTATCTAAAGTACCAATCGGTTATGCCTTTTGTAGCTTATATGAATATAATAAATATTTCTGTTTGTAATAAAAAAACCATCACATGTATGACGAAACCTTTAGCTACATCTGTATTAAGCAACTTGGGTCAAGATCGTGGAACCAAAAGTAACCGTTTTAGTAAATATCAATCAGTAATGGATGTTTGGTAATCAAAAGTTATCAAATATAACATAAAAGGACGTTAAAGGCCTATTTTTTGTAATATATTATAATAAAATTTAGGCCATCGAGGCCAAGCGAGACAACGCTGGCCTTCAAACGCGGTGGTTGTGGGTACGATCTTCAATCTAGGGAATAATTTAATACCATTTTCTCGCTTTCATAGGAGAAAGTGCGGCGTTGAGTTGCGTAATATTATTGCTTAGTTCAGACTATTTTTAATATTGATTACTATTTAGACGTTAGTAAGGTAATAAAATAATTATTCATCAAATTTGAATTACGAGAATAAGAAACTGAACGTCGCGCTTTGACTTGTGTCCAGAGCGAGCAAATGAAAGTAATACATTTCTTTGAGTGTAATCGAACCTACAACTGTCGCGTTTGCAGTTATGTGATGTTCCGCTATTTTACGATGGCCCATTCAATATATATAAATAAAATAAATAATCAGCTTCACGCCGTATCCCGCACACAGCAGGGTAGGCAGAGAGAACCTAGTGTTAAGACACACCGTTCCCCACTTTCTACCGAGTGCTGGAGGCATTGCGTGTTGAGTGGTGGAACTCAACGCCGCACTTTGCCTCGACACCAGAGCGAAGAAATGAAAAATGTAAGTAAATATTTCATCTCCTCGAGTGGGGATCGAACTCACAACCAGTCGATTTTACAGTCACACTCTTTGACCCTGCGCTTCGACTAAAAATATATATAAACTAGAGGGCGCGCGCGGCTTCGCCCGCTTATTAGGAGTGAATTCTAAAAAAAACCACGAAACACAATAAAATATTTTTAAATATCTGTATTTAAATTTATTTAAAAATCGGTGGCAATTTAAAGATTTTTCCATATAAACTTTCAACCCATTATTTGAACTCTTAGGGGGTGAATTCTTAAAAACCATGAAATACGTGTTCAATGGAATATTTTTAAGAGTCTGAATTGCAAATTTTATAAAAATCGGTACAGATTAAAAGTTTTTTCCATACAAACTTTCAACCCCTATTTCATCCCTTTAGGATTAAAATTTTTCAAATTCCCTTCTTAGTGGATGTCCAGAATATGAAAATAAACATCTGCCCAAATTTCACGTTTCTACCATCGGCGGTTACGGCTCTGCGTGCGTCTTACCTCAGTCAGTCAGCACAAGTCCTTTTATATATATAGATTATTAAAACTATAGGTAAAATTTACCTGATAAATAAGTATTTTTTGATATAATAATTATATCAACTGACAGACGAATGCCACCCTCAGTCTACTCGTAAGCTGTATTATGGACCTGGTGCCAATAATAATGGGTGGTTGCGTTTAGTCACAAAGTGAGACTGTAAACGCGACTGGTTGTGGGTTCGATCCCTACATGAGCAAATTAAATATTTATTTAGATTTATATTTCCATTTCTTCGCTCTGGTGTCAAGGCAAAGCGCGGCGTTGAGTTCCATGTTTCCAGAATTTAGCAGGGTTGAGGAAATCTACTGTTAATACACTCGGTTCTCTACTTTTGGACTGTTTTTCGAGTACAACGTTGTACTTTATCTTATTAGCAGGAATATAAAATATTTCGTTTCCTAAAACGGAATCGACTCTACAACCGACGCGTCCAAAGTTAGTCGCGACGACGACCTCGAAAAACTAACAATTTTAATATCATAAACTATATATTCTATTTTTCGTTAATACTTTTCCATATAAATATAATACTTTTTTGGAAAGGACCTTGATAAAGACATACAGCTATTATCGGTTACGATTGTTACCCTTGACTCGATACAAGTTACTCTAAAAGGGAAATACACATTTGTATTAGTTTTGAATAGTTAAGTTAAATATTGAACTCTTTATGTCTATTGCTAAGTTTCAACGATATAGGGACGTCGTTGCATAGAATAGGTGATAATTGTTAGTTTTACTCTTCGTTCGTCGTTTCTTCAGTCTTCGTTTGTATATTTTTTTTAATTTTTTGGTCTTTTTTGTTAATATTTTCTTGTGGCTCATCTTATTTTTGACGTTTTTTAATGTGCACACAATGGTTGTTTTGAATCTAATCAGTGATAATAACCTTATTTTAAATATTTTTTCAATTTCCTCAGTATGGATAGAAAAAGTAGAGTGTTGAATAGGAATATTCAATGCGAAACGCTCCGTTTTGCAGTAGGTGATGGTTTGATATTTCTCGTTTTTTTTAGGTTCACGCTATTTCCCACATGTATCAGAGTGGACAGAGGAAACATAGTTTTAAGACACTTCCGTCCCCACGCATCACCCATTTTATGAAAGCAATTTACTCGTTCAAATCTGATTCAAACACACAATCGGAGCGATTACAATCAGACGCTGTGCCGCTGAGCCATGGCGGCCTCGAAATTTAATATATACGATATTCGCACGATAAAATATATATTAAGTATGACCATATATAGAGGACGTGGACTAACTGAACCCCCTCCCCCCTTCCTCCCCCTTTTCCTATTCCTTCACCCATAACGTGAAGAAATATCCCGAAGACCAGATTTTCGGTATTTGCAAATATATTATTATTTATTGGGAAATACCGAAAATCAAGTGGCTATAACTGAAAAAAATTAAATGTTTCATTTTTTTTTCCAGGATAGCAACGTCTTAATAGCTGCAAACACAAAATGGTACACATAACTATTACACAATCATCTCAAATCAAGAAGGAGGACGGTTTAGCCAATTTAATCGGACATTTCGGGAAGTGGCAATGCATTTTACTCCTATCAATATCCCTAGTGAAGCTATCCTCAGGATGGGTGCAAATGACGATCATATTTTTGACACCAAAATTGACTTTTTGGTGTAAAACCTTCGAAAATTCCACTATCATTGGGGAAAATATGAAATGTTATGGGGACTGTGTGGAGTATGAGTACGACACGTCCCCATTCGGCAACACTATCATATCGGAATGGGACCTCGTCTGCAGCAGGAGCTGGCTCGCGAGTTTCACGCAGATGGTTCTGCAATTTGGAATATTGATGGGCAGCATCTTGTTTGGATTCTTGTCTGACAGGTAAATATAAATATTAATTTTGTGGCTAATTGTTATTATATAGTATGATAGGTAGACTATATTATTTATTGCATACGTGTTTTTTAGCTTTGCGCTGTATCCCGCACATAGCAGGGTAGGCCGAGGGAACCTGGGAGCCTCTAACACACTCCGTTCTCATTAAATCACTTCAGTTTTTCTTTTTCCATCGAATTCTGTAGACATCACGTGTTTCCAGAGCGATGTAATGAAAATTAAGCTAAAAATCTTACGTTTTCCTGCTTATTTATCATAAACAAATATTCTATAATAGCCGTTATCTCTATCTATTGCTATTTAGAATGCAATGCAATGTACAAATAAAACTTCAAACATTATACTCAACTAGCATTCACTTTTTAGTGATCCTGATGAAATAACAAAATTTTAATATTTCACAGAATTTTGACCTTTTAATTATTTTTATTACAATATATATTGAAGGTAACGTTAGTTATTTATATTATAATTTATAGCATATAATGAAAGTTATCTACTTTTCACTAATGTATTTTATAAAACATATAAATAATTGTACTTAGCGGGATTCGAACCCAGGCTGCTTGCTAAATGATAATTTTACTTCTTCATCATTATTTAATATATACTTTTTAAAATATTTTTCTCTTCACTGCTAATTAATAACTTCAAAACATTAAATCTAAGCAAACCAGTTAAACCCTATTTTTCACCTATATAACTATATTTTTCATTTATATAATTATATTTTTTGTTACAATAAATTTTCAACTCAAAACCATTCTTGTTCAGTCAGTCATGTCTATTAGGCTTCAATGGTATTATCATCACTGTATAAATTTATAAAATATATGGACGTTTTTTTAACGGAGTGTTTTTACACTAGGTTCCCAGGTTCCCTCTGGCTACACTGTCACGTGTGGGGTATTGCGTTAAAAAATTAAACTTAGTTGCAGAATCGTGACCTATTTTATATATAGATACCATCTTAACCAATGATCTTAAATTACTAAGTAACATGAAATAAATACGACAAAAAATAAAAAATAGATTCAATGTGTATAAAAACTTAAACAATAGTAATTTATATGATACAGCAATTGTTAGGTGTCTTCAAATAAATATATTTGTGAAGTAGGGTTCCGTTTCCGAAGTCTGCTTTTTGTTCATCTTTTTTCTTATTTTTTGTATGAATCGTTAAAAATGTATCCGAAAGGAACCTAGTTTTAAAATACTCCGTTGCCCATGGACCTTCTTATTTCCTAGACATTGTATATTAAGTCGCAGAGCTCAACTCCGTGCGCGTGTCTTGCGACCAGAGCTAGTAAATGAAAAATGGGTTCCCAGGTTCATTCTGCCGACCGTGCTATGTGCGGCGTGAGTTAAATGTAATTCAAAATAGTGTACAATTTTAACTCGCACTTGACTATTTTTGAAAAATATGTATGTCTCTAAGATAAAAAATAACTATAAAAATATAGCTACAGAAAAGATTATTTTTTTGTATAAAACGTGACTTTGCACGTATTTTGAGTACATTTTTTGTGGATTCAAATCCTATTTGTGAGGATGTTTATCTCGTATTTAGATTCGACCACATCCTGCATCACACGACGTAGCCACAGTAAATCTATACCGCTCCTTTCTTATTAGATCAATGATTGAATATGTATTTTAAATAATTAAGATAAAAAATATAGATTAGTAGGCACTAAAGCGGAGTAAATATTATATTTCTCACTTATTTTTAATGGCACCATAGATTTCTTTTCAGTCAAAATTTACTATATATTTTTTTTAGCTTTACGCTGTATTTTGCGTATAGCAGGTCAGGTACCTGGCAGGGAATCTGGCAATCTAATGTAGGATTCTCCGTTTCCCATTTTTCTTCGAATTCTTGAGGCATCCTGAGTAACGGAACTCAATGCTGCGATTGGCTCGTTACCAGAGTCAGGAAAGAAAAATGTATAATTAATTACCTCGAGTAATTATCGAACTTACGACCTATCATGTGCAGCCATATGCTTGCGTATGCCACAAATGGCGTCACTACTGCACTACAATAACTAATTGTACATTTTTGATAAATTTTAGATATGGCAGAAAAAATACGTTTCTTATATCAATATCTACACTAATCATATTCGGATTCTCCGTATCCTTCGCACCAGACTACATCACATTCACAGTTCTAAGATTCTTCCTGGGACTAGCGACCGCTGGGACCATGGTCGTCTCATTCGTCATGGTAATGGAAGCAGTTGGACCAAAATATCGAGAAATTTGCGGCTGTCTCTTCCAAATTCCTTTCACTATAGGACATATGACGATTCCGTTGTTCGCCTACTTCTATAGAAACTGGAATGAATATAGCTTAGCCTTGGCGATACCACCTTTGATATATTTGGGATACTTTTTCGTATTGACCGAATCTCCAAGATGGTTGATCACTTCGGGAAATGTTGATGAAGCAACTAAAATAGTTGAAAAAGCAGCTAAAATGTAAGTATTAGTAGACTATTTAGTAGTTTTAACATTATATTTTAACTTATTAAAGATCGCCTACTGTGAGACATTTTCCAGATGTGCCATGATAGGCGCAGCTGGAAAGTGTCTCACTGTGGGTGTGTGATGATATATATATTCATTTTTTTTACTTCAGCTGTATCCCACACATAGCAGGATCGGCATGAAACATAACACAAGACACTCCGTTCCCATTAAGACTCTTCCATTCCCCACTTTCGGCCGTATTCTGGAGGCATTGCTTGTTGAACAGCAGAAATGAATTTCCCGCTTTGCTTCTTTACAAGAGAGAGAAAAGGTCCCCCGAGAGAGACATGACATTAATATTTTCATTAAATATTTCATTCTCCCGAGAGGATTTCAACATACTCGATTTGATTAGACAATGTATATCACTGGGTAATGTTTCTGAAAGTGTAAAAATTAACGTTATAATATTTTTTACATCTTTAAATGAAATAATACAAAGCACGTTAAGGAATATATTTTTTTAAATATTTAACGTGATATTACACTTTAAAAATGCTAAAAATATTTTCTATAGAGGTGCTAACAATGTACAAAAGTTGTAAGAAGCATATTAGAATATCACCATAGCTTAATGAGAACTTATGGCTGAGTGATCAAAGCATTTGGAGTGCGGTTTCGGGATCCATTTTTTTCTAATTCTTATTAATTTACTACTGCCTATCCAAAATGTGCATTTTAAAAAAGGTAAATAACTTTTAAACACTATATCATTTCAGGAATGGTCTCCCAACATCAAAAATAGAGGAAACACTTAAACAGATGTCCGAAGATATACAATCCCAATCCACAAAATCCAAGCCGAATTATTCTAATCTCTTTCAAGGAACACTACTTCTGAAGACAGTTTGTTCTTGTATACTGTGGTTGATAACTGGACTGACGTTCTACGGCTTCAACCAGTATATTAGCCAGACCAGTTCAGACCCTTTCATTACTGTAGCTGCAGTGGGCGCTATACAGGTTTGCTATTTTTTCTTAACTATGGAGATTTTTTTTAGATAAGCTGTACATAAGTAAAAAAAAAAGTAATGAACACAATATGACAAAATGAGCGGTGTTGAGTTTGCGGAAAGTGGAGAACAGGAACGGAGCGTCCTAGCACTAAGTTCTCAGGTTCTTTCTGCCTACCCTGTTGTGTGGGATATAGATTGAAGTTAAAAAAATCATATTTATTTTTATACGAAGATCAAGTATATGTAACTCTATGTGACTGCAACGAAATACGAGTTAGAACACAAATACAAATAGTATAACTATCGAAATTATTAATTTAAATATACAGGGATTGTCTTAGTCTTCTTTATCAAATATAAAGACGGATTTCAAATTGTTTAAAATACACATTTATTTTAAATAATAATGATAAATTTATGAATAATTTCAATGATAAATGTGATAAACAATTTTAATGATAATTTTATGAATAATTTGAACACAAGTTAATGACAAAATTTTCATTAAATTTATTTTAATTTTGAAAAAGTGGTTGATTTAATTCTTGTTTCTCATTTCAGGTCCCCTCAATCCTCATTTCCATATGGCTGCTACAACATTTTGGACGAAAAACAACAGTTATGACATTTTTCACTGCTGGAGGCCTATGTGTGGTGGCACTAGGTCTAGTTCCAGATAAGTTCTGGATAAACTTAACTTTAGGTTGCGTGGGAGTAAGCTGTGTCTCGATAGTAGCTACGTGCAATTACATATACAGTTCCGAATTATTCCCAACAGTTGTAAGGAATATGGGCATGGGTGCTTGTTCTATGTCGATGAGAATGGGTTCGATGGTGGCTCCCTTCATTGCTAATTTTGCTGTGACGATACCGTGGCTGGCTACGATAGTTTTTGGTGTCGCTCCTATAAGTGCTGCGTTGGTGTGTATTTTATTACCTGAGACCAAGGGTACTGCGCTGCCTGATAGTATTAATGAGGTTGAAGAAACAATAAAGTGATTATTACTTTTAAGTTATTATTGATAAAGTGAAAAAATCGAAATTGAGTTACTATTATATATAGGATTCGTTAAATATTGAGTTTAGAATGGAATTTAATATACATTTTTAACTAAATTGGCGTCATAAATCTTAAAAAATTGAGAAAAGATTTAAATTTTTCTATAATATTTTTAAAAACTTACTTACTTTAGTATTGCAAGAATTAAGCAAAATAACTAATACAGCTAAGTCTAGGAATGGCGGGAATAACTTAATAGACTACAATATATAAAACAACTGCCTTATACTAGCACTCCTTGTATTCAGTTAGTAATGTTAAAAAATACGTTTTATTTTGTTTATCCCGTAGGGTAGACAGAAGGAATCTGGGAAAGTAGTGTTAAGACACTCTGTTTCCATTAACATATTTCCGTTCTGAGCCATAGCGCGGCATCTAACTCCAAAAATAATGGGTAACGGAGGTGTCTTAATACTAGATTTCCAGGGTCCTGCTGAACACAGCGTCTAATGTGTGGCCAGACCTGGATTTAGTAAATTAATTAAAGAACACACGCTTTACCGTAGAGGAAAACAAAAAAACAAGAACAACATTGTGATACATGTATGTGATAATTTAATTAATATTAATATTAGGTCTTTACATATGAAATTGGCTTTTAGTATGGTGGGAACAAAAAGTAGTTTTTTTTAATATAATATATTTATATGATATATTTAGTTATCTATGCACATTTGCCATCTCATAGATAGTTTCGAAAAAAATGGTCTGTTGACGCGCGTTTTCATTTGTAACAATTCGCTTCGCTGAATTAAAACAGTTGTTTCTCTAACATCGCAGCCCGTAGCTAACTCGGACGTGGTTTGTGATGTATCCTATTCCATAATAGCCTTCAATTCTTCATTATCGACTTAAGTCTCCGGCTGTTCACGTGGCTTGTTCTGCAAATCGAAATTTCGTAAAGGAAAACTTTGAAACCAAACATTCTTTTACTTTTGTACGGCGATACATATCATTAACCCTTTGAGCCGTTTCCGCAGCACTATGCCACGATGGGACTTGTACTCGTAAATAATGTCATATTTCAAGTTTTCTGTTTTGTAAACTCAGTGAAGCAAACAGAAAAAACATAGACGGGTAACGAAACAGAAATGTATGTGTAAACAGCTGTATAAATTTGAATTTGGAATTCCTAATCAAAGAAAAAAAAATGTGGTTTAAGTGGCCAGTAGAATAAAACGCCAATTTCATATGTAAGGACCTAATAATTTAATAATAAGACTTAGATATAAGTGTTTTATGAATAAATAAAATGTATGAGACAATATGGTTATTTAATTTTCTATACAACATTGCAAAGGTGTTGAAAAAAAACCCAATTTTATTGTACTTAGTAGTTTATTAATATACGTTTTGCTTGCTTTTTGGAAAAGGTAAGCTTTGCCTTTTGTAATATCTTTGGTATATAAAGTATTATATTGCAATAATTTGAAGCATTAATCCAATGGTGTATCTAGAGATACTTTTGGAGAGGCCTTGACTTCGAATGGACATTTTTGTTAAATTTTTCAGGCATATTTTTTTGTTGGTAACAATTCTGGAGTGTGCACGGAACAACCTCTCCCCTCCTCCCCATTCCTACGCCCATATATTAATCGAGATAAAGTTTAACTTTAAACACTAAGGATTCAAATTATTTACAATGAAAATTGTTAAATTTCTATAACTATTACAATAAATAAATAATTTGTTTCGGTCCTCACTTAGCTAAAGCTACTATATAAATACAATCTTTGTGAAAACGTTATATGGCTATATTAATTAACTCTTTAAATTAATTAAACCCTTATAAAAGCAATGACTATAAAAATTACACACATATTACATAAAAATGAAAAGAAGTAAAATATTTACAAAACGTGTCAATTACATATTAAAAATATTATCAATATCTCTTAAATTTTACACTAGGTTAGGTAAATCTAGGTCTTACATCAGTCTACACCGCTGTGTGCGGGATACAGCGTGAGACTAATTAAATTTAATATTAATATATATACAACAGTTGTTTAAATAATTTAGTATCCATCTTCGTTTTGCGTTTTAGATAACAATACACTCAAATAATTTTAAGCAATCGGGGACATTAAAATAATTTTCCGAAATGTAGAAAGATTTGGCAGGTGAGCGATTCGATATAATCATTTAATTACACAATACATTTATATTTATTAATCAATGTCATTCAGTTTTTTAACTGTAACAAATATTACTACATATATACATATCAAACTTAAAATACAAATTAAACATTAAAAAAAAACAAATAAATATATATAAACTAACTCGATTCTGTATCTTTAAGGCTATCAGGCAAAGCAGTGCCTTTGGTCTCAGGAAGCATCAAGCAAACTAAAGCTGCTGATATGGCAGTTACACCAAAAATAACTGTGGGAAGCCAAGGCACTGTTGCAGATAAGTTGGCAATGAACGGAGCTACCATAGATCCTACTCTCATAGACATAGAACATGCTCCAACACCCATATTTCTTACAACAGTTGGGAATATTTCTGATGAATATATGTAAATACAAGCCCCGACTATAGTCGCGCAACTAACTCCTATACAACCCAAGGTCAGGGTAAGCCAGAATATGTCTGGCACAACACCTAGAATTAAAACGCATATACCTCCAATTATAAAGAAGGATATTACGGCCAATTTGCGGCCAAAGTGCCGTAAGATCCATATTGAGAGTAGGTTGGATGGTATCTGAAAAGAAAGGAGAAAAATATCGTGAGATATCGCTGTATTCCGCCTATAGCATTAGTAGGCAGAAAGAACCTAGTGTTTCTCTATCCATTCTCCACTTTCTGCCGAATGACTTTATATATATAGAGTGTTTTAATTTAAATAAAATATTGACAAAATATGACAAAACTTAATAATTAAGACTGAACAAAACTTAATAAATTTAAATTAACAACTTTAAAACCAAATCCATCTAAATCTGATGAAATTTGACTACCAGCTTTGAAATTAAAGATTATTTATTGCCTCAAAACTATTAATTAGTTAGTTGACTCTCTTCATTTCGATACTTACTTGGATAGCACCGACGACAGCTACAGTAATAAATGGATCGGAGCTAGTCTGACTGATGTATTGATTGAAACCGTAGTAAGTTAGTCCAGTTATAAGCCAGATATAGCAAGAACATAAAGTCTTTAAACGTAAAGGTCCCTGCAATAAGTCAAGGTAATTTGGCTTTGTTTCGGTGGACTTTGATTGTATTTCTTCCGCCATTATTTTTAAGGTCTCCTCCACTTTGGATGTTGGGAGTTTGTTCCTGAAATTTATAAAAGCAATTCTATTGTTGACTTCTACTATTTATACATAGGTAATAGTTTTTTGTAGCATTTCTACAGATAATCTTTATAAATATAGCTACTAAAAAAAATTACATAAAAATAGTATTTAAGCATCACGACGTTACGATAAATTTCATGAGACGCTTTATAGGGATTCAAATGAAATCCTAAAAATGTGGAAGTAACTAATATTTCACTACTTACATTGCTGCAGCTTTCTTCACAAGTTCTGTAGCTTCATCTAGCTTGCCCATCGAGATCAACCATCTTGGAGATTCTGTTAGCACGAAGAAATATAGCACATATGCTACAGCTGGCACCGCCAAAGCTAAAGTATAGTCATTCCAATCTCGGTAGAAATATGCAAATAAGGGCACAGACATATGAGCCACAATGAAAGGGATTTGGAAAAGACATCCGCAAATTTCTCTATACTTTGAACCAATTATTTCCATGATGATTACGAAAGAAATAACCATAGTTCCGGCTGTTGCAACTCCTAGGAAAAATCTTTGGACTGTAAATGTTATGTAGTCAGGGGAGAATGGGATGCCAAATCCGAATGCGACGAGAGCTACCACTGATAGAATGAATGTGTTCTTTCTGCCGTATCTGAAAAGAAACAAATGTTTCTGTAATAACTTTTTTTTAAGTCCATCAAAACTTAAATTAAAATGTGAAACGAACAAATTTTGAAAGCGGTAGTAGGCATTAAAAGAAGAAATATTTAAATTAGAAACGTATCATCAATTACATAATATGCCATTCCGTTCTTGATTTAACATCTATTTAGATAAATTTATACTTATAATAAATTTGTAGAAAAGTCGTTTCCGTACATTGAAAATATTTAAAAAAGAACTAGCCAGGGTGTTAAAGGATAAGTAACAAAATCCATTTCCAACATTTTTGGATTTTGTCTGTTTGTTTGTTTGTCTATATATGTGATCTTGTATTACTATGTATTACTTAAAAAGTATACAATAAATTTAAGCAACTTTTATACACAAAATATGCAAGTATCTCAGAGTAGGTTTTAGTTTTTATTTCATTGTAATCGCTTTAATCTTTTAAGGATATAGGTATTTAAATTTTCATGAAGTTTATATTTGAGATAGTAGAAATAGATACATGTAACGCTATCTATTGACAACAAATAGTGTGTTCTAACTTGTCTTGATAACGAGTAAAACATACTGATGAGTTAAACATTAATTTCGTCGGGAAGAATATTATTCACTGTAATTCTTTACAACAACATCGTTTTAGGTAAATATAATTTAATTTTAGGTGAAATTTTACTTAAAAACAGCATTTTTCAACTGTCCGTTCAGTTACAGCTTAACTTTAAGCCTTAAATAGATGGCGCTGTGCATATAGCATCGTTTTTTGAATCGCACTGGTAAGATTCTGGGCAAGAGAATGACTTTAGAAACGTCTTAATTATAAGACTGTTGATAAATATATGTATTTCTAAAGTATAATTGTTCATAGTAGTAACTACGAATTAATCAAAATTGAATTTTTACTTGATATTTCTTTGAATAGGTTTGGTCCGTTTAGTTTATTTGTCTGATTAATAAATTTTTAGGAAACGTATAAACAAATTGAACTTTTGAGAGTAATCTCTAACTGTGTTTATAAATATCCCGCAGTATTATTTCATAACTTACAAGCGACACGTACCGACATTGCATTATTGGAACTGTATGTTGCATTTATGTGATATGCCAAGGGTATTTTAGGGTACATATCTCAAAATCCTTATAAGATAACTTTATTGTTTGTCTGTCTTTCCGTTTGTCAAGACTATTTTTTACAATATCGTTTAAAGGTCCTCAATGCTTAAGTCTATATTCCCTTAGAGCACAAAAAAATCTATCTTCTAAATCATCGCAACCAAATGACGATGTAATATGAGGGTTTATGCTTCGTTTTTGCCGCATTTTCTATCAAAACTATAGGGTACTTTCTGTTGATATACAATTACTAAATTTGGTAAGAAGTTAAAGCTTACAACACGTATAAAAAAAATCCAATATTGTTTTCCAAAAATGTATAATTTATTGTATTTGGGTAAAAAAAAAACATTAGGAACAAATTTTTATCTGTACTTAATTTGATACAAAATGACAACTTTAATATATTTTTTTTTTTTTATGGAAAAGACAAGGCAAACGAGCGTTCAGGTCACCTGATGGTAAGTGATCACCGCCGCCCACGACCCCGTGCAACACCAGAGGAGCTGCAGGTGCGTTGCCTGCCTGTAATTTTGGTGGTTTGGGCTCCGGAGCCCGGCATTACCTGATGGGAAACGCAGTGGCATAAAGCCACTACTTCACGCCGGTTTTAAATGTCGGGGGTGGTAATGATCCGGTCGAGTCTGCCCATGCGTGTTGCCATTGCTGGCGACGTGACTCTACCACACGTACTTTAGTCGTTTTTTTACACGTAGTTTAGTGGTGTATCTCCATTCATGAAACTGGTACGGAACTCTCGGTTTATGAGTACGATTCTAACTTGATCGAAAATGTTGATTATTTTATAGATTATATAAAAATGTCTAAAAACATGTTTTTTAATGTGTACCTACTCTGTAGTACCTACATATTAACCAAATATATATTTAACTAATAATATATGTAAATAATTTAAAAACTGTACAGGAGCTAATATTACTTATTTTACAAAGAAAAACGTGAATATATAACCAAATCAATTAATTAATGGTTAAGGCTGTTTGTAATATCGCTATTTCTTGAATCAATAATCACGAAATTCTAGTATCAATATATTTTATGTTAAACTTTACCTTTAATTCTTACCATACCCTAATCTTTTAAAAAAAATAATTCAATAAAATTAGCTTCACGCTGTATCCCGCATATAGTATGGTAGGCAGAGGGAACCTAGTGTTAAGACACACCGTTGACCACTTTCTACGGAATTCTGGAGGCATTGAGTGTTGAGTGGCAGAACTCAACGAGGCGCCTTGCCTCGATACCAGAGCGCAGAAATGAAAATATAAATTTAAGTAAATATTTCATCTCCTCGAGTGGGGATCGAATCCACAACCAATCGGTTTTACAGTCACACTTTGTACCACTGCGCCACGACTGGCCTTAAAATATTTATAACGTATCATATTATTCAAGTATCAAGATTAATCTGAGGTTTTTTGTTACAATACATTGTAATCTTATTTTTATTGACTCCACTCCACTCGTGTACGTTCTGACTTGTTAAATCATTCAATTCACAGTTTTGCAGGTAGGTATTTTGTACTTTCTGAAAGTCATTGTTTATTTTTTTATATGCTTTTATCACTTCACGTGTCTATGTTGTGTTTGTCACTGCATATCTATAGCAAGATTTGCCCAATTACAAAGCCAGCAATGACAATAGCATAAATACAATTAATTGAGTAAGGGTGCCACATCGTGGCACAAGTGACTGTTGTGAGTTCGATTCCCACTCGAGGAAATTAAATATTTAATATTTTCATTTCTTCGTTCCGGTGTCGAGCTTACAATGCAATGCCTCTAGAATTCGGTAGAAAATGGGAAGCGAAGCAAAACTATAGGCTCTCTTGGCCTACCCTGCATAAAAATGTAATTTATGAATGAAAACGGTATCTCAAGATCGGTCTCAGATTTGAAATCAGTTTATAAATACTGCTTTTAAAATAAATAATTCTATCTACTATTATTTTTCATATATATGAAAACTATATTTTATTATATTATCATGATAAAGATATCAAAATACTTTTATAAATTCCTATATGAAATATGTAGATACAACTCTACTAATTTAATCTCCAATAATATTAGCTTTTTCTTTTTTAGGGTTCTGTATCTTTTAAGGAAAAAAGGAACCCTTATATGATCACTTTGCTGTCTGTGCGTCCGTCCACTATCATCGGAATAAAAATTCATAGGGTACTTCTGGTTGACCTAGAATTATGAAATTTGGTAACTAGCATCTAGAGATAGTACAAGTTCAAGAAAAAATCTGAAAACTACATATTGGTGGTTCAATGCTAAAAAATAATAGCTTGCAATAGTAAAAAACGCGTATTTCAAAAGTATAAAGGGAATAAAAAATTATGGAGTACTTCCAGTTAACCTAGAATTACTAAATTTAGCACCTAGTATCTACAGATAGTATTAGCTTAGGAAAAAAAATTAAAACTATACATTTATGGGTAAATCCTATAAAAAGGAAGAGTAAAATTTGGTATTAAAGCCGCTAGTTCCAGTGAGGAATCAGATGAAAGGCTCCTTCTAAGCAAAGCCGGAATTATAGAAAAAATTCGAGACCTCCAATTTTTGTACGGAACCCACTTTCCGCCGAATTCTTGACGCACTGCGCGTTGAGTGGCGAAAAACAACGCTGCGCTTTTGCCTCGTAGCCAGAGCAATTGTATGAAATTAAATATTTTATGTCCTCGAGTGTTTCTAAATTAGTGAAATGTTGTATTGCCCATTTATAATATATGTAAGTCCACAAAGGTGCGATTGAAAACGCAAAAATAAAAGCAAATTAGCACTTCAGTCTAAGTATTATCTTTATTTTTATCATAAAAGATGAGAAATTGGAATGGGAGAACGAAGTAATATATTGATATGAGTGAAGAAATGCTTAAATAAGAAAAATAATTGAAAAAAAAATACCTGTCTGAAAGAAATCCAAACAGGACGCTACCAATCAAAATTCCAAATTGCAGCACCATCTGCGTGAAGCTTGCGAGCCAGCTCCTGCTGCACACGAGGTCCCACTCCGATATGATAGTGTTGCCGAATGGGGACGTGTCGTACTCGTACTCCACACAGTCCCCATAACAAGTCATATTTTCCCCAATCCCATCAGAATTTTCAAACGTTTTACACCAAAAATTTAAACTTGGAGTCAAAAATAAAATCGCCATTTGCACCCATCCTGATGAGAACTTCACCAAGGAGACCGTTATTAGTACTATACATTGCCATTTTCCGAAATGTCCGATTAAATCAGCTAGGCCATCCTCTTTTTTAATTTGAGTAGTCTGTGGTATCACACTGTGTACCATATTGAAAAAAATTATCACAAAATTAACAACTTTTTATTTAATATTAGTTGGACATTAGAAAAATAATATATATCTGTGTTGAATTTTAAAGCAAAATTATATTTAAAATCAAAATTAAAAACTGTTTGTTGTTCCTTACAATACAGTATCAAAAATAAACAGCGACCGACATATTATGAGAATATAAACAGGGATTTGCCAAGCAAGAATATTATCCATAGATAAGGATAATCTAATAAAACTACTGGCAGTTTAATTTAAGATTTAGCGTTACGATGCTGATAATGTGGCATATAATTTTTTGGGCTATAAAAAATACTACTTGTTTATGTAATCTTTAAATATAGATAATTTGGGTCTAAATGTCTGGATTTCAGCCTTTATTTGAAGTCATTGTCGTTGGCCATTTGATATTAAGCAACAGTTTATCTGTTCGAAGATACTGTCTCGACGACATTAATAACTTAAAGCGTCTGTCCTTTAATAAGTAATAAACGCTAAAAGATCTTTCAACGTTCCAACTGAGGCCAGTCGTGGCGCAGAGGCACAAGCGTGCCACTCATGACAGGCTGTGGGTTCGATTACCACACGAGAAAATGACATATTTAATATTTTTATTTCCTGGCCACTCAACATGCAATGCATCAAGAATCATGTCTTAACATTACGTTCCCAGATAACCTCCATACATACAAAAATAAATGCAAAATATATTTATTCGCATCAAATCTTTTATCCAAAAAAATATACCATCCGAATTGAGCACCTCTTCCTTTTTGAAGTCGGTAAAAAGGAAAGAAAAAAGATTCACGAAAACAACTTAACTATCCACTTTAGATAATTTTTATCTTTCCATCGAAATATATATACTTATGCAATAAAAGTAATCTACAATGTACCTACATATGTAAGTTGATATCTAAAATATCACTAAAAAGATTAGTAAACGTAGTAAAAACCGGCTTTATTCATTAAAATGCTGACTGAGTCGTGACGCTGAGTTACTTGCAAAAATTTTGACATATATGTATCATCTATATATATATCAATTTATACATATATATCAAAATTGATATATATGTATATCAATTTTTATAGATATGTATCATATTATATACAGTGGTAGTGTTTCACTGCATACATGGGCTTAGAAATAAGGGAGAGCAGGGTTGTTGTGCCCACCGGTAGTTATTTGTCCACCGCAGAAATTTTACTAAATATAAGTTGCAGTCGTAGCGCAGGCACAAAGTATGACTTTAGCATGACTGGTTATGAGTTCGATCCTCACTCGAGGAATTGAAATATTTATTTAAATTTATATTTCTAGTTCTTCGCTCTGGTGTCGACGCACAGTGCGACGTTGAGTTCGACCACTCAACATGCGATACCTTTAAAAATTAGGCGTAAAGTGGGGAACGGACACTGCGATCCCTCTGGCTAGCCTGTTATATGCGGGATACAGCGTGAAGCTGATTTATTTGATTTATAAGAAGATTGTTAAGTACTACTTACGTCCAGGCCCCTTACTCAGAATCTTAAATCTTATATGCATAGATCTAAGAATTATAACAGTCTTGCTTAAGATCCACCGTATTATTTTTCACCCATTGTAGTATTTGTTAAAATTAAAATCACAATTGTTTCCGACTTTGAGGAAGAAAAGAAGAATCACGCGATATCCCGCACATGGCTGTGTAGGTAGAGGGACCTGACAACCTGGTTTTAAGACACTCCGTTCCCACTAAGACACTTCCGTTCCCCACTTTCCTCTGAATTCTAGAGGTTCAGTTACCAGAGGGAGGAAATTAAAATATTAAATATTTCAATTCGTCAGGCCTGAATCGAATCCACAATCTGTTGCGGTTACAGTTGCAAGCTTGTGCTCCTGCACTACGACTAGCCTCAATGCTTGTTTTATTTATTATATATTTTTTTCTAATGCTTTTCTTGTGTAGTCGTTGTCTACCGTTACCTATTCTTATTATATTATCAATCTATACAATGTGTGAAGCCATTGTAACATTCACACTACATTATTAATCTAATTAACTTCATCATTGTATAAAAAGATAGTAGTAGAATAGTGTGTGTGTGTGCGCGTCTGTGTGTGACGTGAGTGTGTGGTATTCGAAGTAAATAGTTTTCTTATCCTATGCTGCCAATTGCCAATTTTTATCTAAATCAATGGGAAGTTAAAGAAAATAAAATGTGAAATATAAATGCTTAATTATGGCATTTATTTGTTGAATATATATGTATATATTTTTTCCTAATACTTTATTAGGACCTTGGATTCATCGGATTAAGATTATTTTTAAAAATAGATGCAAAATAGATTAAAAATGCTGTAATCAATATAGCGTGAGTATATATGAATCTCAAATCATGTTTTTTCCGGAGGACGATGTCGTGTATAATGGTTGCACACGAACCATATAGCAAGGTTACTTAAAAAAAAATCAGCTTCACGCTGTATTCCGCACGCAGCCGTGTAGGCAGAGGGAACCTAATGGTAAGACACTTTGTTTTCCACTTTCAGACTCCGTACGCAGGGTACCTAGTGTTAAGACACTTCGTTTCCTACTTTCCACTGAGTTCTGAAGGCATTGCGTGTTGGGATCGAACCCACAACCAGTCGGTTTTACAGTCACACTTAAATTTATGAAAATTACAAATTAAATTGTCAATTCTCATTCGAGGGAGATAGAGTACCCCCTTGCTCCAGGTTCCCTCTGCGTTAATGGAACTGGCTTGTTATAAAGTTATTTGTTGTCCCATTTATTAATAACTGAAAACGTTGTAGTTTCTGGAGCTGGAGTCAAATGGTAATTCTATCACATCGGAAAGTGAATAGCCATATTGAAATGCTCTAAAATAGACAAGTTTTTTATTTCATAATATTTTTTATGAATATTAAAATAAAATAAAAGTAAATTTTGTGAATATTAAATAAAATAAAATTAAAATAATATTAAGTGAATCAAATCAAAGAAAAACATATATATTACCCATGCATATGCATGAAATGGCAGTAAATAAATATATTTTTATTTGCATTTTAGTTTTTCTTTGGTTTCTCATATATAATTTTTTAAAACAAGTTAACGTATTTATTAAATACTAATTCAATATATTTTTTTAGTTTTGTCGAATGTAATAATTTAAACTGTTATATATTTTTTTTACTTATGAACCAAAAATCAAATCATATCAGCTTCACGCTGTATCCCGCACACAACAGGGTAGGCACAGGGAACCTAGTGTTAACGACACTCAGTTCCCCACTTTCTGCCGAATTCTGGAGGCATTGCGTGTTGAGTGGCAGAACTCAACGCCGCGCTTAACCTTGACACCCGAGCGAGGAAATGGAAATGGAAAATGAAAGCCTTGTCCTTTTCCATAATATATATATATATATATATATATATATATATATATATATATATATATATATATATATATATATATATATATATATATATATATATATATTTGCGCGCTTTGCCTCGACACCAGAGCGAAGAAACGGAAATATAAATTTAAGTAAATATTTCATCTCCTCGAGTGGGGATCGAACCCACAACCAGTCGGTTTTACAGTCACACCTCGTGCCACTGCGCCATGACTGGTGTACTTATGAACCGATTGAAATAAAACACTAAATGTTAAGGAAGATTTGCCAAACTGTAATAGTTAATACACACACATACATTTATATCGATTGAGCCATTTCTGAGATTGGCGTGCGCTTACAGACAAACAGATAAACAGACAAAACTAAAAAAAAACCTCGTTTTGGGTCTTGTTACATTGATAAATATTCCAAGTAATAGTTTTTCTCATATGTATCTTCCATGTAGAGACAGCGATCAGTCACAATTTTGTTTTAAGTATATATTAAAGATACCACAAATATTCGATACTATTCGGTATTCGGCCTATTCGATTATTTTTTTTAAATATTGGGTATTCGGCGGAATATTGGATTAAAAATAAAAATACCAATTACCAAATTATGCGAAAAAACCGATTGAGTCGACCTTGCATATTGAGTGGTGGGACATCAGAGCGAAGGAATCCATCCATACCTATATTATAAATTCGAAAGTCTCTCTGTCTGTCTGTCTGTCTGTCTGTCTGTTACGCAATCAGGGCCAAACCGCTAATTCAATTGTTATAAAATACTCATACAGAGATACTTGAGGGTCTTCGGATGAACATAGGTTACTTTTTTTCTCATATTTGTAATATTGTCGATATATACTAATATATTAAAATATTTTTTAATTTGACAGGCAATTTATTCCGCCATGTTAATAACAACCGACCGTTGCTAAGCAACGGTTTGCAAAGTTTATTTGTTGTTATAAGCAAGCGTCACCCAAAATGAGCTTAACGCATACATGGCGGGCGCCGACTCAACCTTATGAGATACATAAAAATAATGTTTTACAAAAATATTGTCCTTTAAATAATGTTTAAAAAAGTCCGCGATATACATACCATGTTTATCTCTGAAGCTTGAGCAAAGTAACACAGTAACAACAAGTAACCATTTTAATTAATTTACTTTATATTTATCGGGTTTTTGTTGTATGTATTTTCTATAATTTAATATTGATCCTTATGAAAATGAATATAATAGTCACTTTTAGCATTTCATCTAGATTGAAATTATAGTTCACTGTATAACATTCTAATAAATAATTAAGGAGATGTCACTGATTCGAAATGACCTAGTCTATGAGCGGCATAGTATGACCGACGCGAACGGGCACATAACTTTGACGGTTTTGTAAATTTTCATACATTTTCGAACTACTGTTAATTTTTATGTAATTATTTGCTGTTTATAATTAATTTCTACTTTTCTTTGGTTCTTCGCTTATTCGAGTATTAGTTAGATTTTCATGAATTTCTTGGTGTGGTGTAAGTTGCGGCCCTGCACGGCATCGGTATAATATTATTTAAGTATTAAAGAGAGAATTGTTGGTTATTTCATCTTGGTTGGATGGTTATCTATACCGTTGTTATACACTTAATAAATTGTGGTTTTAGTTTTTTGGGATTTTATTTGATATTGCTCGCAAAACTTATCATATTGAATGTAGAAAGGACTTTAATTATTTCATATAGTATCTATGTACGCGCGCGAGGAAAACGAGTAAAAATATTTTTCCCGGGTAAATCAGTAAAATCGATCACTGAAAGTCCAATAAAAATTAGTTCAGTTATTCTGGATATTAGCTCGGGGAAATAGAAAGACAGAAAGAGATAAAATGATTAATAATGTAGCTGGTTTTGTTTAGTTTTTTTATTAATATTTTACTATGGTTACGTTTACTTATATATTTTTTATTTAAATTAGTTACATATTTTCACAAACAATTTCCTAAATATATCTATAAGCATTCGTAAAGTTTAAGCGGGCGAAGCCGCGTCCGGGTCCGCTAGTGGATATATAAATTTAAATAAATATTCCATTTTTTCGAATGGTGATCGAACCCACAACCAGTCGCGTTTACAGTCACACACTTGAGCCAGGAATGCCCTCAAAAAAATGAACACAAATAATATTTCGATAGGAAATACTCTATAAATTTTGATTACGCGATGAATTGCATATAAAATGCAGCAAAAGCTATGAAAATGCTCATATCATTTGATTACGCTGACTTAGCAACATAATTGATATTTAATTATGATATTTAATTTATAGATATGATATGATGTGATAGATGATTTTGATAATTTTAATTAAAAATAAAAAATGCTCAAGAATAACTAGCATTTCAACATAATAGGATCTATAATTTTCGCGATCATTACACATTTCAAACGAAACTATTTAACCTGATTAATCGCGTATATTTAGTAATAGACGTAATAGATCGGGGCAGAAGTATTTTCGTATTTTGAATGTATTATTAATAATCAAAACTCTTTGGCTTTACTGAATGTAGCTGGCTGATTTTAATACCATTAAATGTGTTTTTAAATAAATTCGATTAAATGAAATCAAAGTGAGCTTCACGCTGTATCCCGCACACAGCAGGGTAGGCAGAGGGAACCTAGCGTTAAGACGGAGTGTCTTAACGCTAGGTTCCCTCTGCCGTTCCCCACTTTCCGCCGAGTTCTGGAGGCATTACCTGTTGAGTGGCAAAACTCAACACTGCGCTTTGCCTCGACACTGGAGTGAAGAAATGAAAATATAATATTTGAGTGGGGATCGAACTCAACCAGTCCAGTCGATTTTACTGTCACACTTTGTTTAACCAGTCGATTTTACAGTCACACTTTGTTTAACCAGTCGATTTTACAGTCACACTTTGTGCCCCTGCGCCACGACTAGCCTTTCGATTAAATCAATATGTGTTAATTTTTTTTAGGCTACTATTATATAAAATAATAAATACAATATAAAGAAGCCTCACTAATATTTATACAAGTAAAGCTTCGGCTTAGAACTACAAGACTAATTGACATGACAACACCATCAAACACCTTTCTTTCCCAACGCGAATGGTTCCTCAGCGGCAGTTCGGAGGTAGTAATCTCCGTGTAAACTGTGAAAAAAGGAGATATATTAAAAAGGAATAATATATAATTATATTTTATACGTATTTAAGATGATATGGCTCCACGCTTTGCGCAAAGGTATAAATTATTTCGTTCTGGTAACAAGACAAAGCGCGGCGTTGAGATCCGCCACTAAGTACGCAATATAAAATACGTCTCGAAATATGAGCAGTATGTGGGTAACAGAGTATCTTAACACTGGGTTTCCTTTGCCTGGTATTTCCTCTACCGGGAAAAGGCGTGAAGCTGGTTATCATATATAAAAGGAGACTTTTAACATGGTATCTAAGTGATATAGCTGAATATATATGTATATAATATAATGTATTCGACTGAAATAGACCATGGATCAGGATGTCACTAATTAGATAGTACTAACATTGTATTGAACTGTGGATAGTAATTATATGAAAATCGACTTGAAAATAAGATAATAACTTACTCAGGAGTCGCCTGAAGTCCCATTCGACCTAATCCAGTACAATTGCCTTTGAGAAAAGCGTCGTAATTAGAACATTTAGTTGCTAAAAAGTTGCCACCGAGCACCGACTCCGCCCAGAACTGCCACGATCGCCAGTGGCTGCAGAAGTCTAGATAAATATGTATAAATCTTTCAATATTAAAAGTGGGGAAAAGTGGGGAACGGACTGTCTTAACACTGGGTTCCCTCTGCCTACCCTGCTGTGTGCGGGATACAGCGTGAAGCTGATTTATTTGATTTTATTTTCTAATTTTTTTTTATATTCCATTTTTAATTTACTTTTAAAAAAATATTGTGTGAATTATTATTTCCATAGCAGTATAAAGTTAAGAATATCGTGTACAAACAAGACATCACGTTTTTTAAATATTTCCACTAGGTGAAGAGTGGAGATCAGAATTTAAAAAAAAATATTTAATTAAAAAAAAAGTAAAAATACGCCATTCTGCAACAGTCTCTATACTCAGGTCGTGGTTGTTGATTAAATTTATTTTAATATAAATTCAGAGGCCAGTCGTGGTGCAGGGGCATAAAACCGACTGGTTAAGGGTTCGATACCCACTCGAGGACATGAAATATTTATTTAAAATGTATATTTCCATTTCTTAGCTCTGGTGTCGAGGCAGTTTGGCGTTTAGTTCCACTCAACACGCAATGCCTCCAGATAACAGCAGAAAGTGGGGAACGGATTATCTTAACACTAGGTTTTCTCTGCCTACCCTGCTGTTTGCGGGATACAGCGTGAAGCAGAAAATTTATATGATATATACCGTTGATATGTATATATATATATAAAAATTAAAAATTTCAACTAACCCTTATCACTTAAAGGTATAAACATCTTTGGACATCCTGGCTGTACAGGTTTTCCCCCGTTCGGCCAAAAGTCCACTTGACCTCCACTGACCAGGGAACCTGTAATAGTAATAGAAAATTCTGAAGAGAGACTGAGAGAAAAACGGGAAAACACAAAACGCATCGAAACGAATGAAACGAGTAAAGAAAAAATAATACAAAAAATCATTCGGCAAAGTTTCAATGTCAATCAGCTGTTACATCTGTCATTTAAAATATGATTAATTTTAATCGAAATATGATTGATTTCAAAATGCATTTCTTTTTGATTTTTCAGCAATTAATTGACATTTTAATGCACTAATGAATGCGTTAAAATACTTAGACTTAGTTAAAATTAACAAATATTTTATTTTCGTAATACTGTAATCGATTATTTATACCGATATATTTTAAGTTAGTTAGAAAAAAGTAACAAACCGAATTCCCCGCTCGCTGTGTGTATGATGTCGACGAAAAGTGCGTCTTTTGGACTTATGGGCTTAGTTACTAAAGGTGGATAGAATCCAGGGCAGGCCGGGTCTAGACCTGTTAGCCTGAAAGGAGAAAAAAAATATTGAATTAAGCATTTTGTGAAATACTTTTTTATTAATTTTTTAAGTTATTCCACAAAAGATATATTTTAAACGAACTGAAACGTTTACAAGCACTCATTTTGTATAAAATGAATTAGAAATATAAGTTAATTGTTGTTGTGTAATTATTTATTTCTATGAAACTGTGTGTGTGTCTTCTTTTCAGACATCTCTCGAGAATTTTTCCTCATGAGGTGAAAGGAACTTGGTTCAATTTAGCCCCCTAAAGACACAAATTTGCGCGTTAAAAACCCCATTTATCGTATCGCCAGTCTTTCAAAACACTTCCTCTACAGCCGCGCCCAGTATCGGCATATTGTACCTTAATGTTTCGAGTGGCTGCCAGTGTCGCGATCATCTGGAGAGCAAGGCCAAGTTGGCCTCGAAGCCCCATTTTCTTCGTCATCAACAGAACCAGACGGTACACGCCGATTGGCCCTATATAGTACCCCGGTTCGGTCTCATAATGAGTACTGTTGTCATCTCTGAGCTGATGTATATATACCACCCAATACCAGCTTGAACCATTTGATCGCATACAACGTAGAGCCATTCGAATCATTGGGGACCCAATGATTTATGAAAGGCTTGATACTTTAACTTTGCGTAGAGACGTTTTCTCGCTACGCGTTCTCTACCGCATTTATCATGGAAGTGTTCTGAAGCACTGTTTAACCGCACTTTTAGCACTGTTTCTAATCGCACAGTACGACACAAGCTTAAATACCATCCACACCACCTGGATACGTGGCACTTAACTACTGTGCTGTTTCATAGGAACCTTCTTCCACGTCGCTATGGGTTTCTTCAAAAAGCGCGTCAAAAAGCGTGTACCTTAAAGGCCGGTAACGCACCTGTAGCTCCTCTGGTGTTGCACGGGGTCGTGGGCGGCGGTGATCATTTACCATCAGGTGACCCGTACGCTCATTTGTCTTGTCCTTTTCCATAAAAAAAACTTACCTTTTAACCGGATATCCTTTGGAAGTTAAATATCTTGCAACAACAGCCCCAACTTGAGCCCCCATTGAATGACCCACTATATGAAGATCTTGAACCTGCAGACCGGCTTTTAGTAACTTAACTATTGCCTTACCAGCTTCATCGCCCACCTGTAATATACATACATTTTAAATTATGTTTATTATTATATTTATTTTCCCGCTCTGGTTGACAAAGTGCAGCGTTGAGAATGTCTATAATCTCAAATTGAACGGAAAATGGAGATGGAAGTGTTATATGTTCGCAGTTACACAACATCACAAAGAATCGCAATTACACTACACCACAAAAGATCGCATTTACACTACATCACAAAGGATCGCAGTTACACCACATCACAAAGAAAAAGAATCACAATTACACTACACCACAAAAGATCGCATTTACACTACATCACAAAGGATCGCAGTTACACCACATCACAAAGAAAACGAATCACAATTACACTACACCACAAAAGATCGCATTTACACTACATCACAAAGGATCGCAGTTACACCACATCACAAAGAAAAAGAATCACAATTACACTACACCACAAAAGATCGCATTTACACTACATCACAAAGGATCGCAGTTACACCACATCACAAAGAAAACGAATCACAATTACACTACACCACAAAAGATCGCATTTACACTACATCACAAAGGATCGCAGTTACACCACATCACAAAGAAAAAGAATCACAATTACACTACACCACAAAAGATCGCATTTACACTACATCACAAAGGATCGCAGTTACACCACATCACAAAGAAAACGAATCACAATTACACTACACCACAAAAGATCGCATTTACACTACATCACAAAGGATCGCAGTTACACCACATCACAAAGAAAAAGAATCACAATTACACTACACCACAAAAGATCGCATTTACACTACATCACAAAGGATCGCAGTTACACCACATCACAAAGAAAACGAATCACAATTACACTACACCACAAAAGATCGCATTTACACTACATCACAAAGGATCGCAGTTACACCACATCACAAAGAAAAAGAATCACAATTACACTACACCACAAAAGATCGCATTTACACTACATCACAAAGGATCGCAGTTACATTACATCACAAAAAATGTTGACATATCTGACATGTGTCTGAATGAAATCATGAATGTTGTTGTAATTGTCATTAATATAGTTTAATTATTTACATTTGCTGGATATGGTAAGACAAAGCTCGGCGTTGGGTTACGTACAATCTTCTTATATTTGGACTTACCGGTTGTATATCAAGTAGGACAATCATATAGTTTCCAAAAGCAAGATTAGCCCAGTCCAGTGCGAGTATGTTATAGCCGCCGTGTTTAATGTAAGCAGACACCACTGTACTAACACTATTGTCAGTCATAAGTTCTTCGTATCTAAAAAAAAAACTATTTTGAGTGATTAAATCATTTACTGATGGAAAGCTGAAGCTCTCAATCTATTAATTATTCAGACAGACAAACAGTAGGTCAGACTATAACAAAAGCAAAACTATTAAATTTTTACTTATAAAAAAAATTAAAACTTAACAATTTGCTTCAGTACTTATATATTTCAAGTCTGCAAATAAAATCAAATTAGTTTCACACAAGGCAGACGAAAATCGGTAGATAGATTAATAAATAGGCGGAATCTAGTGTTAAGACACTCCACTCCCTACCAACCGCCCTAATTTTTGATACTGTGTATTGAGTGGCGGAACTCAAGAATGTGCTTTGTCTAGATACCAGAGCGAGAAAATAAAAATTAATCATCCTTTTTCTGTTTTCTTACTTCAAAATTAATTTTTCATTCAAATAAGATAATATTTCTAAAAAGAAACTATTAAAAATGTTGTTTTGATTGTGTAAGTAACCTGTTACGTTCCCACACAACCCGGGAATCGCTGACTTAGGCTTCCCAACGTTCCCACACTTATTTCCCACACTTAGCATAGAGATCTTAGAATTGTAATAATCTGTTATTTGAATCCTCGCATCATTTTACTCCCATTGTATTAATTAACATTAAAAATAAATGTAATAAAATAAATCATTCTTGTCTCCAACTTTGAGCAAGTCTCACCTGTTTAGTAATAAGTTAATTTTAATAAAGTATTTTAATTAAATCGGTTTTTTTTGGAACCTACGCTGCCACCGTACTTAATTGGCGCAGTCGGTAGGATACTCGCGGGCCGGGTCGCGAGCAACGTAACTTAAATTTCGGCAACATCGAGATTAACGTCTCCGCGGTCCACCCGGGTGGCTCTCAAGCACCAGCACGAGTATCCAGAATCTACGAGGCGGCGCAGCGAGGAGTATCCAGACATTGATGCACCAGAGAAGACCAGATTTAACTCAGTAAGTGCATTAGAATCTTTCTAGTGATTGCTTATCCGTATTTTTAAGTTTCCTTATCCGTTTCCCTTCTGTGGCAATTGGAGACACTTATATTTAATAAAAAATAATTCTTAAATTCCCTTTTGCGGTAATCTAAGATATATAGTTTTAATAATTAGTAATTAATTTCATTTTTTTTTTAAATATAATTTAATAAAATAATAATTAATCAAAATGACTGAATTAGATAACATTTTTAAAGCTTTACGTCTAGTGCCTGAATTTGACGGAAATTCAAATGTTTTACCCAGGTTTATTAGCTTATGCGATCAATTGGTACAGGAATTTATTAGTAACAACCCCGACAGTAATTTAATTAATATTGCTCTTGCAAATGGCATTTTAAATAAGGTAACAGGCTCAGCAGCACGTTTAATAAATACTAGTGGTATTCCATCAGACTGGAGTGGCATTCGTAAGTCGCTTATAAATAATTTTTCAGATCAGCGCGATGAAACCGCGTTGTACAATGATCTCTCTCTTTTAACACAGGGATCTAATACCCCTCAGGAGTTTTACGAACGCTGCCAAAATTTATTTAGTACAATAATGACATATATTACATTGCATGAGGAAATTGGTACAACAATCGAAGCAAAAAGAAAATTATATCAAAAATTAACCTTACAAGCCTTTTTAAGAGGTTTAAAAGACCCTTTAGGCTCACGCATACGATGCATGAGGCCAGATACTATAGAAAAAGCGTTAGAATTCGTACAAGACGAATTAAATACTATGTATTTACAGGCTCGAAATGAACCAGATAGGACTAAGCACCCCCAGATCTTTTCTTCTCAGCCTTTTAAGGTAAATAATTTTAATAACAATATTCCACAAGTAAAGCCACACTTTCAAAGTAATCCTCCATATCGCAGTAATTTTATAACTAACCCACAGACATTGCATAGACAACACCTAGGTCCATCACGTACCCAACAAATATTTAGAGCACAACCCCCAAATTATAATCCTCATAACGCATTTAAAATTACCCCACGTAACGCACCCCCACAATTTAACTCGACATCGCAAACAGCTCGCCCTATGAGCGGTGTAAGTCATTTTGTACCTAGAAATTTACCACCCACTAGATATATCCCAGGACATGATTGGAGTAAGCACGGAAACCCACCACCGTCTAATTATTTTAAAACTAGGGAAATGAATTTCCACGACAGTGACTACTATGACCAGTACTACGACAACTCGTATTATGACTATTATGACGATAATGAGTATTATAATTATAACGATTATTATTACGGAAATCCATATTATGATAGCGAACCACCCCAAGAACCTTCTCAAAATTGCGAACCCATTATAGAGGAACCCTCATCAAAAAATAAAGCGGATTTTCAGCAAATCAAAATTTTAGACAAACCAAAATAGAACTTAATCTCCAAACTCAACGTCAACTTCCTTATATTCAGATTAAAAATCCCCCACTAAAATTGCTTATAGATACCGGTGCAAATCAATCTTTCATAAGTCCAGACGCAGTAGAAAAATACTTTAATAAATTTTCTTTAAAATATGATCCTTTCGAAGTAAGTAACGTACACGCTGTAAGTAGACATAAGTATTCCGTAACGATTCCCAGTTTTTCTGAATTTAATAGTAAAGATAGCATTACACTTTTTATTTATAAGTTCCATAATTATTTCGACGGTTTAATAGGTACGGATTTATTAGATAAATGGGAAGCAACTATTGATTATAAAAGAAAATTATTTGTTACTTCAAACGCATCGAACCCTATTCAAATTTATAATTCATGTAATTTAAATTTATACGAAAATATTATACCGGCAGGTACCTCGAAATTAATAAAATTACCAATTAATATTCGTGAAGGTGAAATTTTTATCCCAGAGCAAATTATCTCTAGTTGTATTATAAAAGAATGTTTAACTTGCGCGAAAAATAATAGAGCTATTTTAGAAATTTATAACTCCACGCGCAATGACATAATTTTCTCTATGGATAAACCTATCCAGGCCGAACTGAATAACACCGAATATAAGCATACCGAGCGAATGATAGAACGCGAAAAAGATGTTCTCTCTCGTTTACGGACTAGCCATTTAAATGAGGAAGAAAAAATTAATTTAGAAACGCTTTGCGGTCGCTATGCGGACATATTTTATTTAGAAGGCGAAACTTTAACGTTTAGCAATACAATTAAGCATTCGATTAAAACTACAGATGAAATACCCGTATATACTAAAAGTTATAGATATCCATTTATACATAGGCAGGAAGTTAGGGAGCAAATTCAGTGTATGTTAGACCAAGGAATCATTAGACCCTCAGACTCAGCTTGGAGCTCTCCCATATGGATCGTTCCAAAGAAAAGCGACGCTTCAGGGAAAACCAAGTGGCGCATTGTCATAGATTTTCGTAAAGTTAATGAAAAAACTATTGATGATAAGTACCCTATACCGAATATAACGGACATATTGGATAAATTAGGTAATTGCCAATATTTTAGTACATTAGACCTTGCTAGCGGGTTTCATCAAATTGAAATGAACCCCGCCGACATCTCTAAAACAGCTTTTAATGTAGAGCATGGGCATTTTGAGTTCTTAAGAATGCCCATGGGCTTAAAAAACGCACCCTCGACCTTTCAAAGGGTCATGGATAATGTTTTACGTGGTTTACAAAATAAAATATGTTTAGTATATTTAGACGACATTATAGTTTTTAGCACTTCACTTCAAGAACACATTATAAATTTGGAAAAAGTCTTTAATAGGTTACGAGAATCAAATTTTAGAATACAAATGAGTAAGTCGGAATTTTTGAAAAAGGAAACAGCATATTTACGTCATGTTATAACGCGCGATGGAATAAAACCAAATCCCGACAAGATATCCGCTATTCAAAATTATCCTATTCCGAAAACAGCTACGGAGATAAAACGATTTTTAGGACTCGTAGGTTATTATAGAAAATTTATTCCTAATTTTGCTAGAATTACAAAACCAATGACTCAATGCTTAAAAAAAGGTTATAAAATTATTTTAAACCAAGATTACACCGATTGTTTCGAAAAATGTAAGAAATTATTGACTAATGATCCCATTCTACAATACCCCGACTTTTCTAAAGAATTTATATTGACTACGGACGCTTCAAATTTAGCTATAGGCGCTGTACTTTCACAGGGACCTATTGGTTCAGATAAACCCATTGCATATGCCTCTAGAACTTTAAATACGAGCGAAATTAACTATAGCACAATTGAAAAGGAATTATTAGCGATAGTTTGGGCTACAAAGTATTTCCGCCCCTACTTGTTTGGAAGAAAATTTAAAATTATGACTGACCATAGACCACTTCAGTGGATTATGAACATTAAAGAACCCAATTCCCGACTGACTCGATGGAGGTTAAAATTAAGTGAATATGACTTTTCTGTAATATACAAACAAGGTAAATATAATTGCAATGCCGATGCTTTATCCCGTATAGAGATTCATAATGAAGAAGCGAAGTCAATTGCAGTAAATTGCTCAGAAAAATCCCTTTCGAACTCAAATACAGCAATCATACATACTGACTCGGAAAACCTCATTTTAGAAATTCCTATAACTGACGACCCGTTAATTAAAAAATTTTATCATTGTGATCGAATGAAACAGGTTTATGATATTATTAATGACTCTTCTTTACAACAACGAACCCAAATAATTAAAAATTTAAATAAAAATAGGAAACCTGAGACTATATACTTACCCGACCAACAGATATTCATACGAAACCCTAAATCATCTCGACAAAAATTAGTCCCTTGCTTTAATGTTTTAGCTGATTTACCAATACACATTTACACAAAGAAAAACGATTACCAATGGCGAAAAAACGCAAAAAAAAAAAAAATAAATAAATTAAAGAATAAAACGCTTTACCTTTTTCAAGTGCATATTTAATATCTTAAAATAAAATTAAAATCCGCTTCACAGCAGCTAAAAACTTTTGAGTTTAACCGTGTTATGAGAGGACTCATTGACGAGTTAGGGTCTGTAATAAAAAGTATTTCGGGAAATCTCGACTACACGGACGCCATAAGTTATGATAGAGCCATTAGCTCAAAATAATGATAAAATAATTAACGAAATTAATAACCACATTCGCTTGAGTAAAAAAATTGGATGTCTCAAAATACTTACATTATAAATAAAATTATTAACTAATAATCAGAGGGAATTAGAAAATTTAATGAATAATTTAACAAATATTAATATGAAATTAGAAGCCAATTTTGTAACTTTCTCACATATAAATCAAATATATATTTATATTTTTTTTTTAATTTTAGGGTAACACAGAAACGAGTTTTGAAGAATTATTTCGGTTATAAAACTTACTTGCATTTATTCGTACCAAAAGTAATCATCATTCTATGTTCACTTTTAGTATGTTAAACAAATTAAATACGTACGTAATATAAGAAAAATGAACTTTTAGATATTTGTTTTAGAGACTATTTTGATGTAATAAAGGTAGGCTATTATTATAACGCTAGAGATTATTTTAGTTTTGAAGTTTCCAATTGTTTTTCCTAAGATCCTGTATCATTTATATTCTGTACCTAATATAAATCGTCACATCCTGATTTCCATCATCATTTTTACCCTTTCCAAGCAATTCACAAAAAAGATTTTATGTACATAGAGGCTGAATGCCCGAAGATCGGTGAATCATATTTATGTGATCTTAATGTTAATTATCTACAAGGAAAACAGCCGGATTGTATAGAGCGTCTTATCACAACTCAGCAGCTGCAAAGTTCCTGTTTATACGCATCGATTATTCTTACTACGGAAGCAATGGAACAGCTAGATGATAGACACTACATTATCACTATTCCAGAACCAACCAGAGTAGAATTGTTATGTGAACAGCATAAATATTTGAAGATACAAGGGAGTCATCTCGTAACCGTACCACGGGGATGTTCAATTAAAACTTCGTTATTTACTATAATTAATAATAATGATAATATAAAAGGACAAGCATTGGAAATTATCGACCTAAGTAATATTAATATGACAAAGGGAGGAAATTCTGAAATAACACTAAAATTAAATTCGATAAATTTAACTGAAATCTTCGAAGCAAATAAAAAATTTTCCGCACAGCAACCTATTTCGAAAATATCTACGGAATCTAACAGTCTTTATCATACAACGATCCCATTTTATGGAATTATTCTAATGGCAATTATATTATGTATCATCTTTATAGTTGCCAAGAACATTAAGAAAAATAAAAAGCCTAAACTATCGAGTGAAGAAAATTCGCCAAAGGAAGAGGCTTGCGCTCGAGATCCAGTAGAGCATATTCTTCAGCACTATTCGAGATCCAAGGACACTGAATAGGTGCTGATCTTCAGGAGGGAGGTGTTACGTTCCCACACAACCCGGGAATCGCTGACTTAGGCTTCCCAACGTTCCCACACTTATTTCCCACACTTAGCATAGAGATCTTAGAATTGTAATAATCTGTTATTTGAATCCTCGCATCATTTTACTCCCATTGTATTAATTAACATTAAAAATAAATGTAATAAAATAAATCATTCTTGTCTCCAACTTTGAGCAAGTCTCACCTGTTTAGTAATAAGTTAATTTTAATAAAGTATTTTAATTAAATCGGTTTTTTTTGGAACCTACGCTGCCACCGTACTTAATTAACCTACGTAAACTGCAAAAAAAGGTGATAAAGAAGCACATTTGCAATTCAAATCACTTTGTTTTGTTGATAAAATAATTTTAGAAATAACAAAAAAACAGTATTTGAAATATAACTAAAAATTATTATTTTGTTGTCCAAATTTCCTATCATATGCGCATATTTTTATCATATGTGGACGTTAAAAGTATAATTAATACGGTATTAAGTCCATAAGCTTAATACCATATTAATTACATTTTTTATATTGCATATTAAATTTATCTATTTAGTAAATAAAATATGATTAATCTATATTATATTACTATTATTTGAATTTTTTGTTAAATAGACGCCAGTTGTGGAGTAGGGGCATAAAGTGTGACTGTAAAAGCAACTGGTTGTGGGTTCGATCCCCACTCGAGGTTATTTACTTAAATTTATATTTCCATTTCTTCGCTCTTGTGTCGAGGCAAAATGCGGCGTTGCGTTCTGCCACTCAACACGTAATGTCTCCAGAATCCAGAAGAAAGTGGAGAACGGAGTGTCTCAACACTAGGTTCCCTCTGCCTACCCTGCTATGTGCGGGATACAACTCGAAGATGATTTATTTTTTATTTTATTTTATGTTAAATAGAGAACGAGGCCAGTCGCGACACAGGGGCACAAGCTTGTGACTGTAAACGTGACAGGTTGTGGGTGCGATTCCAACTCGAGGCAATGAAAATATTTAATAAATATTTTTTATTTTCTTCGCTCTGGTGTCCGGGCAAAGCGCGGGGTTGAGTTCCGTCAACACGTAATGCTTCCAGAGTTCAGTGGAATGGGGGGAGTGGAGTGTCTTAACCGTAGGAACCGTAGGATCCCTCTGCGTACCCTGCTTCATTTGGAATACAGTCTGAAGCTGAAAATATTAAATAAGTTTTTTGTGTTACACTTCCAAAATTAGAGTTTTTTCCAGATTGAATCCAGACAATATACAGAAAAAAAATAGATCCATCATTGTATTTTTTACTAATATTTTTTTATTTAATTAATTCACACACCTATTTATTTGTGTGACTCTAAAATTTGTTCTTATAAACTTGAAATTCATTCTTTTATATTTCAAGTGAATTATTGGATGAAAATCAAAAAGGTAAAAAAAAATAACTAACACTTCAAAACTGAAATATTTATAGTAATAATTCTATAAAATAAAATTTAAAAAAAAAATTAAATCGGCTTCACGCTGTATCCCGCACACATTAGGGTAGGCAGGGGGAACCTAGTGTTAAGACACTCTGTTCCCCACTTTCCGCCGAATTTGGGAGGTATTGCGTGTTGAGTGGCGGAATTCAATACCGCTCTTTGCCTCGACACCAGAGCGAAGAAATGGAAATATAAATTTAAATAAATACTTAATTTCCTCGAGTGGGGATCGAACCCACAACCGTCGCGTTACAGTCACACCCTTGTGCGCCACGACGGCACCATAAAACAAAATATTAAAAAAATAATAATTCCGAGTCCGGTCGTGGCGCAGCGGCACGAGGTGTGACTGCAAAACCGACTGGTTCTGGGTTCGATTCCCACTCGAGGAGATGAAATATTTACTTAAATTTATATTTCCATTTCTTTGCTCTGGTGTCGAGGTTAAGCGCGGCGTTGAGTTCTGCCCCTCAACACGCAATGCCTCCAGAATTCGGCAGAAAGTGGGGAACGGAGTGTCTTAACACTAGGTTCCCTCTGCCTACCCTGCTGTGTGCGGGATACAGCGTGAAGCTAATTTTTTTTTAATTTTAATTTTAATAATTCCTACTTACCCATGGATGTATAAAACTGTAGGTTTCTCCAGAACGAAACTTCTGTCTTTCAACAACGACTCTATATCTCTCGTTCGACAGAACGTATTGTTTTTTAAATGATCTCTATAATGTAGAAAGTATAAGTAAATAAAATACAATATTTCTCAGTAATTATCTTTGGGTAGCGGAAATTTGTAAAAATCTCTACAGAGATGCTAACAACATAAATAAGTTGTAACAGGCGTATAAAAATTTCGAGTAGCTCGATGAGAACGAATGGCTTAGCGGTCAGAGCGCCTGGTCGGTTTCCAGGAGGCGCGGGTCAATTCTTTATACGTTTTCTAGATAAGTATTAAAAATACACTTTATACATTAAATAAAGTGGATTTTTCTTTTCCGTAAAGAACAAAAAAAATATATATATTACCCGTAATAAACAATTTTCACATCGTTCAAGTTTAGCGATCGGCCAATCGGTGCTGAAAGTACAAGAAACAATATTTAAATATGTAAAATATATGTATGTATATATTTCTCTGCTTTCTTACTAGAATGTACCGAAATATAATAAAGAGTTAACGTTAAAGAGTTAAAACGTTTAAGACTACTTTTTCATTATTCTGGGCTCCCTGGTTAAATCCTGTTAAATGTTCTTGATGTGAAAATATTTTATTATTAAAAAGTTGAAGAGTTTGTTTAGTTGAACGCTCTAATATCACATTTTTTGTCACATTTTCTATCATAACTATAAGGTACATACCGTTGATATACAATTACGAAATTTGTCAAGAAGTTAAAATTTACGGCACGTATAAAGGAAAATTCCAAAATTATTTATCAAAAATTGAATACTTATTGTATTTGTGTCACAGAATAAAACCATTTGGTACAAATTTTAATCTGTACTTATTTAATCTGTTTTTATTTGATACAAAATGATAACTTAATTAGTTATTCTTTTGGTGTATCTCCATTCATGAAACTGGTAAGAAACTCTCGGGGCATGAGTACGACTTGAACTTGACCGAAAATGTTGATTATTTTATAGGTTATATAAAAATGCCTAATAACGTGCTTTCTACGTATATTCTGTATACCAATTATATATTTAACTAATAATATATGTTACCAATTTAAAGACTATACAGGAGCTAGATAAGTTATTTTACAAATAATATCGTGAGTACTTATCCAAATCAATTAATTAATGGTTAAGGCTGCTTGTAATATCTATATTTTTTAAATGAATAATCATGTAATTCAAGCGGGCAAAGCCGCGGGCAGGCCGCTGGTAATAAATAAAGTAACACAATGTAAAAACTTACTTGGTACAAATGAACGTAAGATTAGATTGAAACCTCCTGGCAACGGCATGGATGGGGCGCCTTGAGAATCGCTGGTGATCACAACTATTGAAAAATAAAGTATTTTATCCAATTCTGTTTTTTTGCTTGAAACCGTGTTCCGCACATAGCAGGTTAGGTAAAGGGAACCTGGAAATCTAGTGTTAAGACACTCTGTTCCTATTAGAACACTTTCGTTCCCCACTTTCCGTTGACTTGTGGAGACATGTTTTGAGTGGCGGAACTCAACACCGTGATTTGCCTCATTACCAGAGCAAGGAAATTAAAATATTCATAATTTGTCAAATGGGAATCGAACCCACAACCTGTCGCAATTACAGTGCACCACAAAAATACAACTCGTGAGTAAGTAGGATAATTTAAAGTAAATAAATAAATCTGCTTCACGCTGTATCTCGCACATAGCAGGGTAGGCAGAGAGAACAAGTGGCAGACACAACCAGTCGATTTTACAGTCACACTTTGCGCCGCTGCGCCACGACTGGCCTCTTTTTTTTTAAGAAAGAGTTACAGAAGAGAGGAAACGACAATGAAAAACAGGACTTAAAGAAGTTTTAAGTTTTACTATATGGAACCAACTTAATATTTTTAACTTGTTTTTGCTGACTTCTAATCCTGTAATCAGAAGTAAGTAAAAACTAGTCAAAAACTAAAAATATCCTCCAATTGACGAAGGTGATGATGACAATTATTATGACTTGAACATATATCTAATAGTGACCCAATAAGTATATAATAATTTTAGAGGATATTTTTTAATTATTTGTTTAAAGAACAGACTATTAAATAGTCTGATAAGAATAATGTGATGTGCCTTGGTAACATAAATAAAAAAATATTTTTTCCCAGAGTTTATTTCTAAAATGATTTAACCAAAGCCTTTGATTGTGTAGACCATGAAACTCTGTTATTAAAACTTTATCATTATAGTATACAGGATACTGCACTTGATCTTATTGCCTCATATCTAAACGAAAGAATCCAGAAGGTTAGTATAAATAATATAAAATCATCTGTATCTCCTCTAAGGATGGGTGTTTCACAAGGATCTATTCTGGTCTCCTTTTATTTCGTCTTTATATTAACGATCTGCCTTTTTATGCAAACAAACCTATGTGATATTGTACTGATTGACTTGACTGGGTTCAATTAGAACCCAGTCGAAGTGAGGCGCAGGGGCACAAGTGTGTGAGTGTAGACGCGATTAGTTGTGAGTTCGATCCCCACTCGAGGAAATTAAACATTAAATATTTTCATTTCTTCGTTCTGGTGTTGAGGCAAAGCGCGGCTTTGAGTTCCGCCACTTAACACTCAATGTCTCGATAATTCGGCGGGAAGTCTTAAAAGTAGGTCTTCAGGTACCCTCTGCGGACACTGCTATCTACGATATATAGCGAGAAGCTGAAAAACATTACATATTTAACCTAAAATATATTTATTACCTGTAAGAAACTGTGCTGTATGCGGAATACAGCATAAAGCTGATTACAGTTTATATATTTTAAGTGAATCAATTGAACCACTTTTTACATGTTAAAAAACAATATGTAAAATAAATGTTTTTACTCACTCATGATATACAAATAAAAGTGAAATTAATATTGATGTGTAATAAAATAGATAATAACATTTTTAATGTATTAAAAAAAAAAAACCGTCCAAGGGTGAGTCGGAATCGCCTATGAAGGGTTCCGTAGCGTCAAACATATATTAGAATCACCACCACTATTGTATTATTCTTGACAAGCCGACTTCAAAAAGGAGGTTCTCAATTTAAGTGAAAGATTTTTTCATCAAAATTACCCCATAGGTATCTCTTAAGCCACAAAATCCATTTTATATTTTCATTGTAGGTTTCCATTGTTTGCAACTTTTTAGAATTTTCTTGTCTCAAAAAGCATTGGTATAATAAAAAATCTTTCTTAGCAACCTCCATACCATTTAGAAAAACCCATCTAATGATATCCCACACGGCATGATCTACCGACTGTTTTTAAATAAAACTTTTAGCATTCAATTACTCCATACATATAATATTTGTAATAATTTTAATTTTCAAAATCAGCAATCAGGTTCCCGGGTTCACTCTGCAGAATACCGTGTCAAGCTAGAAAAAATATCAAATAGGTACTCACCAAGATGTAAAACAAAAATTCCAAACTTGATAAACATTTTTTTATATAACTATAAAATTTAAATTAATATCATAAATACAATAATTTGGATAATCCAATTTCCCGCTAAAATAAAATAAAGTCTATGACATGTGCACTCTAGAACAAGTAAACGAATACTCAGTAAAAACTATATTTTATTATATTAACAGGTCCAATATTTACATATTTTTTATCGAGCGTCGAGTACGTAGTATTTGCATCTTTTTAAATTAATTTGTATTTTAATACGAGCATATGTATTAATTACTTAAAATGGAAAATTTTATTTATCGTATGTTCATGCTAAATATATTCAAAGATGTCCTATTTTAAAATCTATAGCTACTGGCAATTATATTCAAGTACATCTTCACTTACTCACTCAAAGTGCTCTATTACCAAGAAAACCGTAAAAGAAATTATGAAAAAAATTATTTCTTTTTTTAATTTTTAGGGTATGGTATCTCAAAAGGAACACTTATAAAATCACTTTGTTGTCCATCAGTTCGTCTGTCAAGAGCATTTATCTGGAGCTGCGGAGCCAAAACGCTGTCGCCTGCTGGGTACAATGCAAGATTATTCCTTATACGCCTAATATGATTGAAGCGAGGAGATATAAAAAAATCCCTTAAAGTAATTTTATCGAAGCGCGGCGTTGAGTCCTGCCACTCAACACGCAATGCCTCCAGAATTCGGCAGAAAGTGGGGAACGGAGTGTCTTAACAGTGGGTTCCCTCTGTCTAGCCTGCTGCACGCGGGATACAGCGTGAATCTGATTTATTTTATTTTATTTAATTTTATCTCTTTGAACGTTGTTTAGATTTATTGTTAACTTGTGGTCCGCCCGCGGCTTCGCCCGCTTGAACTACATGTTTATTCATTTAATAAAAAGTATTGACTGACAACTATAACGACTTCTAATATGATTTTGATTACTTTAATGTGTAATCTTGTAACATTTTTTTTTACTACATTATCGTAATTTCTATAAGGTTTTATGATTGTTTTGTGGAATATCGATACTTGATATTTATAATAATATACTTTGAGCATTGATACATAAAGCGAATTATTTATTATACATATATATTTTTGTAACATTATGTTCTTTTTACCTTTATTATGTACGTCTTATCATAATTTTAAAACTCTGTTAAATGTTCTTATGTCAGCGAATAATTTAATTTACTCCTTCAGAAACAGCCTTAAATGTTAATTTAATGTAATTTTTAAATTAGTTACATACATTATTAGCCGAATGTACAATTGGTAAATATGTAGTTATTACAGAGTACACGTAAAAAGGATATTTTAATATTAGATAAGATTTTTATATAGATTTATTTCAAACGAACGAACGAACCGAAGAATCTATGTATTTACTTAATATTTCTTTAAAGATCCAGTCGTTCTTTATCTTTTTTTTCAGCTTCACGCTGTATCTCGCATACAGCAGGGTAGGTTAAAAGTTTCCGTTCCCCATTTTCTGTTGCAAACTAATGCCTTGAGTTCATTCAAATGACGATAACTTTTTTTTTAATTAACTGATTTTGATGAAACAACTTTAAATGCTATTCTGAGTTAAAACAAAACAATTGGTGCAAGTTTGTAAATCGGTTCAGTACTTTCGGAGATTTACGTGGTCACAAGCAAACAGACAGACCGACAGACAGACAAGAAATTAAAAAATATATATTTTTGCTTTCTACTATTCTTTTTAAGTGTCCCTCTATCAATTTCAGTCAAAATTACTAAATGTACAGACAAAATATTTTTACTGTTTTATTATATATAAAGACTAGCGGCTCGCCCACGGCTTCGCCCGCTTAAAATACGTGATTATTGATTTAATAAGCAGAATTGATTCACAACTATAATGACTTCTAATATGATTTTTTTACGACATTATCGTCAAAGAATTTTAGATTGTTTTAAATAAAAAAATACGACCATTGTTGATATTTGATATTTATAAAATATACATAAAGCTAATTATTTATTACACGTATATATTTTTGTAACTTTATGTTCTTTTTACTCTATATAATACACTCTGTTAAATGTGCTGATGTCACTTAATAATTTAATGTACTGCTTCAGAAACAGCCTTAAATGTTAAATTATTGATTTGAAGGAATTTCATAATATTCTTTGTAAAATAACTGTAATAATCGCATATTAACTCCTGTACAGTTTTTAAATTAGTTACATATATTATATGAACGAACCAACCAAAAAATCTTTGTATTTACTTGATATTTCTTTCAAGATGGTTCTTTATCTCTGTGTTGAATTAATTACGACTTAAACTTAACTGTTATGATTTATGAAGGCAATCTCCACTAACAATTCAATTTTATTTACTTTATTGTATAAAATATTATACAATAGTGCTTTAAAAATATATATTTTTATCAACAGTCATATAACCCAGACGTTTCGAATGTCATTCTTTAGCCAAGAATCTTACCAGCGCGATTGCTATATAATATTCGCAGGCAACCTAATGCCTTGAGTTCATTCAAATGACGATAACTTTTTTTTAATGAACCGATTTTGATGAACCAAACTTTAGTATTTAAGTTGAGTTAAAACAAAGCAATTGGTGAAATTTTCAAGTAAATCGGTTCAGTACTTTCAGAGAAAATGCGGACAAAAATATATCGACAGACAGACAGACAGACAAGAAATTCAAAAAAAATCTTTTTGCTTTCTGTTATTATTTTAAGTGTCCTGTGTCTTTAAGTGTCTGTGTGTTTAAGTGTCTCTCTATCCATTTCAGTCAAAATTACTAAATGTGCAGACAAAATATTTTTACTGTCTTATTATATAAGATAGAGATAGAGATAATAAGAAATGGCGTAAAAAAGAACGAGAGATATCCCTTTCTCGTTCGGTTATGTTTTGTATTAATGTAAAGTAGAAGATCGGCAACGTTTTATAGTATTTTTGCAGTAGAAGATGTTTACGTTATTGGTATCTGCGTCACACTCAATACAGTTTGGATAAAAATGATGAAATGGAAATAATATTCCTACGTATGAGCCTTTGAAGAATTAAAAAAATGTTTTTTGGGTATGGATTTGAAATATTTTACCCTATAAGCTGCTCCTGTAAAAGCAGCGCAGAGCTTCCACCCTGTAAATACGTTAAAGCGTGGGTAAAAAAAAATATTATTTTTATTAAGTCATAAAATTATAAAAATGTTTGGTTGGATAAAAAAAGGCTTGCAATATTAAAAAAAAATTGTGGGATTTTAGGTGAATCTTGAAATAAATAAAAAAAAATGGTAATAAATATATTTGTATTTTCTAACATTTGCTTAGGTCATTCTTTACAGTAATTATGTACTAAATAAATATATATTAACTACTTTATGATACATATTTTACAAAATTCGACAGTTTATTTTATAAAAAGGTTCATAAGTGGGGAACGGAGTGTCTTAACAATAGGTTCCTTCTGCCTACCCTGCTGTGTGCGGGATACAGCGTGAAATTGATTTTTTTTTATTCATAACCCTAAAAAGATTATTTTGGTACTTTAATTTAAGCAGTATCATCTACAATGATATGTAAAAATAAATTTTATTTATACATACTATTAATAACACAAAACAAAGAAGTTTCACTCATATATAAGGCAGTATAGAATCGTCAAATAAATATAATATTTAAATACATATTTTACTTAAAGCTGTCGTGGCGCAAAAACGTGCGATTATAATCGCGATGGTTGTAGGTACGATTCCCAATCGGGGGAGTGAAATGTAGTAAGTATTAAACTTTTATTTTTCCGCTCTGGTAACGAGGCAACGCGTTGAAGTTCACTACTCAAAACCACTACCAGGTTCCCTCTGCCTACCCTGAAGCTGAAAAATTTTAATACTTAACTTGTAAGTAAAGTTACGGCTAAGGACAACTAAATGACAAGACAACACAATCAAACACCTTTCTCTTCTAACGCGAACGGTTCCTCATCGGCAGTTCGTAGATAATAATCTCCGTGTAAACTGTGAAAATTGAGAAACATTTATGAGTATCGCAAGAAGAGTTATACAGAATAAAATATTTAAATTTATTTAGAACCATATTTCTTCATATGATTCTATAATATAATACTGTGAGCAACTTGTGTAAAAGAGGGTAGATGTAGGTAAAAAAGACTATAAACGCAATGGAATTGTGTCAATCGGGGGGAGTTGCTTAGGCAACCGCGTGTGCTGCAGAAATAGTTATTAAATATATGTAAGTACATTTTACTATAAAAGCATTCGATTTCATTAGTTTTAAATTAAAGTCCGCGACACCTTATCTTTGATCGACCAATAAATAAGTCACAATAAGGCATTTTGAGACAAAAAATAATTGAAAATTTTAAGATGATATTTTGTCGCTTTTTATTTGATAAAGATATTGAAACTTACGAGTGAAAGTTATTCCATCATCAAGGAAATTTTATGAAGAGAAGGATTGGCTTTTACAGCATGTAATTTTTATAGCCGTTTACGGCCGCAAGTTTAGGCTCGAGTCCCGCGGGGGACGCCCTTGTTACCTACTACTTTTTTATAATAATAATTTTCAAGTCTGGTATTTTTATTATAAAATTTTATAAAAAAATCCACGAACGCTTAAACCACATATGCTACTCTTATTGATACCGCACAAATTTTATTCGCGGCGTTCGTCGTATTTTTACCTTTTTTGTAATAAAACTTTAAAATACACTGAATTTCTGCGCAACACACATTCATTTTGTTTGCTTCAAAAACAAATGAAAAATAGCGGGAATAGGAATAATTTTTTTTTTATTTATTGCATCTTCAGAATGTCAAATTTAATGGTTTTAAAACCAGCCAGTTACTTTCAGTAGAGCCAAAGGGGTTTGATAATAAGCAGCAAAAAGAAATATAGGTGGTATGCGGGCGAAGCCGCGAGTGGGCCGCTAGTAGTCATTTAAAAATCGCTAATGTATCTTTAGAAACTTACTCAGGAGTAGCCTGAAGCCCCATTAGAGCTTGTCCAGAACAACTTCCTTCGAGGAAAGCGTCGTAACTACCACATTTCTTTGCAACAAACTTCCCTCCCAGCACCGACTCCGCCCAGTAGCGCCACGACCGCCAGTGGCTGCAGAAATCTAGATAAATACGTACTAATACTTCTTTATTATATACAAAGATGGGTGTGAAAGATTTTTATAAATTATATGCTTCGGCATTCGTGCATCGGCCCTGACGTGCCGTCAGTTGGTACAAGAATGTGTCATTTTTTTTTTTAATATTAACAATTTCTCGCTCTACTTTTTACAAGACGAAGAGGAGGGCAAAAATTTACTCACGAAGTACAAAATACCTTCACATATAAGAAATGGATAAGAATGTTATTTACACTCATCACTGAAGGGTATATATGTAATGGGACATCCCGGCTGTGCGGGTTTTCCTCCATTCGGCCAAAAGTCCACATGTCCTCCACTGACCGCGGAACCTGTAACAGTACAACACCATCAGATCGTATGTGTGCATATGTGATCACATGTATACATAATATATTATCGCATGTATGGGTATATAATCACATGTGTATAAGTGAGATCACATGTGTGGATATGAGATCGCCTCTATAGATGTCAGATCTCATTATACATCCCGTATAATTACAAAGTCAAAGTCAAATAAAGTCAAATAATTTTATTTAAAATAAAGTTAAGCATCATATATATTATTTAAAATATAAAATTAAGCAAGTAGCTTTAATTTTTTTAATATCAAATAATTTTCTACCAGTTCACTAAAGTTAATGCATCAGATCTGAGAAGAACCGATGCAAGAAACTCTTTATTTTTTTATATCAATTATATACATATACATATTTAATTATGTACGCCAATATTGGCTCTCTATCAGGATGGAGCAGAAAACTCGTAGATGTACTCAAGAGACGTGGGTCTTTGTGTTTTCCTCCAGGAAATCCCTATTTACAAGGGAAAGTGTAAGAAAGAGTAGTGTTCAAGATTAAGGCCTCTATAACTATAGGCGCATCAAGCTTATAGGTTATATCATGAACCTCTCCGAGCGCATGATCGACGTCAGGCTCCGCCGCGAGTGTACAATATGGATTACAGCCAGGATGCAACTGTCAATATATTAATTCCCTTAAAGGAGATGGTAAATTATGGGCCCAAATGTAAAAAGTTGAGATATGGTCGAAAAAGTTAGTATTTTTTTTAAATTTTGGAATACCAAAAATGAGCTCAATCGGCCTTTTGGAAGCGGAGAAAAACGAATTGCCTTAATGAATCTTTAGGACCTAAGTTATAGATTGCGCGAATAGTATAATTCATAGAAAAAGGATGTTTTATACAATAAAATGTACAAGAACGACGTTACGAGTATCTGCTAGTACATACTACGTATAATTGTAACTAAACAAATCAGCTAATATTAATAATATTACAAGAATTCTGTAATATCCCTACAACCTTCTATATTTAATTACCATGGTATTTCAGGATTTTTAAGAGATCCTCGGTTAGGATTACTTATTATTACAGCGATAAAGGACCTTAAATAAAAAAGAATGTTTTTTATCTAAGGTAATTTATCGTTGTATCAGCGATCAGAAGCCATCGAGGTGCAGTGGGACAGCGTTTTACTGTAAGTACGGTGGCTGTGGGTTCGATTCCCTTCCCGAGGGACTCACTCAGAGAGAGAGAGAGCTCAGCAACTACCGAGTTGCCAGCTCAACGTATAACGTGTGATACATGTTCATTCTATCCTGTTTTTTATATATTAAATATTTTAGTTTATATAAAAAAATAGTGACAAACCGAGTTGCCCGCCCGCTGTGTGTATGATGTCCACGAAAAGTGCGTCTTTTGGACTTATGGGGTCAGTTACTAGAGGCGGGTAGAACCCGGGGTTGGCCGGGTCGAGGCCGGTTAGCCTGCAACGAGGGGAAATATTCAATTATATATTTTATAATACAAGTGTAGGTAGGAAATATAATATATATATTTCCTTTTAATATTAAATTCGTATATTATCTATGTTAAAATTAAGGTTTATTTTTGATTTAGTTTAAGATATTTTTTTGAAAACGTATAAAAAATTGAATGTGGCCGGATTTGAACCCGCGCCTTTTTTGATGTTGGGTAAAAAGAGAATGTAAATTCTATGATATATCTTTTGTTGATTTATGTCCACGCTGTATTAGCAGAACCTTATGTAAGGAGAATTCCTTCTCCACTTCCAACTTTCTGGATAATGTCCAGATGTCGAATAGCGAAACTTAACGCCGCGTCTAATACTAAAACGGGAAAATGAAAATAATTAAAATAAAAAGAAATAAAAACTAATAGAAATAAATAATAAAGAAATTGGGGTCATTCGTGGCGCAGGGGTACAAAGTGTGACAGTAAATACGGCAGATTGTGGGCTCGATTCCCACTCGAGAAGATGTAGTGCATTATTTTTACATTTTATTCGCTCTAGCGTCGAAGCAAAGCTCGGCGTTGAGTTCCACTACTGGACACGCAATGCCTCCAGATTTTGGCGAAAATAGGGAACGGAAACATTACTTAGGTCCCCATAATCTGCTGTGTCATATACTGCTGCAAGAACGTACTGCAAAACAAACACAGGTTGTGTTAAATATAGTAATAATTGAAATAGTATATAATGCGACCTTTCAACGTGGTATCCTTCAGCAGCCAGGAGCCGCGCGGCGACGGCGCCGACGTGCGCGCCGATGGAGTGCCCCACCACGTGCAGGCGGCGCGCCTGCAGGCCCCTTCTTACCAGCCGGAGCAGCGCGCCGCCCGCCTCGTCTCCCACCTGCAACGTTCATACTGTAACAGTATGTACCTTGGGTATATGTTAAAAATAAATAAATAAATAAAATAAAATATGCATGGCAATACACATAAATAACATAGTTCATTATGAATAATACACACTATATATTTTTAATATCAAATTAATCGAGTTCGTGTATTGTCGTCCCGAGTGTCGCGACCGTCGTTCTGTCTATATAGGTGGGTGCAGAACTCGGAAGGCAGCGGTCGAGTCGAACTGTCAAGTACTACGGTACTAATAAATATGATGCACATAAAGACTCGTACGAAATATATTATAAATATAATATAATAATTCGAAGTCTATGATGGCACGATCTTTTAGGATCGAAATTCTTATAAAGGCAATATATGTGTAGTGGCGACACATATTGTGGTTCAAAGTTATCTTTGACCATTTATTATTATTATTATAATATTGAATGTTGCTTGACGTCGCGAAGGCTGACCAACTCCGGTGTATGTAGTAGTATCCGCCTGTCTCATACGGGTGTGTGGTGCTATTTTATATCCTGGAACTCTGGTGTATGTAGTAGTGTCCGCTTACGATTCGAGACACGACTGTAGGGTGTGTGCCGTGCGTTTATTTAACATATCGGTACGTTCGTTCCAACGACTTATATTGATCTCACAAATCAATCTACATCACGAATCACTATTCTAATACAATCTTAATATAAACAAGCGTAACAAGTACTTTCGGAAAGATCACACACAAACGTCTCGGAGGATTTAACGATGACTGTAAAGCTGCGGTCTGGTCGGAACTCACGGTGTAGGGTCGGGGCGGTGTCCGTACTCTTTCTTCCTTTTATTATAACTAGTTCGCAGTTATAGTGGAGGGGAAGATAGGACGCGCTCTTGGCTTTTCTTCCGACGAGCTTCGAGTTATGACAATGTTCCAGTTATTTAAATAACTGACACAAGAACTACTTCTAATGGGAAATGTCTTTTTAAAGCGATACCTTCTAATGGCATGAATAAAATTCTTGACACTGTTACTTCTGAATCTCTAAAAGATTTCGGGTTCTTCACAACTATAAATGGTTCTAACCACTAGACACATCACGAGCCAAGGCATTATTTATTGAATAATATTTTGAAAGTTTAATATATATGTAATTAATATTTTAAATTGGTATATATTTAGTTATTACAGTGTACTCGTAGAAAGGATGTTTTTAGGCATTTTTATATAAATTTATTTCAAACGAACAACCGAACCAAAAAATCTTTGTATTTACTTGATATCTCTTTCAAGATCAAATCTTTTTTTATCTCTGTGTTGAATTAATTACGACTTAAACTTAACTGTTATGATTTATGAAGATAATCTCCACTAACAATTCAATTTTGTTTACTTTATTGTATAAAAATATTGTATAAAAGTGCTCCAAAAATATATATTTTTATCAACAGTCGTATAAACAAGACGTTTCGAATGTCATTCCTTAGCCAAGAATCTCACCAGCGCGATTGCTATGTAACATTCGCAGGCAAACTAATGCCTTGAGTTCATTCAAATGACGATTTTTTTTAATTAACCGATTTTGATAAAACAAACTTTAATTGTTAAGTAGAGTTAAAACAAAGCTATTGGTAAAACTTTTAAGTAAATCGGTTTAGTACTTTCAGAGAAAAATGTGGACATACGTATCGACAGACAGACAGACAGACATATAAGAAATTAATAAAATCTTTGTTCTTTCTATTATTCTTTATAAGTGTCCCTCTATCCATTTTAGTCAAAATTACTAAATGTACAGACAAAATATTTTTACTGTCTTATCATATATAGAGATAAATATATAATATATTTCGAGGTGAAAGATATAGACTTACCGGTTGTACATCCAGGAGGACATTTAAATAATTTCCAAAAGCAAGATTAGCCCAATCCAGTGCGAGTACGTTATAGCCGCCGTGTTTTATGTAAGCAGACATCACTGTATTAACACTATTGTCAGTCACATACTCTATATATCTGAAATTAAAATAACTACTTTAAAACGTCAGCTTCCCGCACACAGTAGCGTAGGCAGAGGGAACCTAGTGTTAAGACACTCCGTTCCTCACTTTCCGCCGAGTTCTGGAGGCATTGCGTGTTGAGTGGCAGAACTCAACGCCGCGCTTTGCCTCGACACCAGAGTGAAGAAATGGAAATATATATATATATATATATATATATATATATATATATATATATATATATATATATATATATATATATATATATATATATATATATATATATATATATATATATATATATATATATATATATATATATAGACAGACAGACATACTCTTACTCTAACGCATACATGGCGTGCGCTGACTAACTTTATGAGATACATAAAAACAATGTTTCGTATTATCCTTTATATTTGTTCCAAACAATGTTTTACAAAAATATTGTTCTTTAATGTTTAAAAAAGTCCGCGATACATATACCATGTTTATCTCTGAAGTTTGAACAAAAGTAACAATTTTTAATTAATTTACTTTATATTTATCGGGTTTTTGTTGTATGTATTTTCTATAATTTGATATTGATCCTTATGAAAATGAATATAATAGTCACTTTTAGCATTTTATCTATATTGAAATTATAGTTTATAACATTCTAAGAAATAATTAAGGAGATGTCACTGATTCGAAATGACCTAGCCTACGAGAGGCATAGTATGACCGACGCGAACGGGCAGATGACTTTGACTTCGAACTACTGTTAATTTTTATGTAATTATTTGCTGTTTATGATTAATTTATACTTTTCTTTGGTTCTTCACTTATTCGAGTAGTAGATTAGTTAGATTTTCATAAATTTCTTGGTGTTGTGTAAGTCGCGGCCCTGCGCGGCATCGGCATAATATTATTTAAGTATTTATTATTTAAGGAAAGAATTGTTGTTTATTTCATCTCGGTTGGATGATTATCTATACCGTTGTTATACACTTAATAAATTATAGTTTTAGTTCTTTGGGATTTTATTTGAAACTTCAAGGTAAATATGTAAAAAGATTTTTCCCGGGTAAATCAGTAAAATCGATCACTGAAAGTCCAATAAAAATCAGTTCATTTATTGTGGAAATTAGCTCGGGTAATAGAAAGACAGACAGAGACAAAAATATGATATTTTTTATTGTATTTAAGTATTATGTAAATAACCACATGCACTTGCAAACACATAGCACAACACATTTAATTTTAATTCTTTTAAATATTTATTTTACTTTGATGATATTAATAATGTAGCTGGTTTTGTTTAGTTTTTTTTTGATATTTTAATATGATTACGTTTACTTATAATTTTTTTCATTTAAATTAGATATTTTCAAAAACAATTTCATAAATATATCTAATAAGCATTCGTATAGTTCAAGCGGGCGAAGCCGCGTCATACTTAGGTACATCTAACAACATGCACTGTACACAAAAACATAATTAGGTACATCTAACAACATGTACTGTACACAAAAAAAATAATTTTCAAATTTATTTAAACTTTAAAATCTTTACATGTGTAGAGTTAAATATATATTATACATAGATTATTAACTCCTGGAATAGAGAATAATATACTGTAATAAAGTTAAAAATTATGACTTACCCATGTATATAAAAAACTGTAGGTTTCTCTTTTACAAAAGTGATGTCTTTCAACAACGACTCTATTTCTCTTGTTGGATATATTGTTTTGTTTTCTACACTATCCCTGTAATGTATAAAAAAACAAAGAAAAATAAATTAAAATAACAAAAAAATGAAAGACCAATCGTGGTGCAGAGGCACAAAGTGTGACTGTAAAACCGACTGGTTGTGGGTTCGATCCCTTCTAGAGGCGATGAAATATTTATTTAAATTTATATTTCCATTTCTTCGCTCTGGTGTCGAGGCAAAGCGCGGCGTTGAGTTCCGCTACTCAACACGCAATGCCTCCAAAATTCAGCAGAAAGTGGAGAACGGAGTGTCTTAACACTAGGTTCCCTTTGCCTACGCTGCCGTGTGCGGGATACAGCGTGAAGCTTATTTATTTATTTTTAACAAAAGTATAATAATAAAAGATACACATGTAAGTATGTGTAATGATATATATTTTTTTAAATATGTATTAAATAAATTAAAACGGGATTAGTATCCGCGCGGACGGGATTAGTATCTTACTACTAACAACAAAATTGTCGGTCGGTTCAAAAGCGTTTTAGTATTAATATTTATTTAGAAAACGTATAAAAATTTGAACATAGCGAGACTCGAGCCCACGCCTCCTGGAAAGCGACTAGGCGTTCTGACCACTAAGCCATACGTTCTCAGTGATCAGAGCAAATTCAAAATAATATAAAAAAAAATGTATTTGACCAGCAATAAAGAAAGAATGGATTGAACAACGGAACCATTTATTTTATATAAGACATAAACGTCACTTCAGAGGAGAGTTAGAGAGAGATTGGCTTCTAATAATAAACTTTATTTTTCTGGTCCTACTTTTAGAGACACTCACACAAATATAAAGTTCAGCTTAAACCTCGCGAATTACATAAAGGTTTAAAATAAATAATATTACCTGTAATAAGCAATTTTCATATCGGTCAAGCGCAGTGATCGGCCTTTCGGTACTGGAAAAATAAATATTTTTTTTTTAAAAACTGAGGCCGGTCGTGGCGCAGCGGCACAAAGTGTTACTGTAAAACCGACTGGTTGTGGGCTCGATCCCCACTCGAGAAGATGAAATACTTAAATTTATATTTCCATGTCTTCGCTCTGGTGTCGAGGCAAAGCGCGGCGTTGAGTTCTGCCACTTAACACGCAATGCCTCCAGAATTCGGCATAAAGTGGGGAACGGAGTGTCTTTCACTAGGTTCCCTCTGCTTACCCTGCTGTGTGCGGGATACAGCGCGAAGCTGATTTATTTTATTTATTTTCTGGATCTTGTCTTGTCTTCCTGGTAAGATCATCAGGTACATACTGTCACTAAACGTTCAAATTTGATAGGCGCTTTATAGAGAAAGCATTTGGCTATGAAACTTCCCGTTACCTCACATAACTTAACTTGCACTCAAAAAGCTAGAATAAATAATATTAATAGAAATAAACAATTTAAAAACTTACCGGTTAAAAATGAACGGGAAATTTGCTTGTAACTTCCTGATAACAGCGGCAGGGATGGGTACTTTTCACAGTCACTGGCGATCACAACTATTGAAAAATAAAGATTTTTTTTTCTAATTTTGTTAAGCTTAACACGTTCACGGACAGTACCATCACAATGTTTGATCGTGTTATGACTTTAAAAAATTTCATACATTGCCTAAAGGCGTTCTGTCAGAACGCAAAAGTAAAAATATGATGTGATATGACAGAACTGGTATAGGCGTTTACGTTGTAAGGTGTTCTGTCACATTGTCGATGCATTTTACTGTGTGCTTTGACACGACGCCTTTGGACGGTACTTTAGTATATTGATAAATAAATAAAATAACATTATTATTATTATTTTTTTTTATTAGCTTCACGCTATATCCCGCACACAGCAGGGTAGGCAGAGGGAACCTAGTGTTAAGACACTCCGTTCCCCACTTTCTGCCGAAATCTGGAGGCATTGCGTGTTGAGTGGCAGAACTCAACGCCGCGCTTAACCTCGACACCAGAGCGAAGAAGTGGAAATATAAATTTAAGTAAATATTTCATCTCCTCGAGTGGGGATCGAATCCACAACCAGTCGCTTTTGCAGTCACACCTCGTACCGCTGCGCCACGACCGGCCTCACCTCAAAGTCAAAATTAGGTATAATCATAACGATCATCTATAACGAGAGTGTCTGGTCTTCTAGGAGTAGATTTTATTGAATTTAGCTGTGTGTGTATCAGTAAACTGGATATTATCAATATTTTCATGATGCCCCTCGGATGATAACTTGATTTATTATACTTATTTAGAAAACGTATAAAAATTTGAACGTAGCGGGACTCGAACCCGCGCCTCCTGGAAACCGACCAGGCGCTCTGACCGCTAAGCCATACGTTCTCATACTTTGTGAAGCACGAGTTGTCTCCTCAGAACTCGTCGATTCGACGTCAGGCGGTACATATTCTTGATCAGATCCAAATGTCCCATCGTCGACATAAGGATCTTGACTAGAATACGACGAATAGACTAGAATCAGATCGAAATGTATGAAATAACCATGTCGACGGGCGTAGTGTGCGAGACTAAACTATCCATGTGGACGCAAAACATACTTTTACTTAATAAAGTTTTTTAAGACACGATATGACAGAACAAGGTACAATTTCTATGTATGGTGACACAAGAGAATGCCCTTCCTTGTCTGACTACAGAAAATGGAGCGCCGTAAGGCGTACTGACTGTATAGAAGTAAAAAGTGTGACGTCGACAGGCGTACTGCCGTATTCATTTTTATAGTGACAACGTCAAGAGGCGTTCTGTCCGTGAACGTGTTAACATTAAATGACTTTCCTCATAGCATAGAAGACAGAAAATAGGAAATTTGTAGTTATATCATAGAACATTGATAACAAACTTATATTTGTATTTCATTTTATACAAAATGAGTGCATACGTCACCAATTTTACATTTGTTAACTTTTATAAATGTACTTCCCGCTGATCCACAATTCTGGAATTGATACGGAAGTATCGGTAGGAGTCCGAGTCCGAGTCCGTCATTCACTTAACCAGGTTTATCCCTTTTATATTTAAAATATATATTTAAGTTGTTTTTAATAGTTTTGGAAATGATCGTGCATTCTATAATTTTACTTCTGAAACTAATCTACCTACGTATCATTTTTAAAAATGTACATTTATTTTATTGGCAATTTTCTTTTCTGGTTTACGAAATTATGACTTAATTGTTAAATGGGACGGTTTAAAACCGAGATTGTTTTTTTTATGGAAAATGACAAGGCAAACGAACGTGCGGGTGGTAAGTGATTACCGCCGCCCACGACCCCGTGCAACACCAGAGGAGCTAAAGCTGCGTTGCCTGCCTGTAAGGTGGGTTGGGCGCCGGAGCCCGGCATTGATGCGAAACGCAGTGGCATAACTTAACGCCGGTTTTAAAAGCCGGGGGTGGAAATGATCCGGTCGACTCTGCCCATGCGTGTTGCCATTGCTGGCGACGTGACTCTACCACACGTACTTTAGTCGCCTCTTACGACACCACCAGTACCAGGATGATCCTATTCTAGGCCGGGATCACACGGCTAAATTGAGCTAAAGTTTTAGATTGAGCCTCTTGATAATTGTTACAAAAAATATATTTATATATTTATCTGCAGTACGATATAAGTATAATGTACCGCTGATGCTAAAGCTTTTTTTTCTTCACATGGTTTGTTTTTCCAGTTTCACGCTGTTTTTTTAGCTTCAAAAATAAAAAAAAAAACGTGTGTTCGTTTTATTTTCGAAATATTACGAAAATTGGACGGAAAGTATTATAACGTAATATCTAAACATATAGATTCCTTCTGCCTACTCTGCCAGACACGAAAAACCGTGTTTTTTTTTCTTTACAACTGCTAAAAAAAGTCCTCTATTCTTTCTAAATTCCTTCAATTTCGCATCCTTTATTGTATTTTATCATGAAATATATGAATTGATCTCTGTACTGTTTACCATCATCTATGCCAATGCCAACAAGTGTTTAAGTATATCGCGTGCTGACAATATTATAACAATGTAGTGTCTATATAATGAAGGCCTGAAGATGTTAGATAAATATTCTAAAGAAACATCATTATATATGCAATCTTTAAACTTCGGTTGTTATTCTATAATTGAGGCCAACGCTGTCTCAGTGTGTCTGTCTATTGAGACAGAGCGCAATGGAGCAGAGTGTGAGTAAGCGCTATGGTTTTGAGTTCAATCTTAACTCGGGGGAATGATTTTATTTAATTTATTTCACTTTCTCTGCTTTGGATATCAACACGTAATATTTCAAATTCGGAACTTGAGAACGCAGTGGCTTAATACTAGCTTTTCTCTGGCTACCATATAACATGTGGAAAATATGGAAATTTGTGTTTAGTTGTGAGTAATTTTTCTAGTTTAGTGCAATGTCAAAGATTGTATGTTTAAGTGTAAATATAAAAATAAAATTAAATCAGCTACACGTTGTATCCCGCACACAGTAGATACAGGTAGGCAGAGGGAACCTAGTTTTAATATATTAGTTGAGTGGCGGAACTAAACGCTGCGCTGCGCCTCACCATCAGAGTAAAGAAATGGAATCATAAATTTAAATAAATATTTAATTTCTTCGAAAGGGGATCGAACCCATAGCCAGTTCCGTTTACACTCACACTATGTGGCAATGCGCCACGACTGGCCTTACGTGTAAATATGATGCAGAGTAACTATTTATGGCTCAGAAAAGCGAACGTTATAATCAATATTAGTCGATTCTTGACAAAGCTTGAAAAAATGGCGAAACTTTTTCATCATTAACGCCCAGTATTAATAACCTATCTCCAACGTCAATCTTAGATTGTTTCATACGTCGATGCAATCTTTAGATTGCATAGATGTATGAAACAATCTAAGATTGACGTTGGAGATAGGTTATTAATATTAGGCGTAAGACAAATCAGATTCTTAAACTCTTTTTGTACAGTCAAACGCGTACCTATTAACTTCCTCTTAAGATATCTCGTAAATTGGCCAAAAATATATTTTTTTTGCTCCTTGTTTAATAATTCGTTTCAACTTCCTATTTATAATTTAATTATTAGGTATATATATATTACTCTTGACCTCCAAAACACCAATCCTTCTAATGAAGTAATTAAGTAATTTTAATTATTAACGCATTAACGCATTAATTATAAGTCTTTTATTTATATAAGGTCCACCAACAGAATATACACATTACATGAAAAAATACACCAGTTAAAAAAAAACATTGCAAAGTGTTTTTCTCCTTACAGGTAGACACAACAGGCACCAACAGTATACTTGTTATTTACATTTTAGTTATTAACTTTAATAATATTACTAAATAAATTTTAACATTATATACCTATTAAAAAGACAGACTAATGGGATCATAAATTCAAAGGAATACATATTTTATATAGGAGTATTCCAGGCCTTGTTTTTGTTTATTATGTTTGAAGTAAAAATCTGTTTTTTTTTTTAAAGTAGAGAATGTTGATAAACATTCGTGTTGTAAAGTTATTAAGTTACTTAAACTTTTAAAAATATAATAGAATTTCACTTAAGTAACTTACTTTAGGAACTGGACGTTAGTATAGACGAGATAATTTTCTATTAATCCAATTTGAAAATAAATTTATTATATAAAATATATTTATATAATACCTATACATAAAAATACATTTCTTCTCACAAAGAAATAAAACAAAATGGCACCAGTCAATGTTAAGCTTGTAAACTAAATTATTGTAATAATAAATGTAATAAAGAAAATATTAATATTAAAATAAATTAATAATAAAATTACTTACCAGCAAGTAAAATAAAAATTCCCAGCTTTAAAAACATTTCGGTTTATTTTTTAAAACGTTCAACATCACAAATAAAATTTACCCGCGAAAATACATAAATTTCGCGTCTTTATTTTTTTTTTATTTCGTCACTAAAGTCTATGAGATGTGTAGTCTATGACAAGAGAACTATAACTAAAGGTTGAAATTAAAAAAGTACATATTTATAATAAATAACCTTCTTGTATAATACAAGTTTAGCGATATTTGCATATTTTTTATAGAGCACTGTGTAGAATTTAATAATATTAAAACTGAAAAAGTAACAGTCCTTTAGAATTAAAAAAAGACTATTTTAATTGTGATTATAAGGTAAAAGAATGTAATTAACAGAAATACCAAAATAAACTTTATGCTATTATATAACTTTTTTCTTTAAGATCTATCACTTAACACGCAGTGCTTCCAGAATTCGGCAGAAAGTGGGGAACGGAGTGTCTTACACTAGGTTTCCTATGCCTACCCTGCTGTTTGCGGAATACAGGTGAAGCTGATTTATTGATTTATTTTGTTTTATAACTTTTTTAACAGAGTCCAAGTCCGTCTTATTGTTTTAACATACTAATTGAAATCACGTTCGAGTATTTCTGTATTTTTGTAAATTTATCATTTTCAGTAACGATAACCTGCGCAGAATTTGACAATGAGCTGTGCATGTACCTACATAAAGATTATAAGATCTTAGATTTTCGCGATTATTATCTATATTTTTAAATGAAACTATTTAACCGGATTAATCACGTATAGACGCCTTCGTGGCGCAGGTGCACAAGAGTGTGACTGTAATGACGGACGGACGGTTTGGGTTCGATCCCCACTCGAGGGAATGAATTATTATTTACTAGCGGCCCGCCCACGGCTTCGCCCGCTTAAAATACATGATTATTTAATAAGCAGAATTGATTGACAACTATAATAAAATAAATAAATAAATCAGCTTCACGCTGTATTCCGCACACAGCAGAGTAGGCAGAGGGAACCTAGTGTTAAGACATTCCGTTCCCCACTTTCTGCCGAATTCTGGAGGCATTGCGTGTTGAGTGGCAGAACTCAACGCCGCGCTTAACCTTGACACCAGAGCGAAGAAATGGAAATATAAATTTAAGTAAATATTTCATCTCCTCGAGTGGGGATCGAACCCACAACCAGTCGGTTTTGCAGTCACACCTCGTGCCGCTGCGCCACGACTGGCCTCACACCCTATAATAGAATGACAAACAAATATAAAGACAACATACAACAACATATATAATATAAAGACAACTATAATGACTTCTAATATGATTTTTTGTTACTTTAATCTGTAATATTCTATTATGATTTTTTTACGACATTATCGTAACTTCTGTAAGAATTTTTGATTGTTTCGAACTAAAAAATATGACCAATGTCGATATTTGATATTCATAAAATATACATAAAGCTAATTATTTATTATATATATATATTTTTGTAACATTACGTTCTTTTTACCTATGTTATGTTTTTTAAAGCTCTGTTAATTGTGCTGACGTCACTTAATAATTTAATGTACTGCTTCAGAAACGGCCTTAAATGTAAAATTATTGATTTGGTTAAGGATTCATAATATTCTTTGTAAAATAACTGTAATGTTTGCATATTAACTCCTGTTTGCATATTATTAGATAAATGAATAATTGGTAAATATGTAGTTATTACACAGTACACGTAGAAAGGATGTTTTTAGGCATTTTTATATAGATTTATTTCAAACGAACGAACGAACCAAAAAATCTATGTATTTACTTGATATTTCTTTGAAGATCAAATCGTTCTTTATCTCTGTGTTGAATTAATTACGATTTAAACTTCACTGTTATGATTTATGAAGGTAATCTCTACTAACAATTCAATTTTGTTTACTTAAAATAAATAAATCAGCTTCACGCTGTATCCCGCACATAGCAGGGTAGGCAGAGGGAACCTAGTGTTAAGACACTCCGTTCCCCACTTTCTGCCGAATTCTGGAGGCATTGCTTGTTGAGTGGCAGAACTCAACGCCGCGCTTAACCTCGACACCAGAGCGAAGAAATGGAAATATAAATTTAAGTAAATATTTCATCTAATCGAGTGGGGATCGAACCCACAACCAGTCGGTTTTGCAGTCACACCTCGTGCCGCTGCGCCACAACTGGCCTCACACCCTATAATAGAATGACAAACAAATATAAAATTTTAATTTAAAGTTTCGAACGTCATTCTTTAGCCAGGGTCATACCAGCGCGATTTCTATATAACATTCGCTGGCAAGCTAATGCCTTGAGTTCATTCAAATGACGATAACTTTTTTTTTAATGAACCGATTTTGATGAACCAAACTTTAGAACCTAAATTGAGTTAAAACAAAGCAATTGGTGAAATTTTCAAGTAAATCGGTTCAGTAGTTTCAGAGAAAAATGCGGACAACAATATGTCGACAGACAGACAGACAGACAGACAGACAAGAAATTCAAAAAAAATCTTTTTGCTTTCTATTAGTCTTTTTAAGTGTCCCTCTATCCATTTCAGTCAAAATTACTAAATGTACAGACAAAATATTTTTACTGTCTTATTATATATAGAGATTAATAGTTTCCTTTCTTCGCTCCGCACTAAGACAAAAAGCTCGTCTTTGATTTCCCCCACTCAGCACGCCTTGAAAAAATCGGCGAAAAGTGGGGAACGGAGTTTCTTAACACTAGGTTCCCTCTGCCTACTGCTGTATGCGGTATACAACGTGAAGCTGATTTGATTTTACAATGCCATGTTAATTTCATACATTATTGTTAAGGCTGAAATAATATAGTGGTGAAGTACATGATTATTATAAGGGCGAAGTAATATGATTATTAAAAATAATAGTCGGATTCTATGTTATTTAAAATGTGTAATTGTAGTTAATTTTTATAATATTGTTACTTTAATTCGTACTACATGTATATTCGTAATAATCTATCTATATATATAAAAGGACTTGTGCTGACTGACTGAGGTAAGACGCACGCAGAGCCGTAACCGCTGCTGGTAGAAACGTGAAATTTGGACAGATGTTTATTTTCATATTCTGGACATCTACTAAGAAGGGAATTTGAAAAATTTTAACCTTAAAGGGATGAAATAGGGGTTGAAAGTTTGTATAGAATTTTTTTTTAATCTGTACCGATTTTTATAAAATTTGAAATTCAGACTCTTAAAAATATTTCATTGAACACGTGTTTCATGGTTTTTAAGAATTCACCCCCTAAGGGTTCAAATAAGGGGTTGAAAGTTTATATGGAAAAATCTTTAAATTGCCACCGATTTTTATAAAAATTTAAAAATAGTTAAAAATACAGACTGTTAAAAATATTTTATTGAACACGTGTTTCGTGGTTTTTTTAGAATCCCTAATAAGCGGGCGAAGCCGCGCGCGCCCTCTAGTATAATAATATTCGTATTCCTGAACTTGGTGTCTCTACCCTGCCCAATGTATTTACCCTGGCCTAGTAAAAAGTAATAAAATTTATGTAAAGTGACTTGCCCTTGCGTGAATAAATACATAAATAGGACAAAAATCGTAATATAAGTGTTTAATGAAAAAACGGCAACTTTTCTCCTTGGCCGTATTCTCTATGGACTTAAAACCTCTTATCATAGAATTATCCATATAACTATTTGACGTATTTTTAAAATAAATCAGCTTCAAGCTGTATCCCGTACATAGCAGGAAAGGCAGAGGGAACATAGTGTTAAGACACTCCATTCCACACTTTCTACTTAATTCTGGAGGCATTGCGTGTTGAGTGGCAGAATTTTACGCCGGGCGTTATCTCGACACCAGAGCGAAGAAATGGAAATATAAATGTAAGTAAATATTTCATTTCCTTGAGCGGGGATCGAACCCACAACCAGTCGGTTTTACAGTCACACTTAGTGCCGCGGCGCCACAACTGGCCTCACATATTTTTAAATTACCGTATTGTATTAACTAGTTAAGTACTCATTACAATCCGTGGGAAAGAAATGGAAAAAAAATGTAATATAGTAACATAGTTGTTTTTTTATCTGACTTGACTGAGATCTTAAATAAAGCGATCATAAGCTTATTGCTCATTTCTCAAATATGACTAAAGCAGTAACAAAATGGTAGTATATTCTTTTACTTTTATAGATTTTCTTAGTAAATTTTAAAAAACATATAAGATAAATCATAAATTTTATTGCTGTATGGTCGATTGCCTTAAAAAATATCATCTCGATGCTATATTCTTCTACTTCAGATAAGACCTTACCCAGATATACGTAGTTCTGTTTAAAAGTAGAAGTTCAACCAAGGCGCAGACTCCTTATTTTATTTTACTAACGTGAATATTTTCCTTCAATCAAATCATTATCCTTTTTCTTTAATATGGGTTGTTCTGCGCAATTACTGGTAGAAGGTTTTTCTTTCACTTACATTAGCGGGGCATCATCATCGGAATCTGAGCTGTAGCTCGAAAACTCAGCTGTTCTCTGGATCTGCAAATCGAAGGAGTTGATTTTTCCATTGCAGTTTTCAAACTTTATAATGTAACGTAATGCTTGGGATTTATGTAAGAGCAAAAGCCGTAAAAAAAAACAAATAAAATTTCTGTATTTTAGAAATCCAGTCTTTTCAGTGAAGACCTGATGGACTGTCATGGTACCTAACAATGACATGATATGCTGTGGCATATGATTTGAAATCTGTTCTATATCCTCATTGGTTATCACATATAGTCTCCCCTTACTAATATCTCTTAAAACAAGATAGACATGAGTAGTATATGATATTTCCGTTCCACGTGCAACAAATGGGTCAGCAGTGCGTTAAAAAAATCACCAATCCCATCTGAAACACTCTTGCTTGCTCATTTAGTAAACTTATGCTCGGAGAATAATTTGGTGCCTATCAGATAACAGTTCCGCTTTTATCGGTATTGACTGGCTAAGCCATCCAAAAATATATGAAAGATATTAACTTACAGATATTTGTCATAAATTGAAACTAAAATGGGATGGAGGTGCGTCCAGATTGCATTGATTGTGTGACAGGTTTTCAGACCCTGTACAAAACGATATTAATCACAATTTTTCTATATTTATCTATTTTTCTTAATATCTGAACCACGACTATAAATCACTCCAGCATGCAAGGATATTTGATTTCGGGAGCCATCGAAATTATATGATTATACCTCTTTAAAACATTCTGAATTTTCGCTAAAATCCATCGATAGAGCAATTTCATTTATGACAACTAACTCGTCTATGTATTTTTTCTAATTGTGTATTAATGTAAGTAATAGAAGTAAATATGTTCTGAATGGCACATTTCTCTTTTCTATTGTTTAGATTTTTTGACAATGAAAAGATGTTTAAACAAATGCAAAGACACGTGTATACTGTATACATTTGTTTAAACATCCTTTCAACTGTTTAAATTAATTAATATCTTTATTAATACATATTAAATACATAGGTACATGGGAAATAATAAATTATAACATAAATTAAATCAGCTTCACGCTGTCTTCCACACGAAGCAGGTATGCCGAAGGAACCTAGTGTTGAGACACTCTGTTCCCCACTTTCTCCTTGTAAAAGGAGTATTGTCACAGCGTTTCACTACAAACGTAGCGGTTATGAATTCGATTTCCATTCGTGAGAATGAATTTACTTAACACTAGGTTCCCTCTATTTCCCTACATATACTTTAAAAGACATACATACGTATAATATACATAACGTTTGTTTTTTTAGGAAATCTATCCCTCATTTTATCTAATTATACCTACTTATATTGAGATATAGATTTGAACCTATTTCTATTATTTATAATCAGCTTTATCAATATTTTAAGCATTTTATAGTTAGTTTTAAATATTGATACACTAAAGTAATTAGTAATTACTAAAAACTTTATATCATAGAACTTTTATTAAATGTTATAGATATAAATGTTATGAGGCCAGTCGTGGCGCAGTGGCACAAAGTGTGACTGTAAAACCGACTGGTTGTGGGTTCGATCCCCACTCGAGGAGATGAAATATTTACTTAAATTTATATTTACATTTCTTCGCTCTGGTGTCGAGGACAAGCGCGGCGTTCAGTTCTGCCACCCAACACGTAATGCCTCCAAAATTCGGCAAAAAGTGGGGAACGGAATGTCTTAACACTAGATTACCTTGCAGTGTGCGGGATACAGCGTGAAGCTGGTTATAGATATGCCTGCTTAGTGAAGACGATAATATGTTATTTACATAGTATATTATTATTTACATATTTAGTTTATTCAATTGTTAAAATATTCCCACTTTTTTGTTATTATATGGTTAAATATTCAAAGTGCAAATTTTACTTCATTCTGCAAAAAGTAGTAGTTATAACTAAAAATACATGAATATTTTATTGTCAGAAAAAAAAAATAAAAAAAATATATAGTGTTACAAACAAGATTAACTTAGGTTACACGATTTAAGTTTGAATTTAGTTATTAAAACATATATATATATATAGATAACTTTTGTGAAATTACAGAAAATTTTATGTATAATTATAATTTCATTAACTTCCTCGTTCTGGTAACAAATAAAATAAATCAAATAAATCAGCTTCACGCTGTATCCCGCACACAGCAGGGTAGGCAGAGGGAACCTAGTGTAAGACACTCCGTTCCTCACTTTTTGCCGAATTCTGGAGATATTGCGTGTTGAGTGGCAAAACTCAACCCCGCGCTTTGCCTCGACACCAAGGCGAAAAAATGGAAATATAAATTTAAGTAAATATTTCATCTCCTCGAGTGGGGACCGAATCCACAACCAGTCGGTTTTACAGTCACACTTTGTGCCGCTGCGTTACGACTGGCCTCAGACTGACTTTCTAGTAACAAGAAATGAAATAATAACATTTAAATAAATATAAAGTATTACATACGCTTTTGACGTTTGCTTTTAATACCTTACAGAGTTACGTACCTACTGCAAAAGAAAAAAAAACGAACTTCATATAAGATTTTGCTGTCCGCCTGTCTGTTTGTTTATCAGTCTGTCAGGTCAAGCAGAGGTGGAGATAATGTGGGATATCAATGAGAAGTATTAATAGGAAGTAATCCAAACATATAGAGTACTTCGCGAGGACCTACAATTATACAAATTCGTAGAAAGCGAGTGCTTAAATATAAATTTGAAGATAAATCGCAAAAAAAAAAACACTACAAATTTATTTATTTTTGTAGATACTTTTATACACAAAAAGTTCATACGTCCGCAAACTGATGTTCGTCAAGGTTAATGAGTCACGTTTCCATTGACCAAGATCAAGGTACGGAATTCTCGGTGGAAGTATCCAACTGGCACTATCTATGTAAATTTCGTTATATAGTTACGCTACATGTTATATACAGGGTGGAAGTGTCAGCACCACTTTAAATGAAACCACAGTTTTAACTACTCTATGAAAGCCTAATATCATTTAAAAAAGTGATTTGTTCAATTGAATGAAAAAAATAAATAATAAATTATTATTGTTTTATTCGCCATTTGTCCAGAACGACGCACGCATATTGGTATCTTATGCGTAACTGCGTCACACGAAATACAGGTATGGATAAACATCGTGAAATGAAAAAAAAATCCTACGTCTAAACTGTTGAAGTTGATTAATTTCTTTAGTTATGGGTTAAAAATATTTTACTCTATATGCTGTTCTTGGGCACAAAGTGTGACTGAAAATCGACTGGTTGTGGGTTCGATCGCCACTCGAAGAAGTGAAATATTTATTTTCATTTCTTCGCTCTGGTATCGAGGCAAAGAGGGGCGTTGAGTTCCGCCACACAACACGCAATGCCTCAAAGTGGGATTTTTATTTTATTTTTTTATATATTATAAAACAATGTCCCCAACCGCGTCTGTCTGTCCGCGGTACACTGCAAAACTGCTGCACAGATTGTTCACAATAGATACAGCGATTCATGAGGATAGCTTACATTTATAAATTATATTGGTTTAATGTAAATTGGCAGAAATATAATATTTATAAAGAAGAAAATGAAATATTTATTTAAATTTATATTTTTATTGAGTTACAAAAAATGTTGCAAAATCGGGAGAGCTTGAGCTTATTCCTATTTAAGAGTCTAGGACAGTATATTGTAACAGAGAATATAATACCGCGCATTGTACCACCCGCTATTTAATATAATTAATATATTCTGTCTTATTTTTTCTTTTTTTGCTGTCTTATACTTCAATATAATATGATTTAATTAACAATAATAATTTATGATGATAATTTTAATTATAATATACAAAATAATTATTTAATTAAATATAATTAATAATATTTTTTATGTATTAGCATATATAGTACATTTATTATTGTTAAGTATAATTATTTGGTATCGAGAAATGGAACGTGTTTAAATATAAATTTTAAAAGTGGGTAATTGTATTTTAAAAAGAGTATAAAATAGCATGTATCGATTGCACGAGTTACACAAATTTGTAAACCTCTGAGTATAAACATAGTTGCATAACTCTTGTTTTACTTCCGTCCCACCGAAGAACTCTCGCCATCCACCTTCGTCATAATATCAATATCTTACGATAACCAATTTCTCTTTTTTCTTCACTCTTTATCTCGCACATAGCAAAGTAGGTAGAGGGAACCTGGGAACCTAGTGAAAGAGTGGAGTGGAACTCGGATTAAATGAATGCCCGTCGCGTTACAGTGACACGCTTGTGCCCCTGCGTCAGAAAAGATATCACAGCCTTAAAATTAGGGAGCAGTATGATTACTGCTCCAATCGTCGAACGGCTCGCGGCTGATAGTGCGCAGCCATATACTGAGACTCAAAAGTAGTAGTAGTATGTGTTTATGTTATTGGTATCTATGCGTAACTGCGTCACACGAAATACAGGTATGGATAAACATCGTGAAATGAAAAAATAAATATACGTCTAAACTGTTGTGGTACTATATGCTGATTCATAAAAGGAGCGCTGGCGCTTCCACCCTGTATAACTATGACATCACACAAAACTTGTAGGTTTCTTTAAAATTTTTAACTAAACACTACATACACGTGGTCCGTACTTTTTTAACTTTTTCTTTATTATTAGCTAATCAACAGTTTTATATTTATCTACTACTTAAATATGGCTTATTACTAGAGATAATTATCAAGATATTTAATTCCTAATAAAGTTCAGTTATTTTTAGATTGACATTTTGTAAACATTTCATTTATTACCTATTAACTTAATATCTATTACAATTTTACGATTTATATAGTTTTGTTTTTTATTCTAAGTGCCTATCGGAAGATGGATTCAGGATGTGGAAGGTATAACCGAAGTGGTCATAACTGTGGTAGCTTTGAGGACTGAGAGGAATTCAAGGAAAGTATCCTTATAATGGTCTTTGTGTCCCTTGATCGGTACCAGATTGGGTGTTTTTATTTGATTCATAGCCGTTCTTGTTAACTTTGGCCATATTTTTACAGCGGTAGTCTTTGGAGAGTCCCTTATGATTTTATCTATGGCCACCATCTGGGTTTCATGTAGTGAAGGTTTCCTCCCACCTAATAGGTTTTCAACGGCGGTCATAAAGGCGCTGCATGCGTAAAACTTGTAGGTTAGGTAATATTTAATTTATATGGCTGGATTACGTATTGTCAATATTTATCCTTTTTTTGTTAATAATACTTGCAGTTTCTGATTTTTTTTTATAACAAGGGTGGCAGAGAAATTCCAGTGTTAAAACATTCCGTTTCCCACGTTCTCCCCTTGTTTTGAGTCTTAAACTATTTTTCATATTGCCATTGCGTGATAAGTGGCGAAACCCAACGCCGTGCGTTTACCAGAGCGAGGAATTATTATTGATAATAATTTATCCTCTCGAGTGCGGCTTAAAACAACATCCGTGGCTACGACGGCCTTTAATCATTTCCTATATTTTTTATTACTTCCTATACTCATATTTATTAAAAGTATATTATCTTAAGAACTGGTGAGGCCAGTCGTGTCGCAGGGGCACAAAGTTTAAATTTATATTTCCATTTCTTCGCTCTGGTGTCGAGGCCAAATGCGGTGTTGAGTACCGCCACTCACCACGCAATGCCTCCGGAATTCGACGGAAAGTGACGGGAACGGAGTGTCTTAACACAAGGTTGCCTTTGGCTACCCTGCGGTATACAGCGTGAAGCTGATTTAATTTTTTAAATTTATTTTAATCATATGGCATTTAACGAAGTGTAAAGTAGTAAAGACTACTATAAAATATTAAGCTTTTTGTATTATATTTCTTGGAACACCCAAAATTATTATTTTTTTAAATATTTCTTAATGAAAGGTCATCAGGCTAGTAATTATTTGCAAAGTAATGCGGAATAACATTTAGATACTGAATAAAATTTATTAAAAATAAACCAATTTAATAAAATAAAAATAAATCAGCTTCACGCTGTATCCCGCACACAGCAGGGTAGGCAGAGGGAATCTAGTGTAAGACACTCCGTACCCCATTTTCTACCGAATTCTGGAGGCATTACGTGTTAAGTGGCAAAACTCAACGCCGCGCTTTGCCTCCACACCAGAGCGAAGAAATAGAAATATTTAATAAATAAAGTTTCCATCATATTTATTTTTGTACGCTAATTAAACTTTAAAAAACTTTTTTACTATTTAAGATATTTTTTTTCTATTTAATAAAAAAAAGTCATAAACGCCATAAACACTTTATTGCAAACATATGAGGAATGTAAACAAATTGCCTTAGATTTATAAAACTCTTGAAACGCCTTATAAATATACTATTTGAAATTTTATACTACTATAATAATAATGAGATAATAACGCCATTTTACAAATAATACTTTAACATATAAAATGTTGCATAATCAATTTATATATTTTTTTTATTTTTGGTTTCTTGCTTTATCTGGCATATAGCAAAGAAGACAAAAGGAACCAAGTGTTAAGATCATCCGTTTTCACCGAATTTTCAAGACATTGCGTGTTAAGTGGCGTAATTCAACGCAGCGTATTTTCATATTACCAGAACGAAGAAATGAAACTATATTACCGTTGTGCCACCACTGTGTGTTAATCGAACCCACAACCACCGGGAGGGAGCAAGAAATCTATAAACTACCACGATGACGTCATTGATAACTTTAAAAAAATCGTGTATTTTAACAAGTTATGATTTACAAAATTATAACATAAACATGACCCAATTAAATATATTATAATAAATAAATATTTAAATGACGTTATCAGCTCATGTAAAATGGATATATTAGTAGTAGAAAACTAAATACTTTTTTTATATTATAACATTAAACACCACAATATGGCAGTATGAAACAGCCTTAGCAATATACGCAGTAATATATCTTTGAAAGGAGAAAATTTAAATAGACATCTAAATAACAACTAAAAAAATGCTTATTTCGTGTATGTTTATGTATGTAATATACACATAAATGAACATAATATCCATTGAAAATAACATATAATTTTTAAGGAAACTACTCTTAATTTAACAGAAAATAACGACGAATGCAAAAATTGTACTATGTTAATATACAATTCAAATTGGTATACAATTATGGAAACTAATATTAATAATAATTAAAAAACAAAATAAAAAACATTTTTTTTATTTAATTTAAAACATTAGCGTATATTTTAAATATTTTTTGAATTATAATCATATCTTATACAGAACAATTTATTTTTAATATTTTTAGCTATAATAAATGTGACTATATTTAAAAAGTATTTGAAGCAAGAATTTATAAAATACATCTATACAGATCAGTGTCAAAGTAGTCTAAATAATTTTTTTATTTATATATATTTTTAATACTTTTACAATAATTCAATATTATTTTGAATAACTTGATCCAGATAAATCAAAATAATATGTCGTTTAAATTTAAACACTATTTAAAAAATATTATTTTCCCTCATCAAAAGATTTTACTTCTTTATTGCATTTCCAAATACATAATTAAAATATAAAAACTAAATAAACACCAAATAATATTTTAAAAAATGTAATATATAAAATTATCACTAAATATTGTTTAGACCACTTTACATTGAGAAAAATATTACAATCACACAATATATTTACAAAATTACATATAATTGACAGCTTATGTCGCTTAATACACGTATAATAAAAAAAGGAATATATTTAGAGTGAATAAGTATGAAAAAAAGTTATTTTAATTTTCGGTCTACTCATTTCTCTCTTGGTCTTTTCCGGTCTTCTCGGGTCTACTTGAGGTCTATGTCATCACTTAACAGATCTTCGCATTCCTTCTCCCATTTATCATCATTATTTTTTTCTGCGACCACTTCGTATTCGTTTAGTTCAGCTTCTAGTTCCTTTTCCCATTGTTCTGTAAATTTAATATTAGTTTTAGTAATAGTAATAAATATTGATATGTATTGAATATAAATATATATGTATAACTCTGTACCTTTCTAAAGTATAGGTATTTTGTCTTCATTTACTTGTATATCTCATTGTATTTGTGTCGTATTTTAATTTAAATTGATGCTGAATTATTTGAAATTTTGTATAAAAAAAATAAATTATTACAGTTAACTTTCAAAATTGATATATTTTGATTCTAACAATTTTAATATATTATGTAATTAATATTAATACTATATGAGTTGAGTGTAGAAACTTAAACAGTTTATAGAAAAAAAAACGACTTGTAATTTTTATTTAATTTGAATTTTAAATATGTAAACGCTATTTGTATATGTACAATAAATTAATTATAGTATTTTATTCAATCGAGACATTTAGAATCAATATTATTGGGCAATATAAAAAGCTACGACTACAGATACAAAATAACAACACCAATATTATTTTAGAATAATATAATTATTTCAATTCATAATAACTAACTATAAATGCCATTAATAACTATAATGTTATAATTTCACTAAACATTTTCTTAAATATTGACGATAGAAAGTGTTACCTATGCCGTCACTATGCGGAGATCAACCATTTTACTATGAAAATAACATGATTTTTGGAAGCTAGGTAAAAAACATTTTGTTAAGAGATATATCTTTTGATAATTTCGTAATTGAAAACATTTTTTCGTGTTTTACTTTTGAGCATTAGGAAGAAGACATTTTTTTTAATTTGATGTCTACTATATCACTTGCTATATAACTTCTAAAACACTTAGGCCATTATTTAAATTAAAAAATTAAAAGACCATCGGTGTTTAAAGTCGAAAAATCTGAAGAAACATCATTATTTATAGACATTAACCACAGATTATTGCTAAAAAAGTTGTTTGTTTTTTTTAAAAAGAAAAGACTAGAAGGATTAGGCCTTTACAGGTGTGTGTTAACATTAATAATCTTATATCAACTAAATCTACGCAACATTATAAACACGGATAGACATACAATGGATCTAATTTTTTTTGTAAATAATCATAAAAGTTGTGTTGTCAGACGCGTGTGGACGACGGCAGTTGGCTTAATTGACTGTCACACATAAGTGATATGTGGCGGCTATATAGATTTATTGAAATATTTTTTATTTTATTATTTCTCCAATAAATTTTATCGTTGAGCCTTTTTTGGTAACAAATATAGTATAATTAATAGATTTTGATAGTTCTGATGGTTTCTTTGATTAATATTAAAATGTTTATTTCTTTAGTTTAGCAAATTTTAATGTTAAACGACCAAAGAAGACATCAACGATGCAAACGGTTTGATAATTATTAAAAGTTGAATTCTTATTTTAACGATCGATAATTCTGACAACACAGTGATGAAAGTTTCAACATTGCTACGCGACAGACACAACGGACCAAAAGATAAACAAAAACAACCAACTTTGAGAAATACAAAGCGAAGATAAAATAGCAATTAAAAAAAAGCGAAATCCTTTATAAATCTATTTTAAAAAAAGACGAAAGTAAACGAAACTTTAGTAGCAATGTTAAAACCTGACAGTTAGCTA